>JACYFF010031956.1:21281855-21328735 GCA_017589665.1 Selenicereus undatus
GAATTAGGTTATTAAATTACCTTGAATAATTCCATTTAGTTTAATTAGTTAAATTTAATCGTTTGGTTTTAAAATGACCATAATTTCATGTCTTTCCTGTGGACCGACCCTTAAGTATTACGACTGACAATCGAGTATTTGAGGTTTTCTTTTTCTTTTTCTTTAATTTAATTTTCCGCCCTCCTCAAAAACCCTTCAACAATCCACCATCATCTCCATCTTCACCACCATCTCCATCCTCATCTACCAAGCGCCCATACCACTACTAATGCCCCATGCATTGCCACCAAGCACCATATCCACCGTCCACGATTGCCTCAATCGAGCGGTTGAGAATAGAGGAGGGTGAGCATAAATGGAAGTGCTGCGGTGAGGTGATGAAGGAGTTTTAATTTTAGGGTTCTAGGTAGAGTACATTCAGTTTTTAGTTTCAATTCTTTGTAGTTTATAGTTAGTTTGAATCCCTTATTTAGTTTTCAAATTCTAGATATGATTTTAGGACCTTCAAATTTCATGTATTAGATTCGATTTTGTCAATTCCAAGTTACATTTACAATGGTTGTATGAGCTTTCAAGAGTTGGGCTTGATTTGAGGGTGGTTGATATCGCGGTTCAAGGCCTTATTTTTTGCTCTGTTATCGGTTCTACTCCCCCTCCCCTGTTGTTTTGTTTTGTTTCAAGCTCTAGTTCAATTTTGCAAGCTCTGTTATCAACTTATGCTTTCATTGATGCATTCTAATCCATTCCCCAAACCCATCTCTCCTCTTCCTTTGTTCAGTTCTTGAATATTCACTTTGTTCGGTTCTTAATTCACTTTGCCTGGTTTTCATTTCAATGATTATACGGTAGAATTTGCATGAAAATAGAATTTGGATTGTTCCGACTCTATCTTCTTCAATTGCTGGGCATTTAGAATATCTGTGTTGTGGTTGTAGATCAATTGATGGACTGGGCTGAGGTTACAGGCAGTAAGGCCCCTGATTCTTCACGTTTGCTCTGTTATGCTTGTTCGGTTTTCTCTGTTTGGACATTGCTAATTTTGAGTGCCACTGGTTTTAGTTCAGGAGATGTTGGCTTAATCCATTGTGTGAGCTTGGATTTTGCAAGAACTCAGGAGATCAAACCCAAATTTGGTTTGCGTGGTTGAATCTTCATTTTCCCCTTCCCCTTGTTATGCCCTATGTTTCCAGTTTTTGGTGCTCATTCTTATTTCCAGGTTTAAGAGGTTTAGCTGGATTTTCATTATGATGGTCTTGATTTTTTTATTTGAAGTCCCCATGTTATGGCATGCTTAGCTAAGATAATGGGCTAGTGTATTTGGCTTTGCTATTTCATCTAATTAGAAGTTATTTGAGACCTATGTAATCAATGTGAATAGGCAATGATTATTTAGAATTAAACCCATTTAGAATTAATAATTTTAGTTGTTTATAATTAGTTTATAATAACACTAGAGTAGTTTATTTTCGTGGTTAGTGACCTTAATCTCATCCTTGTCCCTGAGGAGACAACCGTCAAGTACTACGAGTCGTATACTTGTGGCTCTTTATTTTAACCTCAAAAATATCTGATAGCTAGTTGAGCAGATTAGGCTTTTTATGCAATTGATAATGTGAGCAAAGGATGTTATGTAGTTCTCAAGTCGCAAACCGCATTACTCTTATGAAATGTCATCATTAGATGATCCACATGGTGTTAGTTATCAAAGTGAAGTATATCAGGGCAACGAACAGGGATCTAGAAAGAGGAGGAAAGATGCTAGAGATGTTCTCTTGACATTTGCTTAGTAAACGTTTCTTTTTTTTTCTCCATTTGAAAAGGTCTTTGGGAACCCATTGAATAAAGTTAGTTGATATGTTTGCTTAGCTTATATTTCTTTTTCCTCTATTTGGCATTTGGTTAGTGTAGGGGCAACCTTTGGGCACTTACAATAGGTGCAAAAAAGGCCACATGGCGGTCATAACAAGACGACAAGGCCCGTAAGACACCCATAGTAGCTGTGACAGACCTTACGGTGCCCATGAAAGGATAGATGCCAGAACATTCATTCAAGCTTAATAGGCCAACCTTAATGTGGCCATTGTTTCTTTATATTGCGTTGACATGTTTATTTTGTAAAATGATTACTTTTTACTTGCTTTTATCATAGTACAGGAAGATGCCTTCTACTGAATTAGGGAATGGATTAGGAATTATGTTCTTCATGCCAAGGTGTGATAAGCAGATGTTCATAGCAACTAGGATGCTAGCTAGAGGTCATGGAAAGAAATTGTATGAACTATGTGCCTCCAAAATCCATAATACTTATTCTGTGGGCAGGCCTACTAATTCGAAAGGTCATCTTGAGAGTCCCACAATTATCAGCAAATCAACTGATAGTTCATTGATGAGGCACTCTTCAATCAAAGCTATTTCGGGTGATAGAGAACCCTTAAATCGAATGAGACTTTTCCCTTAAGGCCTTGCTTGTGATGGTTCTAATAATCAGGGTTTCCTTTCTCCTTCAAGAATACATGGGGATGATGTTGAGAATGATAGGGATGATGATGCAATATCATCCTTAAAAGATGAGGATTTGCATATTCCTCACCATGCTCATACTTTCAACCATGTATTAAGAGAACCTGCCACTGAGATAGCTGAAGTGCAAAGCATGGTAATGAGATAGAAACACTTCAAACTAAGAAAGACATAAACGATGGTTAGCTTTTCTTTTTACATTATATTTAATTTGTTTAATTATTTATGTTTTATTTGTGCTTTAAAATTCTTCACATGAGGTGTTTCTGGAAAGAGAAAGTTAAGTAAAAGAACTGAAAAAACCATGAGACACAAATGCAAAGAGATTGTGAAGCTCAAACTCGGAGATAAGCTTCCGATAGAATTTCACAATAATTGTGCTTTTGGAGACTATAATGATATTTTTGTCAGGCACTTGGGAATTATAGTTTGTGATACTAATATGTGCTCCTTGAGAATGCATAAATGGATAGATATTGAGGATAGACAATTGGAACATATGTCACTAGCGGTAACACTGCAAGAAATTCTTAAAGAAGTCATATATCCCTACATGATGAAGGATCTTAATGCTAATGAAATTTGTTTATTTATTTTATCTTAGAATGTTTTCTCCGATGATGATATGGAAGTGTATCATGAACATGCTTTAGAGTATATGCATGACTTGTGGACTAACTGGAGGTTTAACTTAAAGAGGCATAATATCACAAAGGTTGGAAGGAGCATACGATAAGCTTTAGATCATGTACCTAGTGGACTCAGTAAGCACAAGTTGGTAGTGGCTTGTGAGAGAGATTTATTCAAAGGCCCCCCTTACAAGCTTTCATAATAACATGGTTTCTCTCTATTGTGGATTGCTTTCTTGTTTACTAATTAACAATAATTTTGATTACTAACTAATTCCATCTTTCTTTCTTTGAATTTTTAAAATTTAGAAAGCATATGCTTGAAACTATGTAAATAGAGCATGCTATAAGAAATACAGGCTCCATAGAGCAAGAAGTAAGCCTTATCGATAAGTTACCTAAGAGCTATAATATAATTACGGAACTTCTTAAGCTTTTTCCAATTTTATATATGTGATTGTTATATTTGACTATGAATTTGGTATTGCAAAAGGGCGCAAAGACTAGAAATAAGCCATCTTTTCTTCAAATATTTGATGAAACTCATTAAAAGGGTAGTGATTATATAACTACAGCAGCAGCTCAAAAATACGTATGTATAGTCTATTAAAGCTTATGGCTTTCTTTGGAAACTATAAATTACTAATGAGATTGGGTGGGTTTTTTTAGGATGAAATCCGATATGTTACGGAAAAAGATCCTTCTTTTTCACACATAGAGGTGGATTTTGTTCTTGGAAAGATTTGCCATATTGTAATTTTGTTTTTGCTATGCAAGATTATGTTTATAGGTTGTGTAACTTTGAGAATGAATCTCACGAACATCTCTTTTTTAGTTGGGCATTCTTGAAGAGAGTCTAGCTATTCTTGAAAAGATTTGTCAGATTGCAACATTATGTTCATGTGTTGTGTAAGATTATGTTCATGCATTGTGCCGCTTTGAGAATGAATATCATGAGCATCTCTTTTTTAGTTGGGCATTCTCAAAGACAGTCTGGTTGTTCTTGTAAAGGTTTGCCATATTGCAAATTGTGTTTGTGTTGTGAAAGATTGTGTTTATGTGTTCTATAACTTTGAGAAGTAGTTATGAAAACTTTACCCTGCTACTCCTAAGAACAATAAAAGCATTATAGACAAATAAACCAAGAGTGATAGGGAAAACATTTATAGCTTATGCTGTCTCCAAAGTTCAAACTCTGGACTTTCTTCACTCTTGGAACAGAAGCAGGCACAACTCCACCATCATGTTCATGAACTATCAAACCAAACCTCATTCTCCCCAAATAGCAGGAATTGCCACATCAAATTCAACTTCACTAACTAGTAGGGGGTTTAAAACCGATATGAGCTCTTACCATCTTTGGGTGTTAGTTTCGCTACACTTCAAGAAATTTACTAATCAGCCCCTTCTTACAAGTTCAACTATATAAATCATCGACATGGAACCTTGCAATTACCAATATTTTATTTATGCCCCCCCCCCAAACAAAAAAAAAGTGCAGGCATACTTGGATTATAAATAAGATCTATCTACTTAATGGATTATGCATGACTTCTTTTCAATTGGCAGGTCGGTGAAAAGGTTTTCAAATTAAAATCTTGAAGCTACATAGTGGACCTAGGAGAAAGAGTAACACCAAAGATTTAAGGGGACCGTATTCTACTAGACCTAAGCTTGAAGTTGAACTTAATGCTAGTAGAAGAAAGAATTAAGTTTTTACTGGTCGTTTCACTATAGTGGAAGTAGAAAATGAACAACTTTAAATAATATGGAGTCAGTTTGAACTAAAATAAGAAAGGCCAAGGATCTTGTTTTCTAACAATTCAACACTGGTCCACCATTTGCTCCGCGTAAAGGACTTACAACTGTAGGTTAGAATTTCACTTAAATTTTAATATCGTACTTAGAAAAACTTTCGTTTCGTCGGACTAATAAATTTGATGCAAATGGTGACTTAACCCTAGTCTATGAGTTAATAAATTGGCTTGGGTTGAAAGTTCGAAGATATTTGGATTGTAACACCTCGACTGTGATTTAAAGGATATGAAGTGACAACCGATATTACTAATGGTGCACCTTTCTTTTTTGGGGAGCCCACTCATGAGAACTCCATGGTTAAATGTGGTTGCTATGGAGAAATCTTATGATGGTTGTTGCAAGTTTCTTAGGTAGCGCATGCGCGAGGATGAAACATGTTGAAAAGGTTTGTGGTGATTTGTGGGGGTAGTAAACAATTCTTAAAGCTGTTCCTAGTAACTACTCGTGACTCGAGAGGAGTCCGGCCGTTACAAATGATATTAGAGCTGACCAGCGGCCGTGAGCTCTGCTAGTGGTTGAGAGAGCCTTGGGAAATCACCTAGTCGGACAAAGATACTAGGTATAGACCAACCGTCAAGAGGGTGCATAAGTTGGTCGATTTGTAAGGCACAATGAGGACGTTGTGCTCTTCGAGTAGGGGTGAATGTAACACCTCGAGTGTTGTTTAAAGGATATAAAGTGACTACATATATTATCAAAGGTGCACCTTTCTTTTCGAGGGACCCACTTATGAGAACTCCATAGTTAAGTGTGTTTGCTGTGGAGAAATCTTATGATGGGTGACCTCCTGGGAAATTTCTCAGGCAGCGTGTGAGCAAGGACAAAACACGCCGAAAAGGCTTGTGGTGATTTGCCGGGCCAATCAACGATTCTTAAAGCCGTTTCTAGTAACTGCTTGCGACCCTAGAGGGGTTTGGACGTTAGATGGATGGTTTAAGGTGGTGTTGTGTTGTAATGAATAGGAGATGTTTTGATGACATTTTGTCGCTAAGAATGGGAGAATTCTGCCTATATATATATCTTGATGAGCAGTTTATGTTGTGGTGAATGGTGTTTTGAGCCTCTTTGCTTTTATATATAATTATGTGGTTATTATTGGTATTATGGTTGTTATTATTGGTATTGTGGCTATATATGTTATTATTGGTATTATGGTTGTGATACCGTAGGCTGTTAGTGGTGGCTACAACCTAGTTGGGCTACTACCACCAGTGGCTAGGTGCAAAGTGCTACCCCTAATGGTTGGGTATATATTGATGCCCTTGGTTTACCTTGTTCTTTCAAATAATGATTTTGCTTTGAAACTTATAGATTATTTCTATATAATGTACCAATAGCTTGGTTAGGTTACTATCACTAGTGGTTGGATGCAGAGTGTTGCCCCTGGTTTACCTTGTCCGTTTAATGATTTTGGTTATAGATTATTTCTGATAATGCGTTATGCAGAGAATTGCTTCGTTCTTTGATACACCGTAGTCGTTAGCCAGGCCCACCATGGGGTGGAAAAGAATAGAATGTGTTAGCTTCCTTTAAGCTTACAATGTGTTTTATTAATATGTTTTGATGAAAGAAATAAAAAGAGTTGGTCTATTAGTATATTTATCATGTCATATTTGGGCATGTCTTAATACTTCTATTATTTAAATATGGTATGATTCTACGTGGATATTGGCATGCTTGTATTGCTTAATTGATTTTATATAAGATGTCATAATATCTTTGAGATAGTTTAGTATTCAAATTTGAATATATAATCTTTATGATATTATATTTTTTTATTCAAATTTTATTATAAGATTATGAGACAATATATGCCACGTTATTAGGGATATATGCTTAACAAGATTTTAATTTTCCTTCATATTTGCTTAATAATATTTTACAGATCATCGATTGATTTGGTAAAAATTAATGCTTGATACTTGCTTGACTTATGGAAAGTAGCTGCAACTTATTCTCAAAGAATCCACTAATCAGCTCCAAAATTGGAATTTAACCATTGTTGAGAGCACTGGCCAGATTTGTCAAACTATAGAATTCTCAAGGGCTTGAATTGTTCTTCAGTGTCTTGAAATCGGCTAAAGATACTACTTCCTGATTTTGTGGCAACGACTACTTACCAACAACTCTATTATCTTTGGTTATAAATGTTAGATTTAACCACACAAGGACACAAGAGCGGGGGTGAACTGTGTCTACCGAGTTTTTTGATTGTTTCAGAACACTCATGAAAACTGTTTGGACTGAGTATTTGGAGTGAAGCAGAAACAAAACTAATTGCAGAAATAATAAAGGAGACACAATATTTTTACGTGAAAAACCACCTCTGGCCCAACTGAGGTGTAAAAACCACGACCTACCACTGTAGGATTTCAATACACTTTTCACTAAATGGACCGAACACATTACAACTGTAACACACGTGACTCAGTCACACATGTAACTTGGTCTAACCCAAGACCTCCGTTACAAACACTACGTAACTTAGACTACCCCGAGACCCGCGTTACAACCACGTCCAATGTCTCCCGAGACTTGGGCACTCTCTTATCTCACTGATGGAAAAGAGAAAAAGAAAAACTCCTTACTTGAATGCTTCTAAACAAGCTGAATGTAAGGTACAATACAATCCCTATTATGCCAATATTGAAGACTCGATTTAGCACTCTCTTTGAAGGTTTTCTCTTAGAAAATTCAGACTTTGAAAAGATAATTTTAAAACCCTTGGAAAACCTTGAGGAAAGCTAGAGAAGGAGGAGACTTAAATAGTGTGGTGCACATGGGGCACGAGTAGGGAAAAGAGAATTCCATGCCCACTTAGCAACTTAGCAGCCAAGCTCCTCACAATCTCTCCACTTGATATTCTTCCCTTAAAGGATAGGATAAAATCTTTCAATAATATCTTTTAAGGAAAAATCTCTCAACATTATCTTTAAAGAAAAATCTTTTTAGACTCAACTGACACAGGAAAATTAATCCTAATTATTTCAAGAAAATCATTAGTAAAAAAATATTATTAAAATCTTAAAATTCGTTTTTTGTCTTGGACGTCAGAACACCGCAGACCTGACTTCTCAGAACTGTTTTGAGGCAATGTTCTGAAGTACTTAAAAACATTTCAAAGCAAGCGTTAAGTCACGACCTTCTAATTGGCATATTAACAAGAATCTAAAAACTAAAACCAATACTAAGCCTAAGACTCTTGTTATCAGCTAAACTCCTTGCACATGACTTGGATGTTCCATGCGATGCTCCATGCTCTGTGCTCAGAACTGTGATGAGGCAATGTTCTCAGACTTTTGTTATTAGTTGGGCTTCTTGTGCATGTATCGCCTTTAACGCTCCTCGCTCATTCGAACCGCTTCAAGTATTTACGGATCCTGTCCCAACGCACAACTCAAGCACAGCATATTGGCTGGTCCATTTGGATTGTTATTGTCAAAACCTTACACATTAATTGGGTAAATAATTTCTCCCTTTTTGATGATGACAAATCAAATGATCGTAAGTCATCAATGACTATTAACAATGAGAAAGGGCAAATATAAATTAGTGCCAAAACAGTTATCCACCCTCACGCTAGAGAGAAAACAAGAGTCAAGAGGTCAGCTTAAACTGGGCAAACAATCGAAACAAGGTCATACTTATCTTCCCCATTTTGACATCATCGAAAAGGGTGAGGAGGCCGGGAGTTGAAATCCAGTGTGAACAAAATCACCACCAAAGCGGTAATGCGGGAAGTAACAACGATACACTCAAGTATATGGTACAGTAATGATATTGACCATCCGAGTCACGTACAAACAAATAACACATGCAACAAGCAAAGTTATAGCAGAAATGCATTAACCATCCAAAAAAAGCTATAAACCATTAGTAGCACATACATAACTAAGTGTTTGAAAAACAATGTTGAAAACAGGGGAAGGAACAGGTTCAGGTAGAGGAAGGTGGAGGAGGGAATTTGGCCGTGAGGGCAAGAAGGGCACTTAGTAGATCCTCGTGACATTTTGCATTGAGCGCCTTTTCCTCTGTAGGCGCTTGCTTTACTTCAGCTATCTCCCCCTTCAACATGATCTGATCCTGCAACACTGTATCAATGGTAGGGGCGCTAGATGTGGAGGCTTCATTGGGAACAGGTCCAAGAGACAACCCATTTTTAGGTAGGCTTCTTGGATGGAACTGGTTTGACGGGTGTTTTGGTGTGTGTTTTGGATGATTTATGGGCCGGTTTGTTCTTATTGATAGAGCATTCAATTCTGTCTTCTGGCAGGGGTAGCACAGTGGGAGGACCTGAACTTCTAGTTCGAGGCCATGATAAAGATGCAATAATAGAAACATTGGGTGAGGTGGTGGTCTTTCTTTGGCGTTTAAAGGGCGGTTTGGTTGTGGTTTGGGACTTGGTTTTAACAGTTCGTTTGAACCAAAAAATTGGTTCATCCTCATCACTATCCTCAACATCTTCAACAACAAATTCTTTATCAACATGCCCAACATCATAATCCTTTCACTCCCGAACTGATTCGGCCTCATTCCCTTTTAATCTAGACTCGGCCACAACTGGGTCATACACCACAATCTCTCAACCCGTAACTGGGTGTACCAAAGGTACCATGTTAGGGTTCAAGTCTACTAATCTTAAGTCCAAGCTCTTTAAGACTCCAAAATTAGAGGGAGTAATCGAAAAAGAAGGTGAGGGAGTGTTTTCCATACCAATCGAGACCGTTTGTGTAGATGAAGACGCTGGTGATGTTCCCTCAAAGCTCATCCCAATTTCGCCCCTTTTTCTTGATAGTTAGTCTCGTAGTGATCTTGGGTGAGAAGTCTTGAGTTGGAGGATGCATGACCGCCACGAGTTCTTGCAATTGTGAGGATTTGAGGTGATTTGGAGTTAGGGTTTTGAGGGGGTTTAAGGAAAGAGAAGGAAATCGGGTTCTTGGTAGAGAGAGAATGGTTTGCATGCAGCACATCATTACATTAGGTATGGTATAAATTATAGGTTGGGTGTAATAAAAAGAAAATTTCTGTTCCCGACAATCTTTTAATAACGCCACTTGGTCAGCATATGCTACAAACAGTGGTCAGGTATGTTCCTAGAGCTTGTTCTTACTGTTAAAAGTTCGGTGTCTCAGGACACTGAGGGCAATATCATTAGACCTCAACGAATGTCAGTATGTTACATTCCACACATATGCCAGTAAAAGCACAAAAATTGAATGCATCCATTAGAACAATTTATTTGGCCTAAAAACCCTTAACTAGCCAATCATTGGGGGTTAAACAAGCATGCTCAAGTCCTTTTAATCATACCCAATTCAAGTTTATTCCTCTCAAACTGCTCTCTACTCAGTGCCTTGGTAAAGATGTCAGGAATTTGCTTATCAGTGGCACAAAAGTTCATTGAAATTAAGCCCTTTTTAACATTGTCTCTCAAAAAATGATGATGTATGCCAATATGCTTAGTCCTTTTATGTGGACATGGATTTTTGGCAATGTTAATTGCACTTGTGTTATCACAAAATATAGCAATGCATCTCGTGTCAACAGAAAAGTCCTTGAGTTGTTGCCTTATCCACAACAATTGAGCACAACAAGAAGCAACCGCTACATACTCGGCTTCTGCTGTGGACATGACAATGAAGTGTTGTTTTTTGGTTGCCCAAGAGATCAAACAGGGTCCAAGAAAATGAGCCATACCTGAGGTGCTTTTTCTATCAACCAAGGATCCAGCATAATTCGCATCAGCATACCCAATGAGTTCGAAATTGCACCCTCGAGGATACCATAAAGCTAAGTTCGAGGTCAATAGATGCAAATGTTTTCTCATAATCGATCGCGTCTTCTTGGTTGTAACCCTGAACCACCAACCTGGCCTTGTTTCGAGTGACTATTCCGAACTCATCCAGTTTGTTCTTGAACACTCACTTGGTGCCAGTTATCGATCTGTCCTTAGGCCTTGGTTTAAGGTGCCAAACCTTGTTCCTTTCGAACTGATAAAGCTCTTCTTGTATAGCAATAATCTAGTCAGAATCTGCAATGGCTTCATAAACATTCTTTGGCTCAATGTTAGATAAAAAAGCATAGAAGGCACATAAGTTTCTGAGTTTGGATCTGGTTTGCACCCCTGTATTAATGTTAGACATGATCTGGTCAAGGGGGTGCGAGCTCTGGTGCTTCCAGGGTCGTGGAATAAATGGATCCATAGATACACTTACCAATCTCTCTTGGGTACTTGGTGAAACAGGTTCTTGAACTGTTCTGATGCTTGTTACCATATCAGTTTGGGAAGAATTGGGTTGAATGGGCCGGTTCTGTTCAGGTTCGGTAATGCTTCCCCTTGACTTGTCTGCTCCCTGCCCACCTTCCAAATGATCAGTTCCAGGACTTGGTTCACCTTCAGGAGCCTTATCTTTGTCAACCATGGAGCTTTGAGTGAGCGAGAGGTCTTTTGTCACAAGACCAAGTTCAAACTCTTCATCCTGTGTATCATGCTCAATCAAGGAGTTAGTCTCATCAAACAATACATACACACTTTCCTCAATCCACAAGGCTCGTCTGTTAAAGACTTTGTAGGCCTTACTGTGTGAGGATTACCCTAAGAATATGGCTTCATCACTTATACGGTAGAACTTTCCCAAGGATTCCTTCCCATTATTGTGCACATAGCATTTACAACCAAACACGCTCAAGTGCATAATATTGGGTTTTCGTCTCTTGAAAAGTTCATAAGGAGTCTTGTTAAGTATGGGTCTGATCATGCATCTATTAATAATGTAGCACGATGTGTTCAATGCTTCTGCCAAAAAGTTTCTATGAAGACCACTAGCGACCAGCATAGTCCTAATAATCTCTTCTAGTGTACGATTTTTACGCTCTACCATCCTGTTCTATTGGGGGTGTTCTGGGGCAGAAAAATTGTGATCAACATCATGTTCATTACAATATTCAATGAAGCTAGAGTTTTCAAACTCTTTGCCATGATCAGACCTGAGACTCACCAATGAGTGTCCTACTCTCTTTTCAATTTTCTTAAAAAGAACAAGAAACTTTTCAAATGATTCATCCTTTGATGTTAAGAATAGAGTCCAAGTGAAATGAGAGTAATCATCCACTATAACAAATACATACCTCTTCCCTCCTCTACTTGTGATCCTCATAGGACCACACAAATCGACATGTAGTAGTTGAAGAGGTCGGGAAGTACTAACACAGTTCTTTGACGTGAAAGAAGCTCTAACTTGCTTTTCTCTAGCACAAGTCATCATTGTACTTGATGGAAGGTAGTTCGACTACTAAGTCCTTGGAAATGAGTTTATTCAAAAGAGAAAGACTTGTATGTCCTAACCTCTTGTGCTAAAGCATAACATCATTATTAAGAGCACTCAAACAAGTCAAATGATTTTGGGAAAGTGAAAGAACACAAGCTTTATACACATTGTTGTATCACTTCCACCTCAACACAACATCACCAGATTTGACATTGGTAATCAAGCATTGATCCAAAGAGAAACCCACGTGATTACCTCTAATTAGCAAATTATGTTGTAAACCGTCTACCAAATACACATTATCAATAGAGTGAGAGAGTGATTACCTATCTTACCTACGCCGACAATTTTCCCACATTTGTCGTTTCCAAATGCCACTCTCCCTCCATCAAAGGCTATAAGTGAGAGGAAGTTTGATTTGTCTCCTGTCATGTGCCTTGAGCAACCACTATCCAAGAACCATAGTTGATTGCCTCTTCTCATTTTAGCCTGTAAACCAGCTAAGTGTTTGTCTTGGGAACCCAGATTCACTTGGTCCCATTTTCTTTGACATGGAGGTTAAGTCATCTTTTCTAATCCATACTTGTTTAACATACAATGAGTTTCTCTCCATGGCACTTTTTCTCAAAGGACAAGCATAGCGATAATGATCAGTTTTTCCACAGTGAAAACATATTATATTTTCATGAAGTCCAACATATTTTTTGTTAACTAGTCTAGAAACACACCTATTCACCCATCCTAGCCCCTTTCTGTTTTGGCTATGGTGAGTATGTAGCCAGTCAAGCGCTTTTGAAGAACTGTTCCAGCGCCTGTTCTCAGTAAGGTCAGATTCAGCCTTATGAGCTTTTTCAAGCAGCTGGTTGTTTTCACTCACCTGGGATTCAAGTCTAAGTTTTAGATCTAGGGACTCATTTTTCAGCCTAGAGAGATTAGTGTTAAACACTTCCTCTCTTGTGTTCATAAGGTCCTTAAGTGTGTCAAGATCTTTACATAGGGCAAGGGCCTCTTCTTCTGCCTTAAGTTTTTCACATTTGAGAACTTCATTGACATGTTCAAGTTCGAGTTTGTTCCGTTCAAGCATTCTAACATCTTTTCTCAATTCGGAACAAACATCTTTAAGCATGCAATTTTTAGCCGTTATTGTGTCACACTCATTCATTATGGCAAATAATAATTTCACAACTTTAGCTTTGCTAAGACCACGTACGGTGTCCTTGAGTTGGGACAAGCTTTCGACTGATTCAGACTCGATTCTAGCCATGAGGGCTTCTACAACTTCTTCCTGTTAGGAGTCCTTTTCCTCCTCTGAAGTTTCACCGAAGGCTGCCATCATTGCCTTACCGAAACGCTTTGAGGAGCTGCTCTGTTGCAGCCTCTTGCCATGGTTTCAGAACTGTTATGACCCCTGTTCTTCCTTCTGTATGGGGCAATTCTTCACAATGTGATCAGGTTTTTCACATCTGAAGCATCCTGAAAACTGCTTATGATCACTGTTCTATAGCTTCCTGGTACTTCCTTTCTTGATATTGCCTTCAGCCTTCTTGAAGAATTTCTTGAACTTTCGAGTCACCATGGCTATCTTTTCAAAATCCGGGTCTGAATCATCACTCTCCAAAGCTTTTAGAGCCAGGCCTTGGTCTCTCTTTGCTTCTTCCTTCACCTGGGCATTTCTCCTTAACTCATATGTCTGAAGATTCCCAACGAGCTCATCCAATGTGATCTCGTTCATCTTCTTTGCTTCCTGGATGGCTACGACTTTCGTTTCCCACAACTGAGGCAAAAATCATAGGATCTTTCTTACTAATTCTTCAGTGGTGAAGGATTTTCCTAACGATTTCCGCTCGTTAGTGATGTGAGTAAAACGAGTGTACATATCCATTATCGTCTCTTTGTCGCTCATTTCGAACAACTCGTACTTTCTCATCAGTAGCTCGATCCTGGATTGCTTAACTTGGTTAGTTCCTTCATGTGCCACACGAAGAGTGTTCCATATTTCTTTTGCGGAGTCATACTCTGAGATCCGAGTGTACTCATCTTGTCCAAGGACAAAGTATAACAACTTCTTGGCCTTAGCGTTTTTCACCATCTTTTTGAAATCCTCTGAGTTGAACTCCTCTGGCCTTTCAGTAACGGTCTTGCCATCTTCTGTGGTCATTATTGGAATATAAGGACGATTCACAATGATCATCCATAGCTCATAGTACAGCCTGAATGTAGTTCTCCATGCGATTCTTCCATCAGTTGTAGTGTTATCCATTAAAGTATGATGGTCGAGTCACAGATTGACCCTCCAAAATTCCTTGTGGAACATTCATCTTTTTAGGATCTCTGAAGGTGTTAACCTAAATATGAGAACACTGCTCTGATACCACTTGTTAGATTTAATCGCACAAGGACACGAGAGGGGGGGTGAATTGTGTCTACCAACTTTTTTGATTGTTTCAGACACTCGTGAAAACTGTTTGGACTGAGTGTTTGGAGTGAAGCAGAAATAAAACTAATTGCGAAAATAATAAAGGAGACACAATATTTTTACGTGAAAAATCACCTCTGGCCCAACTGAGGTGTAAAAAGCTTGACCTACCACTGTAGAATTTCAACACATTTTCAACTAAACGGGTCGAACACGTTACAATTGTAACACACGAGACTCAGTCAGACACGTAACTTAGTCTAACCCAAGACCTTCGTTACAAACACCACGTAACTTAGTCTACCCTGAGACCCTCGTTACAACCACGTCCAATGTCTCCCAAGACTTGGACACTCTCTTATCTCACTGATGGAAAAGAGAAAAAGAAAAACTCCTTACTTAAACGCTTCTAAACAAGCTGAATGTAAGGTACAATACAATCTCTATTATGCCAATATTGAAGATTCGATTTAGCACTCTCTTTGAAAGTTTTCTCTCAGAAAATTCAGACTCACAAAGACAATTTTAAAACCCTTGGAAAACCTCGAGAAAAGCTAGAGAAGGAGGAGACTTAAATAGTGTGGTGCACATGGGGCACGAGTAGGGCAAAGAGAATTCCACGCCCACTTAGCAACTTAGCAGCCAAGCTCCTCACAATCTCTCCACTTGATATTCTTCCCTTAAAGGATAGGATAAAATCTTTTAATAATATCTTTTAAGGAAAAATCTCTCAACATTATCTTTAAAAAAAATCTCTTTAG
The DNA here is from genome assembly GCA_017589665.1 of Selenicereus undatus. Taxonomy (NCBI): domain Eukaryota; kingdom Viridiplantae; phylum Streptophyta; class Magnoliopsida; order Caryophyllales; family Cactaceae; genus Selenicereus; species Selenicereus undatus. The sequence goes on from JACYFF010031956.1 coordinate 21,297,268, forward strand.
ACTCAACTGACACAGGGAAATTAATCCTAATTATTTCAAGAAAATCGTTAGTAAAAAAATATTCTTAAAATCTTGAAATTCGTTTTTTGTCTTTGACGTCAGAACACTGCAAACCTGACTTCTTAGAACTGTTCTGAGGCAGTGTTCTGAAGTACTTAAAAACATTCTAAGTCACAACCTTCTAATTGGCATATTAACAAGAATCTAAAAAATAAACCCAATGCCAAGCCTAAGACTCTTGTTATCAGTTGAACTCCTTGCACATGATTTTAATGTTCCATGCAATGCTCCATGCTCTGTGCTCAGAACTGTTCTGAGGCAATGTTCTGAGACTGTTGTTATCAGTTGGGCTCCTTGTGCATGTATCGCCTTTGATGCTCCACGCTCATTCGAACCGCTCTACGTATTTTCAGATCCTATCTCAAAACACAGCTCAAGCATAGCATATTGGCTGGTCCATTAGGATTGTTATCATTAAAACCTTACACATTAATTGGGTCAACAATGAATATTGACGCAATTTAATGGCGGAGGAACACGGAAAAATAGAACACAAGCAAAGAATAAGAACTAAGAGCAACAGTTCCAAATATCTTTCTCTTGTTCGCTTAATTTATTAAGTTGTATTGTTCTAGTTGTAATTGAGTGGGATAGCTATAGTTGAAGGATCAACTCTACCAAGGACTTGTTGAAGTGTCAACTTGCGGCTTGGAACTTAGAGTAGGTATACTCTAGAGTTCTATAATCCCTCCTAATAAAATTAGGTTAACCCTAGAATTAGGGAGCTTTAGGTGGGGACTAAGCCTGATTAAAGCTCACCTCGTTAAAAGACACTTGTGCCATGTCCACATTTACTTTTCTGCATTTTATTTTGATTATTTTGTGACTTTGAACATCACTTTATTCACCCCCATCTCGGGTGATTCAAAACCTTTTGAGTTTTAAGAACGATTAGGTATCGTTAGTTTGAATTATGAATGGGATATTCAAAGTGCATATTGCTTAATTTTATGCATATCTAGAACAGAGAAATATGTAGGAAATAAGAGTAGGGAGGTCGAGCTGTCCATATATAAATTGTTATAGATTTACCATAAAAGTTGCCATAAGATAGAACAAAGATAGCCTCATAATCACATTATAATTTTCGTAACATTATGCTGAAATCCTAGGCTCCTTTTTGTTTGAAACTACCTGTACTTTTTCCTATTAATGCCCTCTAGCATGTTGGGGAGGAAGGGTTCAATGTACAATGAACTATCACATATGTTATATGCAGCTCACTCTATAATAATGTTTGATAAAGGCTGTTATAGTTATAGGTGGGGCTCTATATAGCACACAAATTTAGTATTTCCATGGATGTCTGATGTTTATGTATTTTTATAACTTAAAAATTTGATTCTTTAGTGAAGTACACTTAACTATTTTTGTTTCAGAGTAGGGTTCAGATTGGAAAAATTTTGCTTAAAAATATTGTAGTTAGATGAAGTTAAATGTTGTGGCTAAAACTTTTGGTATATATACCTTTTGTAATCTCTTTCTGTAAATACGTGTCTAATACTTCTTCCTATTTTATAAATACTTGAAGATGTTGGATCCTCATTCCAAGTTCTAGAAATTTTTCACTGTTTAGTTTGAAGGTATAAGATCATTCATTTTTCCCCTCTTTTTAATTTTGAACATCAAATTTAAGAACAACGTAATCCTTATAGTTTCCATAATTGTTTTTTAGAGTTAGGATGCTTTTGGTATCATATGGTTTTGCTTTGCAGCGAATATTTGCAAACTAATGATTTTCAATTCACTAGATATATATAATTTGTATTACTAGTATTTCCTTGTGTTATTTAATGCAGTGTACCATATTATATTGATTATAAAATTGGCACTACCTCCAAAGAACTATAAACGACAAAATAATTGGTCGTTATTCTATTATCTGATCGAGATTTTCAAGAACCAAAAATTTCGTGGTTAACCTTTATTTAAACATTAACGACGAACCAAATTCATCATTAATGGCAACAATTACAATATTTTAATTCTAATTTTATAAATAAATTATGAACAATTTGGTCGTTGCTATTATTTTATTCGTCATTGATTAGTTAATAACAATGACGATGCCTCTTTCCATTGGTTATAATAATGACGGAATTTTTTATGTCGCCATTAAAACTATTAACAATGGGACCAATAAGGACGGATGATGACCAACATTTTTTTGGTCATTAAAGGCTTTAATGATAAAAAAAATTATGCTTTTAATAACCAACTTTTTCATCGTTAGAAACCTCTTTTCCAGTAGTGGTGGAGAAGCAACCTAGTGGCTGCATGTACGTGGATACAGAAGTTAGGGGAAAGAAGGTTCGAACTATGACTGACACTGGAGTAGACATAGTGTATCGAGCGAAAGAGCTCACCGATGAGAATTACATGTTGCACTAAAAAGAAAAGGGCTACTTGAAAGGAGTTATGCTAAAAGCCTTCCAATGTATAGAGTGGGTCCCCTATATATGCCAACACGTTTTTCATCGTGGATAATAGGAAAGCTCATGCGATACCTATGAGGCGATGGGCTAAAAAGGAAAGGGTGTTACCGGCCCTTCAACTCTCAGAGAATAAAGAGTGAGGTTAATTAGCCGCCCTGAAGAGTGATGAAAGACCTATGGAGGGTTTCATTGATGCATCAATATAAATGGGTCTAAAGGTATCATTCTAGCAATAAAACCTAAGAAAATATAACTAAGAAGAAAACGGTCTAGCGAAAAAAGGGACGCATGCATATAAAAGACCACTTATCTAAGCGGGTGGAATATGCCACACTCCACTCATGTGGGGGCCAACCTAGCAAAGTGGAAAAAGCCCTTCAAATATGAAAGAGTCCACCTGTTTTAGTGATCGCTTGCTCTTTTCAGTCATCCAAAAATTAGATATACGGCGAGCCATAGGCAACAAGGACGTTACCTGATGTTGCCACGAGTCGAGTTTCTAAAGACTTCTACAAGTATGCTCTTTAGAATGTTCCATAAGATTCCACTATATTACACACTTGTATAGAATCGAGGATGTTTGTATTAAATGTCATGGGTGCGCATTGCACATTGTTCGATTAAATCAATCTCCATCTTCCATTAAGAAGGTAGAGGTGCATATATCACCCCAATGGGGCTTACTTGTAAGCGAAGCAAGCAAGCAAGCATTGAGTAACAAAGGTACATTCTCCCAAACTTTCTTTTATGTGTTCTCTTATTCTTACTTTGCTTATTTACTCTCCTTGGTCTAAGTCAAGCTTTGAGGGGCTCACTAGTAAACTGGGTTAGGAAGTATAGTTTGTTATTTCACGGGGAATTAATTACTTAAAAAAACATCCCATGATATATAGGAAATGATCAATGGGGTATTGGGGATCGATCGCCCACTAGTGACTTCAATGGTTCCCTTTTTTGTTTTCCCTATTTCTCCCAGTCCCTTGACTTAATGGCAGTAATATAGAGTTCTTGCTACAAAATGCAACTAAACTTTTCAAAATAATCATGAATGCCACTCAACTTTTTTTTTTGAGTTAAAAATATCATTGAACTTTCCAAAATATTCAAAAATGTCATTATGATAGGGGTATTTTTTAGTCATTTTGAAAAGTTAAGTGGTATTCTTTTACCTTGTTAAGCATGTTCAATGGCATTTTTTACTTAAAAGAGGTCAAATAGTATATTTGAATATTTTGAAAAGTTTAATGGCATTAGCACGAACTCCACTAATATAATTCCTTTGCCTAAGGGTAATAATGCCATAATCGATGCTTTTTTAAAACTTGATCAAACTATACATGTAAATAATTACAACATTAAACTTTTTTAGAAAAACATGGTAGCCCATAAATTTCGAATGTTTGAATTGATTACATTCTCCCTTAAATTTATATTGAAAAAATGCATCTCTCAAAAAAAAATTTCTGGGATAGAGGAAGAATGTTTTGAGTCTAGAATAAAGGTTAAAGTAATTTACATTTTAGTCCATGGAGCTTCTTCGTAATCATTTTTAGGTCAAGTGTAAATAACTATGAGATCCATTAACATTTTGAAAAAATAATTTAAAGTCCCTAAAATTACAAAATGTTTATTTTATGTCAACAACGACAATAACAATAGCACAAAACCGACAAAAAAAAAACCCCAACAATTAAAGACCTAACCTATTTCTAGTAACTTATAACCATGTCACTCCATAATATAGCCATCATCTTAAGAGTTATCCAAAAGACCAACGAATCATTGGCGAATCCCATTTCCACCTCCGTTGCAGCTAGTGCTCGATGACCAATTGGAGGGTCAATTAGCCATCGGTGACTTCTTTGGTGCCCCCTTTTTTTGTTATCACTCATTTCTCGCAATCTCCTTGATTATGGTGGCATTAACCCCCTAAATCAAAATTGTTAGATTTACTCACACAAGGACACAAGACGGGCGGTGAATTGTGTCATTCGATTTTTCTGTTCGTTTTAAAACAGTCGTGAGAACTGTTTGGAGACGTGTTTGTAGGCAGAAACAAAACTAATTGCGGAAATAATAAAGGAGACACAATATTTTTACGTGAAAAACCACCTCTGGCCCAATTGAGGTGTAAAAACCACGACCTGCCTCAGTAGGATTTCAGCAACATTTTTACTAACACAGGCCGAATTCGTTACACTATGTAACACACGTGACAACGTCACACACGTAACTTAGTCTCCCCTAAGACTCTAGTTACACACACGTAACTATTCTCCACCTAAGAATGAGTCACACAACACGTCTAAATTCTCCCAAGACTTGGACACACTCTAGACTTAACTGATGACAGAAAAGAATATAAAAACACCTTACTTTGAATGCTTCTAAATAAGCTGAATGTAAGGTACAATACAATACCTATTATGGCAATATAAATGACTCAATTTAGCACACTTCTTGAAGGTTTTTCACTGAGAAAAATAAGCTAACAGAAAACTCGATTTTTAGCCTTGAAAAACCTTGAGTAAGGATGAAGGAGAGAGCCACTTAAATAGCGGGATGTGTGCTTGCCGTGCAAGAAGGAAATCTCCCATATCTTTCCACAATCTTAGTCATTCCCTAAAACTAGGAGTTATCAAACCTGTTTAAAAGATATGCTTAAATATTTGAAAAATCTTTTGGAAAATAATATCTTAAAGGCTAAGATAAAATCTTTTGATAATCTTTTTAGGAAAACAATATTATTCAATGAAGGACTCTTTGTAAGACAAAATATTATCAGAAAATTAATCCCAAATATGTTAGGAATTTTCACAGTAGAAAAACTCTTGAAAATATTTGAGAACCGGTTTTTGCACTTGCTGCCCTCAGAGCACTGCAAACCTGTTTGCTCAATTATTCTGAGCAATGTTCTGAGTCAGCTTAAATAATTCCTTCAAGGTGAGTGTTAAGTCAAGTTCTTCTGTGGCATATTAACAAGAATCTAGACAAATATAACCAGTACTTAGCTATAAGACTCTAAAGACGCTTATACTCTGCTGATGATGTGCACATATATCCACCTTGTTGATTTCAGCTTCTTCGACATGTTCTTCAGGGTGTTTGCAACTTCTGTCGGTTTCAACATACAATTTTATCACATAGCTTCAAGCATGATATTTCGAACTGATCTCCAGGATGTTTGCAATCTGTCTTATCACATGATTCTAGCACTTAACTCAAGCCAAACATAATTAGCACATTTGGGTAATAATTATCAAAACCTTATCCAAGATTGATTCAACAAATTCCCCCTTTTTGATGATGACATACCAAATGACCATCAAAGGTGAGACACAACAGAGGGCAAAAACATTAGTGCCAAACCTAGTTCAAGAAGCCAATTCACATAAGAGAGAATAACAAGAATAGGAGGGCAGCTTAAAACAGGCAGACCAATCAAAGCATGGTCATACTTTTCTTCCCCCTTTTGACATCATCGAAAAGGTCGAGGAAACCATCTGCATAAATTATGTAGGGATCCACCCACCACCACGGGTAATGAGGGAAATGACCGCAATACACTCAAGTATATAATACAGTAATGATATTGGTCATCCGAGTGACGCACAAACAAGTAACACATGCAATGGGCTAAGTTATAGCAAAAATGCAGATACTATCCAAAAACTGCCATAAATCGTTAGCAAGCACATACATATCCAAGTGTTTGAAAAATAATGTTAGAAACAGGGGAAGGAACAGGTTAAGGTAGAGGAAGGTGGAGGTGGAAATTTGGGCTGTGAGGGCAAGAAGGGCACTCAGCAGATCCTCATGAAGCTTTGCATTAAGAGTTGTTTCCTCTGTAAGCGCTTGCTTCACTTCAGTTATCTCCCCCTTCAAAGTGATCGAATCCTGCAACAGAGTGGCAATGGTAGGACCTCTAGATGTGGATGTATCACTGGGAACAATGCCAATAGGTGTTTGGAACCCATGTTCTGAAGCTGTACTGCCGCCTTTTGTAATCTTGAACCCACACCCAATCAATGTACCGTTGCCAATCTCATCACTAACATGAAGGCCTACTCTCTTCCGGAATGGAATCCCTAGCTTCTCAAACACTAACGTCAGCAAGAACCAATACCCCATGTTATGAACCTTAGTTGTGTTGGCAATTCTCCCAATATGGCTAATCATGATTGCGGACAAGTTAATTTGCTCACCGCTATCCAACAAATCAGTGTAGCACATAGCCATGGGATCAGCAAGGTTGCGTCTCTGACCTCAGGGAACAACATTTGTAATCACAAACCAAAACAACAACCGATGCAAGGGCATCATTTCCCCCTTTCTCACAGACCGGGACACAATCAGATGGAGCTTTTGGGCCAGTCTTTGGGTCAGCGCCAACAACCGTTCTTCACCTAAGATGGTCTTGTCCTCTCTCACATGCACATCAAAACCTTTAGACGACAACCCAAGTAACTCACCTAATTTCGTAGCATCAAACCGCACTTCATGACCATTAACTATACTTGACACCACTCCATTGGTGACAACACAGTTTGCATGGAACTCAGCTAAATCCGGGACCGAACACCCTCTCTTAGGATATGTGAACAATTCCAACCATCCCTGGGCTTCTAACGTCTCTACAAACACCCCAAGCCCCTGTTGCTGAAAGTATGGCACCTTAACTACCTTCCTCCGAACCATAGATTTCTGGAGGAAATCCTCATATCTCTCAGCAAGCATCATGCTCTTCCTAACATTATTTTTCTTTGGTTCATCAGACTCTTCAACCAGTTTGGACACTTGTTCTAGGGCAACCCTTTCATCACTATGTTCAGCATCCTTAACAATAAAATCATGACCCATACGTTCAAGATCAAAACCCTGTGATTCCTCAACCAACTTGGCTTCATTCCCCCTTAATCTAGACTCGGCCACAACCGGGTCATATACCACTAACTCCCAACCCGTAACTGGGTGTACTAAGGGTACCATATCAGGGTTCAAATCAATTGTCTTTAACTCTAAACTTTTTAAGAACCCAAAAATGAAGGGATTAATGAAAAAGAAGGTGAGGGAGTATTTCCCATACCAATTGAGTACGCTTGTGGCGATGGTGCCGGTGATTCTTCCTCAAAATTCATCCAATTTCCTCCCCTTTTCCTTAATAATTGGTCCCGTAGTGATATTGGGTGAGAAACCTTGCGCTTGTAGGATTCTTGACCACCATGAGTTCTTGCTATGGTGAGGATTTGGGAGAATTTGGAGTTGGGGTTTGAGTGGGTTTAAGGAAGGAGAGGGAAGTCGGGTTCTTTGTGGGAGAGAGAGAGAAGAACAGATGGGTTATGGAGAGAGAAAGTGAGGGTTTATGAGGTGCCCGAAAATTGAGGGAGTTTTAGGGGAAGGTTATTTCAGCCCTTCTTGAAGAGAGAGAATGTTTTGCATGCAACTCATCATTACACACTAGGTAGGGTATAAATTATGGGTTAGGTGTAATGAAAAGTAAATTTCAGTTTTCAACATTCCTCTAACACCACCTCTTGGTCAGCACATGATACAAACAGTTGTTAGCTCTGTTCCTGGAGCCTGTTCTTACTATTAACAGTTCGGTGTCTCAAGACACTAAGGGCAATATTATTAGACCTCAACGAGTGTTAGCATGTTACTTTCCACACATATGCCAGTAAAAGCACAAGAATTGAATGCATCCAGTGGAACAATGTATTTGACCTAACGACCCTTAACTAGTCAATCATTGGGGGTTAATTAAGCATGCTTAAGCTCTTTTAATCACACCCAATTCAAGCATATTTCTTTCAAATTGATCTCCACTTAGTGCCTTGGTAAAAATATCAGCAATTTGTTTATTAGTGGCACAAACATTCATTAAAATCAAGCCCTTTTCAACATTGTCTCTTAAGAACTGATGGCAAACATCAATATGCTTAGTCCTTTTATGTTGACACGAATTTTTGGCAATGTTAATTGCACTTGTATTATCACAAAATATGGGAATGCTTCCCGTGTCAACACCAAAATCCTTGAGTTGTTGCCATATCCACAACAATTGAGCACAACAAGAAGCATCCGCTACATACTCGGCTTCTGCTGTGGCCATGGTAACTGAGTGTTGTTTCTTTGTAGACCAAGAGACCAAACAGGGCACAAGAAAAGCAGCCATACCTGAGGTTCCTTTTCTGTCAACTAGAAATCCAGCATAATCAGCATCAGCATACCCAATGAGGTCAAAGTTGCATCCACATAGATACCATAGTGCCAGATCAGAGGTGTTTTTCAAATATCTAAAAATTCGTTTTACAACTTTCAAGTGTGTTTCTTTTGGATTTGACTGAAAACGGGCACACAAACCAACACTGAAAACAATGTCAGGTCTACTAGTGGTTAAGTATAGGAGTGACCCTATCATGCCCCAATATGATTTTTCATTAACTGAAGTACTTCCATCATCCATCATCAATCTGGTGGAAAGAGAGATAGGAGTGTCTATAGGCTTAGCCGATTCCATCCGAAACCGCTTAAGTAGTTCATTGACATATTTTTATTGATGGATCATAGTTCCGTTTGAGGTTTGCTTAATTTGCAAGCCTAGGAAAAAACTAAGCTCGCCCATCATGCTCATCTCGAACTCACTCCTCATCAATTTTGAAAATTCATCACATAAATCATTGTTGGTTGCACCAAATATAATGTCATCGATATATACTTGGACAATGAACAAATGTTCCCCCTTAGATTTGAGAAACAAGGTATTATCTACCTTGCCTCTTTGAAAATCATTTTCAATTAAGAAACTTGACAATCATTCATACCAAGCTCTAGGAGCTTGTTTTAGACCATAAAGTGCTTTGTTAAGTTTGAAAACATGGTTAGGAAAATCAAGACTTTCAAAACCAGGGGGTTGTTTTACATATGCCTCTTCTTTAAGATATTCGTTGAGGAAGGTGCTCTTGACATCCATTTGGTACAACTTGATCTCCATGTGGGCTACAAAGGCTACCAAGATTCGAATAGCCTCTAACCTTGCTAAAGGTGCAAACGTTTCTTCATAGTCAATCCATTCTTCTTGATTGTAACCTTGGACCACCAGCCTGGCCTTGTTCCTAGTGATTGTTCCCAACTCATCAAACTTGTTTTTGAACACCCACTTGGTTCCAATAATTGTTTTGTCCTCAGGATGTGGTTCAAGGTGTCAGACCTTGTTCCTTTCAAACTGATAAAGCTCTTCTTGCATGGCTATAGCCCAGTCAGAATCTGCAAGAGCTTCATGAACATTCTTAGGCTCAATATGAGATAAAAAGGATAAAAAGGCATAGAAGGCACAAAAATTTCTAAGCTTAGATCTGGTCTGTACCCCTGTATTAATATCAAAGATAATTTGGTCAAGGGGGTGCGAGCTTTGGTGTTTCCAGGGTCGTGAAGTGAAAGGATCCATAAATCCGCTTTTCACTTTCTCCCGGCTCTTTGCAGGAACAGGTGTGGAAGCAGGTCAAAAACTTGTTCCCAGCTCAGTCAGAGAAGTCTAGGATTGAGTGCGCTGGTTTCGGTCCATATCAAGGTCATCCAAGCTTCCCCCTGATTGGTCTACTTCCTGCCCACTTTCCATATTTCCAAATCCAGGACTTGTTTCACCTTCAAGAGACTTACTATTATCCACCATGGAGTTTCGAGCAAGCGTGAGGTCTTTTCTTACAAGACCAAGTTCGAACTCTTCATCCTGCATATCATGCTCAGTCATGGAGTTAGTTTCATCAAACAATACATACCTCTTCCCTCCTCTACTTGTGATCCTCATGGGACCACACAAATCAACATGTAGTAGTTCAAGAGGTCGGGAAGTACTAACACCGTTCTTTGACTTAAAAGAAGCTCTAACTTACTTTCCTCTAGCACAAGCATCGCATACCTTGTCATCATTGCACTTGATGGAAGGTGGTTTGACTACTAGGTCATTAGAAACAAGTCTATTCAAGAGAAAAAGGCTTGCATGACCTAGCCTCTTGTGCCAAAGCATAACATCATTATCAAGAGCATTTAAACAAGTCAAATGATTTTGGGGAAGTGAACAAACACAAACTTTATACACATTGTTGTGTCGCTTCTCCCTCAACACAACACTACCAGAATTGACATTGGTAATCAAGCTTTGATCTGAAGAGATTTCAACATGATTACCTCTATCACACAATTTGAGATACACTTAGCAAATTATGTTGTAACCCATCAACCAAGCATACATTATCAATAGAGTGAGAGAGTGATTTGCCTATCTTACCTACACCGACAGTTTTCCCGGATTTACTGTTTCCAAATGCCACTCTCCCTCCATCAAAGGCTGTAAGTGAGAGGAAGTTTGATTTGTCTCCCGTCATGTGCCTTGACCAACCACTATCCAAGAACCATAGTTGATTGCCTCATCTCACTTTAGCCTGCAAAACAGCTAAGTGTTTGTCTTGGGAACCCAGATCCACTTGGGTCCCATTCTTTTCTTTGTCATGGAATTTAACTCATCTTTTATAATCCATATGTTTTTAACGTACAATGAGTTTCTTTCCATGACCCTTTTTCTCAAGGAGCAAGCATATCGATAATGACTAGTTTTTTCACAATGATAACAAATTATATTTTCTTGTAAACCAACATACTTCTTGTCTTCTGGCTTAGTAACATGTCTATTCACAAAACCTAAACCTTTTCTATTTCGATTATGATCAGTATTAAGCCAGTTCAGGGCTTCTAAGGAATTGTTCCAGCGCTTGTTTTCAGTGAAATCAGTTTCAGCTATCTGGACCTGTTCTCAAAGCTATTTGTTGTCATTCATATGGGATTCTAGATTATGCCTTAGCTTTGAAGACTCACTTTCCAACTCTCTAATTTTAGTGTTGAGTTCTTCTTCTTTCTTGTCACTCAGGTCCTTAAGGATGTCCAATTCTTTACTTAAAGCAAGAGCCTTTTCATTAATTTCAAGCTTCTCATACATGAGAGCCCCATTCATATGTTTAAGTTCTTGCCTTTTTCTTTCTAGTCTCTTAACATCCTTTTCTAAATCTGAGCAGGTACTTTTAAGCATGCAATTTTCAGAAGTTAGAGCTTCATATTCCTCCATCAATGAAAAAAATTAATTTTTTAAGTTTTTTCTTGCTAAGATTACGTTCCTCCTTTTTGAGACTTTCACCGTTAGAGTCTGAGTCAGATCCACTTCGAGCCATGAGAGCCATTGCTTCTTCTTTATCCTAAGAGTCTTCTTCTTCTTCTTCTTCTTCTTCGGTGTCTCCTCAAGTTGTCATCATTGCTTTGGTGAACCATTTTTCAGCATTAGTTAACTGCGTCTTTTTGGCTCTGGTTCGGACTTGTTCTGAGCCCTGTTCTTCCTTCAGCAAAGGGCAATTCTTCACAACATGATCTTGTCTTCCACACTTAAAGCATTCTGAGAACTGATCTCGATCGTTGTTCTTGGCCTTGCTGGTATTGCCATTCTTGTATTTGCTTTCGGCCTCTTTGAAGAAATTTTTGAACTTTTGAGCGATCATGGCCATCCCTTCTTCATCAAAATCTGAGCTATCACTTTCTCTAGCTTTTAGTGCTAGTCCTCGGTCCTTCTTCACTTCTTCCTTCATCTGGGAATTCCTTCTTAGTTCATACGTTTGTAGATTCCCAATAAGCTCATCCAAAGAGATCTCATTCATCTTCCTGGCTTCTTGGATAGCATTGACTTTTGATTCCCATGATTGAGGTAAAATTCGTATGATCTTCCTTACTAACTCTTCAGTGGTAAAGGATTTTCTCAACGATTTTAACTCATTAGTGATATGGGTAAACCGAGTATACATGTCCATGACTGTCTCTTTATTGCTAATCTCGACTAGCTCATACTTTTTTACCAATAGCTCGATTCTGGATTGCTTGACTTGATTTGTTCCTTCGTGAGCTATTTGAAGAGCATTCCATATCTCCTTTGCGGATTCACACTCTGATATGTGCGTATAATCGTCAGGTCCGAGTCCAAAATACAGCTGTTTCTTGGCCTCGACATTCTTCTCCATCTTCCTGAAGTCATCTGAGTTGAATTCCTTCGACTCCATAGAAACAGTCTTCCCATCAGTTCTGACTTTCACTTGAATGTAAGGACCATTCACAATGAGTACCCATAACTCATAATCCAAAGCCTGGATATACTTCTCTATTCGATTTTTCCACCAGTTGTAGTGTTGTCCATTGAAATATGGAGGTCTGGTCACAGATTGACCTTCTAAGATTCCTTATGGAGCATTCATCTTTTCAAGATCTCTCAAGGTGTTAACCTAACTATGAGAACTTTGCTCTGATACCACTTATTAGATTTACTCACACAAGGACACAAGAAGGGGGTGAATTGTGTCCTCCGATTTTTTTGTTTATTTCAAAACACTCGTGAGAACTGTTTGGAGACGTGTTTGTAGTGAGGCAAAAACAAAACTAATTGCGGAAATAATAAAGGAGACACAATATTTTTACATGGAAAACCACCTCTGGCCCAATTGAGGTGTAAAAACCACGACCTACCTCAATAGGATTTCAGCAACACTTTTACTAACACGGGCCGAATTCGTTACACTATGTAACACACATGACAACATCACACACGTAACTGAGTCTCCCCTAAGACTCTAGTTACACACATGTAACTATTCTCCACCTAAGAATGAGTCACACAACACGTCCAAAGTCTCCCAAGACTTGGACACACTCTAGACTTAACTGATGACAGAAAAGAATAGAAAGACACCTTACTTTGAATGTTTCTAAGTAAGCTGAATGTAAGGTACAATACAATCCCTATTATGCCAATATAGATGACTCAATTTGGCACACTTCTTGAAGGTTTTTCACTGAGAAAAATAAGCTAACAGAAAACTCGATTTTTAGTCTTGAAAAACCTTGAGAAAGGATAAAGGAGAGAGCCACTTAAATAGCGGGATGTGTGCTTGCCGTGCAAGAAGGTAATCTCCCATATCTTTCCACAATCTTAGCCCTTCCCTAAAACTAGGAGTTGTCAAACCTGTTTAAAAGATATGCTTACATATTTGAAATTTTTTTTGGAAAATCGTATCTTAAAGGCTAAGATAAAATCTTTTGATAATATCTTTTTAGGAAAACAATATTATTCAGTGAAGGACTCTTTGTAAGACAAAATATTATCAGAAAATCAATCCCAAATATGTTAGGAATTTTGACAGTAGAAAAACTCTTCAAAATCTTTGAGAACTGATTTTTGCACTCGCTACTCTCACTGCACTGCAGACCTGTTTGCTTAATTGTTCTGAGCAGTATTCTGAGTCAGCTTAAATAATTCCTTTGAGGTGAGTGTTAAGTCAAGTTCTTCTTTGGCATATTAACAAGAATATAAACAAAGATAACCAGTACTTAGCCCTAAGACTCTAAAGACTCTTGTACTATGTTGATGATGTGCACATATATCCACCTTGATGATTTCAGCTTCTTCGACCTGTTCTTCAGGGAGTTTGCAACTTTTGTTGCTTTCAACATACAATTTTATCACATATCTTCAAGCATGATATTTCGAACTGATCTCCATGATGTTTGCAATCTATCTTATCACATTATTCTAGCACTTAACTCAAGCCAAGCATAATTAGCACATTTGGGTTGTAATCATCAAAACCTTATATAAGGTTGATTCAACAAAAATCTTAGAATCATCCTTATATTGAATACATTGATCGATATAATCCAAACCTAAGGGAATATTTCACTGGAAGATCACGGGTAGGAGATGAGAAAGAAATGAGGAATAGCGTAGCTACACGAGCTCTCAGTATAAGGGTGGAAGAGGGAAAAAACGGCTGGCTTAGAGGAAGCTGAACAGGGGTTATTGGAGTCTCCACTAGCTTATCGACCCTCTAAAGGCCTATGGTTCTCAAATAATAATTTCAGTCTATAGAGTTTTTGATTCAATATGCACTAGAATTCTTATTTAATATAATTAAATCTTATATCAAATTTGGAATATTTATTTGAATAATCAGTTAGATAAGTAATATTTACTAGATTTATTAACGGTAAAAGCAAAAGCACAACTAAGATCTCTTTGAACAATTATTAATGAAAAAGTTTTTTTAAAAAAGGTAAAGCTTATAACGTTGAACAATTTTAAGATCAAACTTGTCATTTTTATTTGAAAAGCTAACATCAAAATGCTAATGACTTGAGAATTTTGAAATGTAGTCCTTCCATATATGCTAGAAAGGTTGTTTACATTTGAACTAAGGTCCAAGTTTTCCAACTTGACATTCGTTTGTCACAAAGTATACTAACTTATAATATTACCCACTACAACAAAAAGTATTTTACATAGACTTTCGACAAAATACAATTGTACAATTGTTACAAAAATAAATGAAAGTTAATGGTCAAAGTGTGGTATTGAAGACCCAAAAATATCAAAGGGAACATTTTATTTTTTTAGGAAACATGTTGCTCTAAGTTTGATTCTAGCAGCTAGTCTAACTCCTAATGAAAGCGACAATTGAGCCTATGAAATGCCACACTAGACCATATATACATGCTTCCAACCATGGCTGCACAATACCAAGCTGGCCTACAAGGAAAAATAAAGATTACTCTCAAGAAGGACTTAGAAAAGGCCCCTTTGGTAGTCAAGTCAATATTTAGTTACGACAAGTATAAGGTAGGACATGGACAAATATGTAGTAAGAGGTTTAGACCAACCTTGCTAGAGATCCGTTGGTCCTTTGTAACATCCCCAATCCCATATCAGAACATTAGTTGAACATGGTATGGTTTATGAGTGATATACTAAGCTTCCTACAACAATAATTAGCTCTCCTTTTTAAGAATAAGCAGAAACAAACTTTTAAAGGCTAGCATTTGGGCCAAGGGCTTATATAGATGCCAAGGTTTTTGCCTATAGGCTATAAGGTTAGGGCATTACATCCTTACTTAAAGTATGGGACTTTCCTTGATAATAAGAAGAGAGAAGGGTAGAACACTCTAGAGAGAGACTGTATCAGAGAGAAAGTCTCATGCCCCTAGATTGCCTGTAACCCTATTCCATCATGAAGGAGCCCACTGATCCGCCGTTCCCCCCATATCTGCTTTTGACCATGAGGCGATTTTCTTACTCTCCTCAAGCCAGCTCTCCACCATACCCATCACTGTCTTCTCTGCTCCTCGAGTCTGTCTATATGATCCATTGTCCGTCTTTCCCATGTTGTTCCAGATCTGGCGACTTTGCCCTGTCCATCAAGGGTTCCATGTGGCCGGTTCACCATGCGCTGCCTCTCACATCCACCCACTTCTTGCTGCCCTCTCCTTTGTGTCTACTCTTTCCCCTGCCCCGTTTTGATCCTAATTTGTGTGTGACTATGTTTTGGACATCATGTTGGAAGTCCCTCCCTTCCCCCCTTGACTGTGGCTTCTACACTAGTCAGCGTGGGCACGCTGATTTTACTGCACCGCCCTCGACCCCCGTCTTTTTCGGTTCCCGATCCGGTCATAACTCAGGGATTTCTGGCTTAGCCTACAACTTACACAAGGCCCATGCTTTAGTTCTGCAGACCTCTCTCAGGTTGGTTGACACAATGGATTTTCTATTAAGGTATGGTGCTCTCCATTGGGTCTCTGTCAGTCTCTGCTAGGTATGCCTCGTACTCCAAGTCTTGGTTACCTGCTTCTGCCTGTTATTTCATGGTGTTCCCTCCCCCCGCTTAAGTGTTTTATGAGTAGGTCTTGTCTTAAGCTGGTTTATGTTTTTGGGTTGCTGACCCTAAGGCTGATTTTTCCTGCTAAGTACTGGGTGTTTATGAATTATTGCTTTGTTGATATGTTGGTTTCTGTTGGCTCTATTTATACCTCTTTGGGTACCCCCCTTGTCCTCTCTATCCCTTTCTCTCTTGGCCGTTCTCTTTCTATCCTCATGTCTTACCATTCCAACCCCCATTCTTCTGGCCATGGCTCTCCTTCAGGGATGGACATGCCAGCTCCAGCTGCACCTCACCACTCCCCTTCTCGTCTCAACCCCATTTCTAATTCTACTTCCCCTCAGCCTGGTCCTCCATCCCAGGCCCCTTTTTCCTCCTGTGCTAACTCTGTTCGGTTTGGGGTGGCAACTTGTAATGCTGCTCCCAGTGCTTCTGCTGCTGCACCTCATGTGCCTGGTCCTAAAACTACTCCCCTCGAATAGCCTAACTCCCCTCAGGTTCTTGGGGGCATGGATGAACTCCTTGCTCTCTGCCTCCTTGCTAAAATCTAGGGGGAACTTCTGCCTCTTGCTTTTATCATCGCCAAAACCAAAGGGGACTGGAAGCATATCCTGGGTCAGGTTGATTATATTGAGCTGGGAAATGGGTGGGTTCTGCTTCGTTTTGCCTCTATTTCTGATAAAGACTATGTTTGGGTCAATTGACCTTGGTTTGTTAAGAGTCTTAACCTCGTCCTTACTTATTGGATCCCTTATTTTGATCCTTACTCTGCTGCTATTGGTCGTATTGATCAGTGGGTTCGTATCCCCCGCTTTCCTTGGGAGTTCTGGACCCTTGAAACCCTCACCAACCTCCTTCGGGGAGTTGGGAAAGTGGTTCGAGTGGATCACCATACACTTCTAAGGCAGAAAGGGAGGTTTGCTAGGGTTTGTCTTAATATTGATGTGTTAGAAGTTCTTCCTGGATCCCTTTCCATCCCAACCCCTAATCAGGCTCTGACTATCCCCTTAATTTATGAAGGACTCCACGAAGTGTGTGCACTTTGTGGCAGCCCATCCCATGCTATTGATAAATGTCCTTGCATGCCTGCCATTCCCAAAATTGAAATTATGGTCGAAAAATTCCAAGCCCGAAACATTAGTGGGCTACGGACTCCTCTTCATGCTTCCCCTAGTGGACACCTTGAGTCCACGGAGAAGTGGATCCGAGTCGCCCCTAAGAAAAGAGGCAGACTCCCCTCCACTCTTCCTGTTGGCCGGAACCCGAATTGTGGTATTTGTATTTCTGAGCCCGCCAACCCCTGGCACCCTTCCCATTCTTCTGATGGGGCTTGCATGGCCTCCCCCTCCTCTAATGATAAGGGGAAGGTAGTGATGACTGAGCCATCCCCTATTCCCGATGCCCAATCCTTGGATGGTCCCATTCTTGTTGGTCTTCCCGCTTGCTGCTTTGATCCTGGGGTTGTGCCCCTCCTTGCTCTTATGCTCTTTCCCTCGGTCCCTGCCTCTTCCTTCCTCAGTGGAACCTCCTTGGTGGCAACTCAGGTTTTGAGCCCCACCTCACCTCTTGATGCAACTGTCTCTCCTAATCCTGAGGCGGAGAATGGTTCTCCTAAATCTGAAAATGTTACGGATTTTGAGGATGACAGTGATATGTACTTGGAGCTGGAAGACCTCAATGAGCCGCTACCTTCCACCGAGTCCACTAAGAAACGCAAAATCGAGGGGGATAAATGTTCCTCATATCCTCCTAACTAAGTCTCCATGATAGTGTCTAATCTGTTTTTTTTTTATTGCTGGGAAGTTGCTCCTTTCAGTTGGATGCCCTTGTTTTTATTCATTGCCTATGTTGTAGTCCTGATCTGCTTTTGTGTAATTTTTTTTTTTGGATTGTACAAAGCCTCATTGTGTATAGTGCAAGTCTAGGGGAAATAGACCCAGCTTTTAGACCAGGTAGACTTTTTAGCAGATTGGTTATGTATTGCTCCCTTATGCTTTTATGCTTAATGAAGTTTATTTATACTTATCTTCAGGTTTGGACCCAGTCTTCGCCATGATTGGTTCCCCCCCCCCCCTCTTCCTGCCATCCCCACTTTGGGAGGAGGCAGCCAGGGGGAGGGCTGGCCCCATGGTTATGGATTCTTCTATTGAGTTTTTGGGCTGATAGGTTTCTTGGTTTCGTGCATACCTGGGCTGTCAGGATTTTGTTTCCTTGGTGTCTGGGGTGTTGCGTCTTCGGATCCATCCTCACTCCGATTGATGATGATAGTAGCAAGCATTGGCTACTAACTGAGACTTTGTTTTGGCCTCGACCACTATTTATTTGCGCCTACATGGCATTTTTGTTATTTATGGCTTCTTGTTGTGACTCACAGGCTGGTATTGGGGTGTGATGGTTGTCCTGCGTTTTGGCCTGCAACTAACCTGCCTAATGCTGAGATTCATCCCCTTGTGGCTTCGGCCCAGCATCCTCCTTTTGTAAAGTGTGCTGCTCTTCTCCTCTGGGGTTTTTTTCTTATTTCTGGCTTCTTTTTGTGTCTTATAGGAGGGTGGTGGGGTGTGCGGTCTTCCACTCTTTTCCGCCTGTGTTGGGGTCATCCAAGCATGAGTGTCACGATGGGAGCCCTGAACTTTTGCAGCTGTTCCCGGCCTCTTCTTATGTTACTGTATTTTGCCCCTTTCCACTTGAGTGTCCCTATGGATGTAACTTTCATGTATTTCTATATAAGTTGGACATTGTATCTGTGTTTATTTGGTTGGCGAGAGGATTCAAGCGGGTTCTCTTGGTCGCAAGGCCCTGTTTTCGACTGATCCTAAGGATCACTAGCAGAATCTCTTGCGAGGTACCATGTGATATCTTAATGAATTGCATACTTACTGTGTCTCCTTCAGGATTGATTCCTAGTTGTATTGTGTTGGCCTATCTACGGATCCATTGCACTTATTCGCTCTACCCTGGTTTACGTTCCCGTCTTCCGTTCCACGCCTTCCGCCTGGCTCTTTGTTTTGGCCAAACGGTGTTGCCGACACCACAATTCCTTTCCCGTCTTTTCTTATGAAAACCATTGTCTGGAATGTTCAGGGGGCTAAAAAAGTCCAACTCTAACATGAGGTCGGATTCATTAACTGAACGATCGATCCGGATATTTTAGTACTCATTAAAACCATGGTTAACGAAGTAAATACACAACGTATAATTCGAATGCTTGGCTTCCGGAAGTTGGATTTCATTCTACCATAGAATCATGTCGGTGGGATATAGCTTCTGTGGAAGGATGACAACATTGACCTCCATATCTTAGCCAAAGAACGTCGAACAATACATTGTTCTGTAAAAGAAAAACGTTCTAATAAAAAGTGTATAGTCATAGCAATTTATGCACCTGCCCAGACTCACGATAAACCAACCTTCTGGCGTTATCTCAACCAAGGTAGTGATAGTATATCACTACCTTGGTGTAGTTTGGGCGATTTTAACGAAATGCTGCACCCATCCGACAAAGTTGGAGGAACACCGCTATGTGGATCCAGGTTGAACAGGCTTAAAGACTTTCTCACACATTGTAAGGGGTATGACACTAATGTCCACGGTCGGATTTTTACATGAAAAAATTTTCTCCATGGGAAGCTCATCTATGAGAAACTTGATCAAGTAATCCTTCGTGAGGATTGTCCCCGACTCTTTGCGAACTACTTTGTAACTAATGGTCCATTCACATGTTCTGATCACGCTTATGTCCTCCTTAATACCGACCCTGCGCATGCTCCTCGAAAGGGTACCAACTTTAGATACCATCACTCTTGGACCCAGTATCAAGATACGCACAGCATAGTTAAACGAAACTAGAAACTAGCTCCGACGGGCACAGCCATGTATAGCAATTCGCAAAAATTAAAACTTGTCAAGCTAGATCTGAAAACTTGGAGTAAAAGTACCTTTGGGAACTTTAAGTTGAAATTAGACAGAAATGTCGATAAGTTACTATACGTGGAACAAAAACTGGCAACACAACCCAACAGTGCCTGTCTCAATAACTAGCACTACAGGCTGATTAAACAACGTGAGAAAATGCACTTATTTAACCAAAAATACTGTGGAAAACTTGCACGGAAAGATTGGCTTGTTCATGGAGATAGAAATTCTCGGTATTTCCATCAAACCATGAAAGCTCGGAAATCGCGTTCTGTTATCTTCAAAATTAAAGACTTATCCGGGCTTTGGATCAATAATGTGAATGATATCCAAAGGTTATTCGTTAACGACTTCAAATTATGATTTAAATCCCTGCCAGGGCCTTCGTCAATGCTAGTTGATCTACCTAATATCATATCCATGGATGAGAATATGAATCTTATTAAACCAATCGAACCTCAAGAGATCAAGGAGGCAGTGTTTCAGATGGATAAATGTAAAGCCCCGAGTCCTGATGGCTTTGGCGCAGCTTTTTTCCAAGATTGTTGGCATATTGTTCAAGATGATGTCTGTCAGGCAATTCGGTCTTTTTTTCAGGACAGGAAACTTTTAAAGCAACTTAAGCACACTCTCATTGCTCTCGTCCTAAAGATTGAGAACCCCTTTGTAACAACGCAGTTTCGTCCCATTAGTCTGTGTAATGCACTCTACAAAATCATTACAAAAGTCCTGGTAAACAGAATGTGTCCACTTCTAGGAAAATTCATCGACCCTGTTCAAAGGGCCTTTATCCCACAACGCTCAATACATAATAATATTTTATTATCCCATGAAGTCATCACAAAATTCAATTCTATGAAAGGAAAGAAATCCTGGGTAGCACTCAAAGTTGACATGGAAAAAGCTTATGATAGAGTTGAGTGGCCCTTCCTGTTTCAGTTAGGGTTTCACCAAAAATGGATTCACTGG
Organism: Selenicereus undatus; assembly: GCA_017589665.1. Taxonomy (NCBI): domain Eukaryota; kingdom Viridiplantae; phylum Streptophyta; class Magnoliopsida; order Caryophyllales; family Cactaceae; genus Selenicereus; species Selenicereus undatus. Next base: position 21,318,377 of record JACYFF010031956.1, read on the forward strand.
ATTCAGCAGTGTGTTACCACAATATCGTATTCAGTTTTAGTGAATGGTGAAGTGTCGGGTTTTTTCACCCCGACTAGGGGACTTTGACAAGGAGATCCATTATCCCCATACCTCTTTCTTATATGTATGGAAGTGCTTACGCACGCGCTTCGCACAGAAATCTCTAACAAGACGATTGGAATTGGTTTCAAAATTTCACCCCAAGCGGAAAAATTGCCATGTCTTTTGTTTGCAGACGATAGTCTCCTTTTTTGTCGCACCAACCTCGAATCGTGCCATACCCTTATGAGGATTCTTAATTATTTCTATAAGCAGTCCGGACAACTTATTAATTTCCAGAAATCTTCCCTTACTTTCTCTAAAAATAATAGTCCACATGACCGCCGCTTGGTCTCTTCGGTGTTTTTTATTAAGCATCAGGACAATTTGGGCAAAATATCTGGGTTGCCCCGTTTTCAGGGGATGACTAAACCTGGAGACTTTCTCTGAACTGGTAAATAAAACTGCAACCAAGCTCCAAAATTGGAAAACTACTAACGTTTCTAAAGCAGGCCGAGTTGCCTTGATCCAAACAAACTTAGAATCGCTACCCGCTCACACTATGCAATGCTTTCAATTACCGACTTCTACATGAGGAAAATTGATAAACTTAGTCGTGACTTCTTCTGGAAGCAATCTTCCGCCAACAAAGAGTTGCCTTTGGTGTCTTGGGATAAAATTTGTAGGCCCAAACATTCAGGTGGCCTTGGCCTACGAAAAATGGAGGCGGTTAACAGCGCCTTCTTAAGCAAGTTAACGTGGAAACTCTTCAATCAACAATGTCTCTGGACGGACCAAATGTTGGCTAAATATCCAATCAATAAACATTTCTTCTCAACCCTATCGTGTAAGTCGGATTCCTGGGTGTGGAAGTGTATTCTTCATAATTTCTAATTCCGCAAAGGCATCCGGTGGAAAGTGGGTGACGGCACCCACATTAAATTTTGGATTGATAGTTGGTGTCATAATCGCAGCTTGGCAGACCTTATGAGTATTTCTTACGATGACCATATTGACATGTCTCTCACTGTTGAGCAGTTTATTCTGCCTTCTAAAGAGTGGGATGTTGCTAAATTGTAGGGCCTCGTTACGAGTTCCTGCATTCAAGCAATTCTTGCAACCCCTATCTCGTCTAATTCTATTCCTAACTCCATCTGCTGGGGTCTTTCTGGAAGTGGCGACTTCACCACAAAATCTGCCACATGAGCTGCCCATGGACTGGAATTTTGTCAGTCCCAATCCTGGAAATTCAGCTAGATTTGGAAATTAGATATTATGCCTAAATTAAAGGTATTCCTTTGGCAATTATGTCACGCATCCCTTCCTACCCGTGGGAATTTACTTATTCGGGGTCTGGACATTGACCCCCTTTGTCCCCACTATAATTGTGCTATAGAGGATGCAGAGCATTTATTCCTGAACTGCCTAAACATTCATCTCCTTTGGCAATTGGCACACGAGCTCATAATTGGATTCATGTAGATCTTCTCGTTGATCCCGGTCTTAAGATTGAGAACTGGCTGTCGTGCCTTAAGAGTTCTATACCACCAACTAAGATGGATAGAATTGTTGCACTTCTTTGGTGTATTTGGAAAACTAGGAATAATAAAATATTCTATAACGAAACATCCAGTCCGGGACTATCCCTTTTACGCGCCAAACACGCAAGTACCGAATGGCGTATGCGACATAAATTGTTTCCAATTTACAATCCCTCCTCTCACACTCCTTCCACCAGACGACGCAAGCAATCCAGATGGATCACATGGCGCAAGCCACCAGGTGGATTCGTCAAGCTCAACTTTGACGGTTCCAAAACCTCTCAGGGGGCAGCGGGGGGCTTCGTCGTCCGAGATTGGAGCGGACGGTTTTTACAGGCCGCAACATTCAACCTAGGTGCAACATCAATTTTGGTGGCCGAAGCTACAGCAATGCGTAATAGAATAAAAGCAGCAGTTCATATAGGATTTACAGATATTCATATTGAGGGTGACAATCGCATTCTCATTCAAGCTATAAAGGGGCAAATCCACATCCCATGGGAAATCCAAGTGCTTGTGTAAGATATTACTACTTTCTTAACTAGATTCAACAAGGTGTTTATTCATCATATATTTAGGCAAGGTAATAGTGTAGTTGATTGGCTGGCTAAGTACGGGCTCTCTATTTCTTCCACAACTGTGTGGAATTTGGTTTCTCCTTAGGAACTTAGGCGTGTCCTCCTAGAGGATAACTTAGAACGAGCCCTTGAGAGAAGAGCATCCTAATGTTTATGTCTTACCTTTCTTACACACAAAAAAAAGAGGGAAGGGTAGAGAAGTGCTTTCCCTTTTAGCTAGAGGACGATCTTGGGCTCTAGGCCCTAGGCTAAGTCCTCCATACACAAGTTTCTTTGGACCATGTTTAATAGGATCCTATGCCACAAAGTAATTATAATAGCCAATGGATGGGTTTGATAAGCCTATCCTTACCTCATGAAGCAACGTTTTTGTCTTTATCAAAAGTTAATCCAAAAAGATGTTTCCATGCGTTGAAATTAGTTGTTTTACTAAACCAAATGGCTAATTTAACCCTAGGAAAGTATTTCTTAACAAAATTTTTAAATCTCATTGTAAAGGCATCTTCATCTAAAAGGATTAAGAAATTTCTCAAAAATATAGGATGAATAACACATTCATTTGGGACTGGGCCTTCATTTTTTTCTATATAATTCTAATCAAGAAAAGCAATATTTATAGTGGATCATATACTAACCCACCCAAATTCATACAAAATAATCCATTAAGCAGAAAGTTCAATAATTGAGGACACAACCTATCGCTAATAAGCCCCAAATTAGAAGGCCTTATAGATAGGAATTGTGAAGATGAAACTTGTAAACTTAATATTCCTCTCTTGTTTATAGATGTGGGATAAGGTCCTATTAGATGCACATTCACATATACAAATGTTGGGGTGTTATATGCTCCCCCACTTATAGAATTGAATTTCCCCATTATAGGCTCGGATCTCCTCCCTAGGCAATGTAGCACACACTCCTCTTGCTGGAGCACACATGTTGTGGAGGCTGTATAGAAAATCTCAACATGGCCTACACATTACGGAAGGAAACTTGCCTCTGATAAAAATATAAGCCTAAACCACACAACATGACCAATTAATGTGAAAAGGCCAATAATTGGGCCAATAAATTGTCACCGCTAAGCCTAAAAGTGAAAGGTATTGTTTATAGGCTCCATGGATATGTTGCTCATAAATTTGATATCCTTTTCTTATTTTTGAGATAAGGAACAAGGTCCCCTAACACACAAATTCACACATACATATATTTGGGGCTTTATAGACTAGTATCATGAAAGCAATATAAGTCATTAGTTTAAAAACAAAAGTTTGATTTTTATTCAAGTTAAAATGGCGCGATTAGACAAACATAAGTGTGGGAGGCTAAAAATGTTAATACTTATGATGGGAGGGTGTTTAAATTAATTAAAAAATAAATACATCTTTCTCAACATGCAAAATTGTATTAAATTAAAAAAACAGATGAAAGAAAAAGGAAAAGAGAGAAAGGCAGTCGGTAGACATCAACAGGTTAACCCGCCTCATTGTCTCCAAAATGCAATAGAATAGTTATCAATCAGAAGCTTAGCATGATAACATTCCATTCTAACTTAAGTTTAGACTACGAGTACAATGCCCTACCCAAACCAAATAGGTGGCTCATCGATGTGGATGTCCAATTGGAAACACCCACGAGACTCTTTAAGCTCCTTAATCTTAGTTAACCTGGTTGTAGATAAGGTTGTTTTCTGGTCCAAGACCAAACTAGACTAGCCTGGACTAAACACCGAATAACCTTTCTATAAAGGACTGAGGCCAAAGTAGATCCAGACTGAGACCGACTTGGCCAGCCTGAACCGGATTGATACCGGACCAAATTTGAATCGAGTCTCAATTCAGCTACGATCTACCACTGCCAAGGCTGGGCTTGCTACCAAATCTAGGCTAGCTACTGAAGTTTGTCTCTTTTGGGCTACAAATGCCACTAGCTAGTCCATCCTACCAAAAGCAAAAGCCCATAAACTTAATTAAAGCTAATGCAATGATGCTTTGCTACTTTTTTTTGTCTTTTTGTGTTTTTTGGATTGCTATTGCATATTAATTTCACAACAAAACATCAAGGATTCAAATGTACAGAGGTTCTAAGGAGGCAAGGACCGAAGCGCAGGAGAGGCAGAGTCAGAGGACAGAGACTAAAAGAGCATATATGAGTAGTAGAGGATGGCAGCATGGATGCAACTCACGCAAGTTCTTCAAATCCAAAAACTCCAAGACTACTAAAACTCAAAAAAGACTACTTTTATTCTAATAGTCCGATCCATCGGTCCAATCGCTCCAAACTAGGACCGGATCGAGGACTAATCAAGGCCAAGGCCAAGCACAAGACTGAAGACCGTACTGAATACACTCCGTTCGATCCAGGCTGGTCTTTGGTTTTATCAGGGTTTGAACCGGATAATGAATAGGCCTATCAATAGACAAGTGTAGTGGAAGCTTTAACTAAAACCTTACCAAAGTCAGTTAGGTAATTCTCAAACATGCATTTTTATACATAATTAAGTCTTATTCGGCCATAAGCGCCGAAAAAATTTACATATATACATCCAGTTTGCCTTTATGAACATATATAATAACATAAATAGGTAGGGGATAAGGTCTACATTTCCAAACTTGTCCCTCCAAGAAGTATACAGTCTTTGGCCTTCTTCGATGCTCCTTTGAACTCCTCTAATTTCCAGAACCTAAAAAATATGAGGTCATGGGCTCTCGAACCCCAATGAATAATCCTTACCTTCAGCATCATTATTCTTTGCATATTATCCAATTTAACACGTAACCATAAAATACACATATCACATAGAACACAACATATAACATATAGAAGGTGATATGACAACATTATCATACTTTAGAGATACAATCATACATTTCATATCCATCATTCTCTTGAAAGTTCACAAATAAACATAAATATATGTCATGAGATGGTCGATTAGACTAGTTCATCCATATATGTCCTACACTAGGTAAGAATCTATGACCCCTATTTCCCACTAAGTACTTAGAAAAATTTCACTATTAATCTATTCACTATGGTAACCGTGATTGTTCCCATACCAATCATGCCTTTTAGGTTCCTAGTCCTTCCTCTGGTCAAAAAGAAAGTGAAGTCTGCTAAGCTAGATTAATGGTCTGACCATAATCACAATTCTCACATATATAAAAGCATAATTTTTATAAAATTTCACATTATGTGCTATAGACACATATTGTACATACATACATACGTACGTACATACACATGTATGTGTATACATATGTGTGTGTGTGTGTGTGTGTGTGTGTGTGAGAGAGAGAGAGAGAAAGAGAGAGAGAGAGAGAGAGAGAAAAGCTTTCTGATAGTACATAAACTTTAAAGTACAAAACTCTTGTTTTTCCTCTTGTTTTTCACAGTTACAATACATGGCCTATATATATAAAGCAACTACTTAGCTTAAACACTAATACATGAACCGAGAGTAGGCCAAGAGACATGCAATAATCACAAGGAAGTCTACATAACTTGTCAGTTACAATTTGCAATTTATCACTCCCCCTTAAGTTGGCGCACGGAAATGAAGCATGCCCAACTTGCCATGTAGATACCGAAATTGTCGCGTGCCAAGAGCCTTAATAAAAATATCGGCCAGTTGAAACTGGGAAGGAATATGAAAGATGTCCAATTCTCCAGAATGATATTTTTCACGCACAAAATGACAATCAATTTCAATATGTTTAGTGCGTTCATGAAACACCGAATTCTTAGCAATATGAAGCGCAGCCTGACTATCACAAAACAAATGCATAGCCCATGTATGTAACACTCCCAAACAAGCAAGAAGTGCCTTTAACCAAACCAGCTCACTAGTAACTGCCACCATAGAGCAATATTCTGCCTCAGTAGATGACCTCGAGACTATGGTCTGCTTTTTAGTTTTCCACGAAATGGGAGATCCCACTAGAGTAACCAAGTAACCAGTCAAAGAACGCCTAGCGAGCGGATAAGCACCCCAATCAGAATCACAAAAAGCAGAAAGATGCAGAATGTCGTTGGCACGAAGCAGAATCCTGCAGTCTAGTGATCCCTTGATATAACGCAAGACTTGACACGCTGCTACCATATGTTCCTGACAGAGTGCTTACATGAACTGAGAGAGAATATGTACTACATAACACAAGTCTGGTCGAGTGATAGTAAGATAGATCAACCTACCCACGAGTCGCCTATAGCGTCCAGCATCATCAAGGTATGATCCCGAGGCAAGTACAAGCTTGTGATTCTCTCCAATGGGGGTGTCACTGGGCTTGGTCCCTAGAAGCCCACACTTATCAAATACCTCTAAAGCGTATTTGCGTTGGCTAAGAAACAACCCTGTGGGTCCATGTGCAACCTCAATACCAAGAAAATATTTTAGTGGCCCAAGATCCTTGATGCTAAAACATTTGTGAATACAGGCCTTAAACTCCTTGCTAGCACCAAAGTCATTACTAGACAAAACAATATCATCAACATACACTAACAAAGCCATGAAAATATTTCCCTTTTGGTAAGTAAAGAGAGAGTATCTGCATAAGAATGAACAAATCCATATTCTCGAAGCTTAGAAGAAAGTTTGGCAAACCACTGGCGAGGCACTTGACGAAGCCCATATAACGATTTCTGAAGTCTGCAAACCATGCCAGGCTTTGCGCAAGTGAATCCAGGTGGCAGAGTCATATAAACTTCTTCGTCCAAATCACCATGCAAAAATGCATTATTCACATCCAATTGATGTAACTCCCATCCCTTGGAAACTGCCACAGATAGAAAACAGTGCACACTAGCCATCTTAGCCATGGAAGCAAATGTCTCGTTATAGTAGAACCCTTCAACCTGGTGATCACCACAAATAACAAGGCGTGCCTTGAAGCGTTGTACTATCCCGTCTGAGTTATATTTAACCCGATACACCCACTTACAGCTAATTGATTTCTTGTAAGGTGGTCAGGCTTGCAATATCCAAGTCTTGTTCCTTTCTAGGGCCTGAATTTCTTCAGCCATAGCAGCCCTCCAGCGAGGGTCCTTAACAGCTTCATGATAGAATTGTGGCTCTGTAATTTTGGTAATAGCAGCTAGAAAATGTTTGTGAGCAACAGAAAAATTTGCACAATTGACATAATTTGCAATAGGGTAGTGCGTACCTGAGGATTCTTTTTGGAGCTGATGTGCAAGCGAGATGGGTTTATGTGATTGGGTCGTATAGCACATATAGACACTAAAACGGGCTGGTGGCTTCCGGGCTCGTGTACCTTTCTCTTCTGATGGGCTGAAACTCATTGCTGTATTGGGCGCAAAGAGCTGATCATAGTCTGACCGGGCTTCTGGCTGAGATGGTGGGTCTGTTGGATTACTGGATGCTGGGCCTTGCACTGGGCCGACCTTACTACTCCCCCTGACTTCACTCTCCCCAGGCTGTGAGCTTTTGGGGCTAGAGTTAAGTGGACTCCCCCTGGCCTCATTTATTTCTTGTTGCTAGGCCGGACTAAAATCTCCAATGCTTGGTCCATACTCCTCATCCAGCGGCAAAGGTTGCTTCCACAAAATACTCGATGGTGATAAATCGTTTTGTTTGCACTGTTCAAATGGAAATTGATCCTCACAAAAGATCACATCTCTACTTATGAACATTTCATAAGTCTCTAAGTCATATACTCGCCACCCTTTTTTCCAGAATGGGTATCCCAGAAATACACATTACCTACTTCGTGAAGCAAATTTATCCTTTACTTTGGAATTACTTCGGGCAAAACACAAACTACCAAAGACTCTTATCTCTTTATATGATGGCTTACATCCATGAATCGCCTCATAAGGAGTTTTCCCTTTGAGTAATTTTGTTGGAGTCCGATTAATTAAGTAAGCTGCGGTAAGAACGCAATCTCCCCAAAATTGGATTGGTAGGTTTGCTTGAAACCTATGAGCGCGTGGCACATTTAAAATGTGCTGATGCTTACGTTCCACCCTTTCGTTTTGTTGGGGTGTATCCACACAGCTACTTTCCCATATGATGTCATGTTCTAAGTAGAACTCGTGCATGGGTCCTGAAGTAAACTCCGAACCATTGTCACTTCTTATTATTTTGATCTTCTTGTTGAATTGGGTTTTTATCATATTGACAAAACGCCTTAGCAACTTGCTTGCTACAGTCTTATCCTTCATTAAATATACCCAAGTAGCCCTACTTGCATCATCAACGATGGTTAGAAAATAACGTGCCCTACACAAAGAAGGTGTTCTATACGAACCCCAAACATCGCAATGAATTAAATCAAAGATACTCTTGGCATTATTTTTGCTAATGGGAAATGGATTACGACTCTGTTTAGCCTAAACACAAATTTCACAAATTTCTCCTTTATTACATACTATTCCCAAACTAGGAGGAAGGAAAGATAGCATTTCAAAAGATGGATGCCCAAGACGCTTATGCCACAAATATTTTGCATCGACTTTGTTCACTTGCCTCGAGGATGAATCCTTGTAACAATAAACTCCATCTCGCTGCTCACCCAATCCAATCAGAATCCTCGAGGTGTGGTCCTGGATTACACAAAAATCATCAAAATATGTCACTGCACAATTCAACTATTTACAAAACTTAGAAATCGAGATAAGATTGTAGTTCAATTTTGGGGCACGTAAAACGTCATTCAATTTAAGTTTTTGGCTCAAAAATACCGAACCCTTCTCATTCGCCACAGTATATGTTCCGTTCGGAAGTTCAATTGCAATAGGTGTAATTTTCTGAATTTTGTTCATCATGGAGGTATTACCCACCATGTGACATGAGGCCCCACTATCTAACATCCAAGATTCCATACCTGACAGTTTCTCGAAACCAGTCTTAGGCACATCTATGAGGTTTAAAAGTAGTTGAACCTGTTCTAGTGACAAACATGGTATCGTAACCTGGGTCGCTGTTTCTGCAATAGCCATTCCAACTGGGCCAGTCCCTTCTTCTGAGCCCGTTCCTAGGTTTGGGCCTGCTCCACGGGAATTTAGCCCGGCCCCTTGAAACAGAGCACCGACATACTCTCGGCTTCTTCATCTTCTTCGCGATAGTCCTGGACCTCCTCTGCCACTTCGACCCCCACGATTGCCTCTGCCTCGTCCACGGGTACCCCATCCCAGTGGGTACCTGATTACTTCAAAGCACACGGCTTCCTCGTGGCCGTATCTTCCACGCACCCTGCAAGCACTCTTTTCGTCCATCTTCGAATACCCTTTTGCAGCAAACGCCATGGCTGCTTCTCCACGGTTGTCCAGGCTTACCACAACCTTCTTGTGATTTTCTTCTTGCTACGTGATATTGAAAATCTTATCAAGTGGCGGCAAAGGATCCATGGCAAGGATCTGACTTCGGATATTCGAGTAAGCCTCATCGTTTAATCCCATAAGAAACTGATGAGCCTTGTCTGCCTCATACATGGCTAGAATCTGGCTTGCGGTGCTGCACTCGCATCCTTTATAAGTACATACTGAAACCTTCACAAGATTGCTCAATTTGTTCCAAAGATTTACTAGTTTGACATAGAACTCTCCTATGTCCATATCTCCTTGCTTACAATTTGCGATGTTTGCCTTCAATTGATGGACTTTGGGTGTATTGGCCATACCATAGTGCTTTCTCAAACCATCCCACATAGCCTTTGCTGTGTCACAGTAGGCAATAGTCATTCTGAGTTTTGGATCAATCACATTAAGAATCCATGAACACAACATAGAATTTGCCATATCCCATGCATGAGATTCGCCAAAATCTTCATCATTTGTGGTCTCGGGTCTCTTGAGGCTGCCAGTTATAAAGCCCAGTTTGTTCTTCGCCTTCAAGGCCGTTGTCATGCCTCGTTCCCGCAACTCATAGTTTTTCCCATCAAAAATCACTGCTGTGATGATGGCCCCAGGTCCTTCCGAGGGGTGTAAGAAATATGGTGAGTGGGGTTCGACTATGAATCGCTTTTTGCTACTGTCTGCCATTGTAATGGTCACTCACGAATTGTGGTGCTCTGATACCATGAGAAAAGCTTTCTAATAGTACAGAAACTTTGAAGTACAAAACTCTTGTTTTTCCTCTTGTCTTTCATGGTTACAAGACATGGCTTGTGTGTGTGTGTGTGTGTGTGTGTGTGTGTGTGTGTATGTATGTTTGTGTGTGTGTGTGTGTGTGTGTGTGTGTGTGT
>JACYFF010031956.1:21328835-21375962 GCA_017589665.1 Selenicereus undatus
ATATATATATATATATATATATATATATATATATTCTTAAAATTAATTATCCTATGGCTAATACCTTAATGGTCTTCTAATTCTAAACAGAAATTTGAATTGATAAAATATCATATATTCTATCATCAACTGAAGTTCTTAATTTTGGAAAGTCAACCCATGACCCAAACAAAGAGCCATCACATACAACATAAGAATGACAAATATATCATGGTAGTCGTAGCTCATTCATATGCTACCAACCACTGCTAGACCAACCACAACTCATTTATATGGCACCAACCAGGTAATTTTATTCTAAAGGACACAGACTATCCACAAAGTATAATCCATAAAGTCACATTCATATCCTGATAAATTTTGATGGAAACCTTCCATGCTAGGGACCCGCATGACTAACATAACACATAACACTGACATTCATATTTGATGAGATTAGTTACAACCTCCCCTACTCAGCGATCCAAACACAATATCAATCACTATCATGGATATAGTTCATACATAACATAACTTAAGTAATAGCCCTCATTAAAATGTGAACTTCTTTCCCCAAGAAACATAATTTGATTATATCATATAATCATATTACCAAATTTTATATTTTGAAGAAACTGGTGGTCACAATTTATACCTAAACGTGATTACATCAAGGATAATTAAGCCTCAAACAATGTATCCATCTTTCTACTACATTGTTCAATTATATTGCTAATTTCAATTCTCAAAACAACCCCGACACAACTAATTTACAACTTATGAATACTAACAACAAAAATTGCAGTAAACGGAAAATTTTCACTTAGAAATTCATCACTTAGAAATTATACATCAAACATTCATGAATATTTATAGAAAATTGCCCAACATTTTGAAGAACCTATAGTAAAGTTTTTAAAATTTCTCTCAAAGCCAATAATTCGTGAAATTAAATAGTGTCCACAATAAGACTAAGTTTGGAAATTTAATTTATTTTGCCCCATTTTTGTTCTTGTAATCTTGAGGATGGCAGTGGATCCTGGGCCTGATCTGGACTCATCAGAACCGACCCAAATTAGAGGGTTTGGGTCCAATCAAATGAGACACAACGTGTCATAAGTGGTCTGAAAAATTTAGACCCAGACCAGACCCAAGACCCATTTACGGCCCATTAATTTTTTTTAAGAAAAAGTGGCAAATACAATTGGCTAAAGTAACTCTAAATTTGTAAACTCTACAGTTACTTTGCTTAGTGCCGGTTGTAGAAGAAAAACTATCATGTTGTGTTTGTGGACTTTGTTTCCGTGATTTGTATGAAAATATTATTTTTGGTGTGTAACACATAAATAAGACCACTTAGTTATGGCATGTGTCACTAGAATATTTTTTATTAAATATTATGTCTTATAAATTCAATTATTTATATTTAGAATGTGGTAATTCATGTTGAAATATGGAAAAAATAATCTTTAATGTAAAAAACAGTCAGGATCCATTTAAGACCCGTCGACCCACTAGATCCACAGATCTGGGTCTAGGTCCCATCCTTACAGATCCAATGGGTCTGGGGCGAGCCTGGGTCCAGGTCCAAAAAAATTAAATGGGTCTGGGTCCAGATGGACCCGACCCATTACCATCCCTACATAATCCAACCATTCAAGTAAGTATGAATACTCAATCAAATTCACAACAAAAAAATTAAATTTACAACATCCACACAACCAACAATTACAACTGAACATGAAATTTTTAGGAGCCAATGTCCAGCAAGTGAATCAAATTTTTAATCTATCAAACCCCAAAAACATCAAATTCATAGTTTTAGTATTCAATTGATTTCTCAAATTTAAGCATAAACTATCCAATTAATCCCGTTGTAACCAATTCTAGGTTTAGAGAAAGTAAGAATTACTCAATTCAAATCTTTACTTAATCTCCAATTACTCTTCTTCTTATTCTTATTCTTCTTCCACACCTCCTCCCCCCCCCCCCCGCTCTCTCTCTCTCACGCAGTACTGTGTGCATTTTCTCTTGGGAAAATATAAGGGTTAAAACCCACATCCCCTTGCAATAAAAAAAATATATGGGCACAGGCCCCCTTTTTCGCTTTCTTCTTTTTTTGTCACTTCATTTCTTTCCCTTTGCCATTATGTTTTGGGGGCTCGGTTGTACTAATACTACTAAATGAAGGCCTGTTTCTAATTACTCATCAAACATAATAATACTAATACTAACTTAAGCATATATACATGCATATAAAATAAATAACGTAAAGTATGCATGTACATACATCGCACATTAGCACATAAGTCGAAATTGGTAACTAAAAAATTGGGATGTTATACTTAGCGCTTTAATTTTTAATTTGATTTCCTATCCCCAAATCCTATAGGCAACCCCTTATTTCTAGTGTTAAAGGGACAAAGCCTAAATCGATTTAGTTAAATTCAAAATTTATTTTGATCACTTAATAGTCAAAAACCCATCAAATAAGGGACCTATCTCATTTGATAAGATGTGGCACTACATAGGAAAGGTAAATCGAAGTTCAAACGACTCTATCTAGCACAATGAACCTGGCTGGTCCTGTATTGGGCCAAATAACAGAACCTCAACAGGCTCTAACTTAGGCTCATAGGTTAAGAACCTATGTTTGGGTTGGGCTAGAGTTTGCTTTTACCTACCCAAAGTTTATTCTGAAGAGTCGAGTATAGCTTAGTTTTTTTCCAACCCCCAAGCTTAGATATTGGGTTTAAGCTTCGTCATTAGACTTTTTATAAAAGTTAAAACACTATTTTTATGAATCTATAGTAACATATTGTTATCATGAGGTCAGATCCTTTGACTAATACTCACAATGTAACTTAAATTCAAGTTATACAACTTATGATTCTCCCCCAATTGAGATTATGGATGTGTAATTCTATACTGATAACATAGATGTTGCTTGCTAATGTTTGATTGCTAGCCAAAAACATTTTCCATAGCGCTCTGAACACCCCAGGGGGATCCAAAAAAAGATAAAGAACGTAGTAGTACGACTCATAGGATGTGTAAAACTCATTACTATATTATTTGCAGTTCAAGTTGTGCACATAATTTTTCTTTATCGAAAAAATTGATTTATTAAGGTGTCTATAACACCTATCGTTATCTTTAACAAATTCTCTAATTTGACAAGTGGTAATTGATTGCAGTTACAAATAATTTGGTCAATGAAACTTTTTAGTACAATAATTTTTGCCGAATAAAGACAATAAATAAAAACTTTAAACATTGTTTTTCGTGAAAGTTAGAATGGGAAAAGGTAGAACCTTTTTGTGTATATTACTTGAAGTTACATTGGATTATATACAAGTGTCACTATCAAATTTAGAAAAGGAAATAATCATAGAGTCATCTAATCATGGGTAATAACCCAAAATCAAGGGGGAACCATGAATCAAGGGATTCACATAATATCACATATTCTAACACCCCCTCCCTCCTCAAACTCAAGATCTTATGCTAGGAGAAGTCATCTTGAGTTTGGACACTAATTGATGAAATCTTCCTAGGATGTGAGATTTGGTAAAGATGTCAACTATTTAATGAGCGGAAGAAATCGAAACAAGTGACAAGTCATTCTATAGAAGGTGTTGTCGAATGAAATGATAGTTAACCTCTACATGCTTGGTGCACTCGTTGAAGACATCATTATCAGCAATTTGTATGGCACTTTAATTGTCATAGTAAATTATTGTTGGTGAATGCCGACATATACCCATATCTTTCAATAACCAATGTAACCGCACAAGTTCAAATGTGGCATCTACAAGAGCTCGATATTTAGCTTTTGTGCTAGAACCTGCAATTACTGTCTGTTTCTTGCTATGCCTGAAAATTAGAGCATTTTCAAAAAAAGAAAAAATATCCAGTAGTGGATCTTTGATCAGTAGGATCGCCAGCCTAATCTAAATTTGAATAACCTTTTGGCTCTAAAGAGGAGTTAAAAGGGAAATGAAGTTCTTAAAACAATGTGCCTTTGATATATCAGATAATTCAAAGACCAGCAACCTAATGACTAGTGCAGGGAGCTACTAGGAACTGACTCTCCAAGTGGATGGCATATGAACTGTCAGGTCCTGTAACAATGAGGTATACTAGACTGCTAATAAGTTGGCAATATAACGTTGCATCCTTTAAGAGTGAGCCATCGGTATGGGACAACTTGACATTAGCCTCTAGAGGAGACAGTGTTGTTTTGTTGTCTGTCAGCCCAACCCGGGATATGAGATTGCTAGCATATTTCGTGTGTGACATGTAGAACCCTTTATGTTGGAAGAAACTTCTAGCCCTAAGAAGTAGTTCAGAGATCCAAGATATTTATTTAAAATTCTTGATTGAGAAAATGTTTGAAGTCCTGAATTCCCTGTACATCATCCCCTATAAAGATCATCTCATCGACATACAGTAATAGTAGGACATATCCACGATCTATCTGTCGGATTAAAAGAGCATTGTCATATGGCTTGAATGAAAACCAAAGCAATGAATTATGGACGTGAACTTGGAAAACCAAGCTCTTGGAGCCTTATTTAAACCATATAGGGCTCAACGTAACTGATAGACTTTGTTTGGAGGATGATCATACCCTGGTGGATGTTTCATGTATACTTCTTCTAAAAGATCCACATTGAAACATCCATTTGGAAAAGCTGTCATTTCTTTGTCGCTGCAACTACTAACAAACTCCTTACTAATATAAGACAAGTGACAGGCACAAAAGTTTCTTAATAATTAATACTCTTGGTTGTATCCCTTTACTACAAGTCGAGCTTTGTACCTTTCGATTGATCGATCTGAGCGAGTTTTCACTTTATATATCCATTTGCAACCTATTGCAGTTTTACTAGGTGGAAGGTCTGCCAAGTCCCAGGTATGTGTTTTATGTAGTGCCTCAAGTTAACCTTGCATTGCCTTTTTCCATTTTGGATCAATTTAAGCTTCTCAAAATGAGCTGGGTTCATAGATAGTAGCAACTATAGAATAATAATAGTAGTCTTGGAAACGAGAAGGTGGTTGACTGACTCAGGAGGAACGATGAAGTGTTGATGCCATCAAATCAATGTTGATGTTGTCCACTTGGAGATCCATTAGCTGTGAGAATTCATGAGATGCGGAACCAGAATGTTCACTTTCTTTGTCATTTGAAGATGATGAACGTTCCGTATGCCTATTATCAGGTTCTGGAAAAAGCACAACACCACGATCAGTAAAGTAAGAGGACTCAAGCTTTGATATGTGAAAAGCTGCCAGTGTGTAGAACATTTCATGTTCCCAAAAGATAACATGTCGAGAGATCCGTAGTCGCTTAGATATAGGACCCTAACACTGGTACCCTTTGTGCTCAATCCCACAGCCAACAAAACAACATAACTGTTCTCATGGTTCTAACTTGGTGCGCTTATGGGGTTGTAACTACACAAAGCAAGTACTTCCAAAAATGTGAAGAAGGCATAGTTTGGCAGAGAACCATACAAGCACTAATAAAGAGACTTGACACTACCGCAAGCACATGAGTGTTGTAATATAGTTTTAGTATCGTTCCCACAGAGAAAAATGCACAATTGAAAATGGGGTAGGGGGCCCCATTGAAGGGGTTACACCACAACCATTCCAATTGTGCATTTTTTGTAATCTATTAAGTTTGGACCTATTATAAAAGGCTAAGCAAACAAATTCCAATGGGTTTTTTCAACTATCACTATTTAACTATCAGGAAATTCAATCAAGTCAAAAACATCTAAGGAATTGTTTCACCTAGTAAAGAGTTGGATCGTTGGACTTAAATATGCACTCTACCTAAATCTTAATGATTCAAAGGAGCACAATCAAACTAAAAATTCAATCTTTCATTTCGAAACAAACTGAATTGCCTAAACTAATCCAACTAACATCCTTGCAAATGTCCTTGTCTTCTTTTTTTTTTAATATAGATTTTTTATTGTTTGGATTTCCTCACAACAAACAACTCTCTTTCAAGAATTGTTAAATTAAGTTCTAACTTATTGTTCTAATAGTGAATTTGTCCTTTCAGTACTTCACTCAACTATCTAATATAAGTAAGCAAATATGACGAATAAATTTACTCACAACAGTTTATTCACAAGATAGAATTCAATCATACAAATTTAGATAAAGCGCAAATAATGAAGATTAAATATCCAACATCAATAATTTGGCTAACAAGTACCAAAATTGAACTAAACTACTTACACATAATTGAGATTAACAACATCTAAACAAGAGTTTAAGAAGAGATTAGAAGGAAAGAAAGCTTAGCAACAATGGTGGTCTTCAATGCTTTCCCAATCTCTAAACCTCGAAGTACCAATATTCCACTTTGATTCCCTCTCTTGCTCTAAAGAAAACTTAAAAATCCTAAAACTAATGATAGAAATGAGATACAGATGAGTGATTGATGTCACGGCTCCCTCTCTTCTACAGCCGAAAAAACCTTTTTAAGCACGAACTCGGGCGTCCTCAGGCACAAGATGAAGGAAGACGAAGAGGCAAGCAGTTTCAAGCTCACCACGGATCGTGACCTTCACCATGGAGTATCCGTGGTTGCCTTTGTCTCAAAATTCTATGGTTCTTCTTTTCCTCCAAGGGCAAGGTGACTTGGGGCATCCGTAAAGAGTCAAATGCAGCGAATTGGCCCAAGAAGCTAGCCCAAAAGTGACTGAAAACATTGGGAAACAGAGAAGAGAATGAATTTTTCGAAATAAGAGCAAGTACCATCACATCAAACATTGAATCGATTGCCCAAATCAACTTAAACAATCATATTGGCACGTTCAAATGGTAGAGTTAAAAGAACCAGTAGACCCTCACTTTAGGAATGAAGCACTCATCACTTCTGTGTTTAAAGTATAATGCAGTTCTCTCAAATCTAATTCCAAAGAATCAAATCTGCCATAAGCTTGACAAGGCTTTCAAATTCGCCACCACTAAAATGTAAAACACGCTAGACAATTATGAGGAATTTGATAGGGTTATAACGAGGCTATGGGTAAACGTAAGAGGGGGCCAAATATGTTAGGATTTGTGGAACTTAAAGCCAAATACTATGAGTATAAATCATCTTCCCCCAACTTTTCACAAAAATAATATACACACTAATACTCAAATACACAAAATTACCCCTAGTTGATCTACAATGCGAGAAAGTGTTGAAGTATATCTAATATGAAATCTATACCAAATCCTTGTATTACTTTGCTTCTCCTTTTTTTTCAACATTCTTTTTCTTCTTTTTTGTTGTCTTTTTTTCTTTTTTTTTTCTTGTTGATTTGTTTTTTTCTTTTTTTTTCTTTTCTTCTTTAAAGAAAAGGAATATGGCAAGAGAAATTGTGCACTTTTCAATACTTTTTCTAACAGCTCACAAAATTCAACCTAATTGACTTCAAGGGAAACATTGCATAAATCCCTTATTGCATGCACATAAACCACACGAAACAACAATGTCATTATCCATAGCTTACTCCCAATCACTTGAGAAACTCTATAGTCTTGGATAAAAAAGTAAGATATGTATCTGTACAAGGTTCATTATTATAGGCTTGTATAAAAAATAAAAATAAAAAACATTATCGAGGCTTAAGGGGGTAGCAAGGGATCAATCATACAGAATAAATAAGAGTGGTGACTTGGTCAATGTAGATCATAAATTCAAAGAATGCCTCAATCATATTATCTAAACATACATGCTAAATGTGATCCTGAACAAGAGTCAAAGTAAGTTCTAGAGATTTAAAATCTAGAAAGAGCCAAACATGAAAAAGAATATGAGACTACAATGATGAATCAACCCAATCAAGCTCAAAATCTCATTGGACAATTACCAAAGCTCAACTGGCTCATTAGATCACATGTGCCAAATATTCATGCAAAGAATCATTAAGTAATCAAATCCCAGTCAACATGACAGACAAAACATGAAGCATATTTCAAAAACTTTTAATCAAACATTTTATTCACAAATGGGTACAATAAAAAGGGTCAAAATAAGCCAAACAAAACTGCTTAGTCTAAGACTCACCATCGGAGGATTTTATTGCTTTTTTTTCTTTTTTTTTTTGTTTTTTATGCTAACCCTAAAATGCAACTAAAAATTGAAAATACCAAAATAAAGCTAAAACTAAGAAAAGAAACCAAAAAATAGAAAGAAAAATGAAATGATCAACTACAAATGCAAACTACTCCTAAGTGTGTTAAACCAAGCGAGTTAGGAATATTAGCTTGGTTTCTTGCGTTGGTTGAGGTTCGGGAGGTTTGGGATGCACGTTGTGGTGCTTGACTGGATGTCCCCACCTCTTAAGTGGTTCTTGCATTCTCCTTGGGTACCATGGCAACGGAGAGTGGATAAGTGTGAAAACTCTAAACATTAGCTAAGTAGAAATGGGAAGGAAAATGGCAAAAAAAGAAAAATTTGTGAAAATTAAGGTGAATGAGGAAGAAATATCGAAGAATATAAGAAAATTTGGAAGAATTGACGGTGAAATTGGGTTGTTGAAGGTTGGGGTATGAAAATGGGTAGAATGTAAGAGAAAAAAGGCAAAAAATGAGAAATTTAAAGGAGATTTGGAGTAAAACTGAAGAAAATAAGAAGAAAGAGAAGAAATTTAATGAAAAATGAGTAAAATTGAAGGTTTAGAAGTAAGTAGTTATGGAGGTTTTAGAGAGAGAATGATACAGTTTAGAGAGAGAGAGAGTCAAGGGGTTGAAGAAGATAAAATGTTTTCGGGTCAAAAGGCTTGAAAAACCCTTGACCGCAGACGGAAAGACTCACCACCGACTGTGGGGTCCACCACGAACCATTTGTGGTGAGCTCTAGTTCAGCATTTTTCTTTTTTTCTGGCAAAGCCCCCACGGACCGAGTTAGGCATAATTAGGGGTCCGTGGTAGCCTCTGGTGGAGCTTCTAAAACTCTCTTATTTTTTTCGATTTTTTTTCCGTCTTTTTACTTCTTTTTCTCTCTTTTTCCTTCTTTCTTTTTTTTTTTTGAAAAACAAGACATGCATTATATACAATAAAGAAAAGAAAAACTAGTAAAGGAAAAAACTTGGTTTGCTTCCCAAGAAGTGCTCTTTTAGGGTCGGGAGCTCGACCGTCTCCTCTAGGAGGGCTCGGGGTCAGAAAGGGTGTGAACAACATACTTGTCAATGGTTTCCCCACATCTCCTGACTTTTCTTTATCACTAACTTCAAAGTCCAACTTGTGCACTAGAAGATATAATCTCGAGACCTCAGGATGGAGGTCCTTCTTTACCATCAAGTGTCACCAACTAGCGCGATCCATGTACAAAATGAACTTGTAGTGAGCTCCATCAGATGAGCCACTACTAAACTCAACTCTTAAGTCAAAATCACACTTGATATCATCAACAAGAGGCATAGACTACACTACTTGAGCAAACCTGCAATAATCACTAATAGAAACTTTATTAGTAGCATAAGGCTCGTCCTTAGTTATGCCAGGTGGCCTAGGAGCATTAAATTCCACCCTAGCATAATCAAGGCTGAGGTCTTCAAACGTAACACATTCTAATACAAAAGGGTTAACATGCCACCAATCATCAAATGGCCCAATCCCATGAAAATCTGAACCTTTTGTAAAATTAGATGAATGAGAGGGGAAATTTTGGTTTTCAAACAAAGCAAATTTAACATGACACTTCCCCACATCAAATGTTAATCGTCGTCCTTTCACATCAACCTTGCATCCGGAAGTGGCCAAGGAGGGTCTCCTAGAATAACCTAGGCATACATGTCTACGGCCATATCTAAGTGATAAAGTCATCAAGTACATAAAAATCACCTACTTGTACGGGAACATTCTCCAAAATGCAAAGGGCACTTTATGAAACCATCAGCGAGTTGAAGTGAAATAGGTGTTGGTTGAAACTCACCTAAACCAAGCTTTTGGAAAATGGAATGGGGCATAAGACTAGCACTTGCACCAAAACCACATGAGGTCCCATCAATCCTTACCTTACCGACCATACAACAAAGAGAGAAGCTACCTAGATCTTTAAGCTTAGGTGGAAACTCTTCAGGTACCACCATATTTCTCACCCCTCTATAGGGTAGGGTCTTATTCTCAGCATTTTTCACCGTACTCTCAGTTGTAGGCACCTCTCCATGCTCCTCAAGCTCCATAACCTTAGAATTCTCTAACCCTCCTTTCAAGGTAATACAATTACACTGCTCATGGGGATTCGGCTCTGGCTTATTAAGAAGTCTACCCGAGGGTGTAGATGATGGGGTAGCTTGTTCGGCGATTTGAGCTTCCAACATCTTATTATGAGTAGTAAGCACATCAACCTTAGAGGCTAAGCGCTTAATATACTCATCTTGGTTTTGTTGTGTCAAAAACATATTCTCCATTATGGTCTCTAAATTGGATTTTTAGGTGCTTGTTGAGGATAATGCGGCCTTTGAAATCCAAGTGGTGGTCTAAAATTCATTTGAGGCATAGAAGGGGCATTAGACCTATAGGAGAAATTTGGGCGATTACTCCAACCAGCATTGTATGTGTTAGAGAATGGATCATTGGTCGATCTAGGACTATAGGTGTTGGCATAGTTGATTTGGTCACTAGTATCTTGGGCAAATGGACTCTTGACTTGATAATTCACAGCCAAATGATCAACAGACACGAATTTCACATGAAGGGGAAGGGTACTTGAACTAATAGAATTAACATTCAATCATTCTAACCTTTAAGACATGGCATCTACTTTAGTGGAAAGCATAGAAATAGCATCAAGTTCTAACTTACCTCTAACCCTTTTAGGTTGGCTTCTCTCATAGGAGCACTGGTAGTTATTGAGCGCCTTCTCCTCAATGAGGTTGTAAGTCTCATCTTCCATCTTGTTCATAAGAGTGTCATTCGTCACTACGTCAGTAGTAGACCTCGTTGGTTGAGTGACTCCATTGTAGAAGACTTGCACTATCATCCACTGTTGGAACCCGTGATGTGGATATAGCCTCAATAGGTCCTTAAAATGCTCCCAAGCTTCATACAACGACTTTTCTTCCTTTTGATTGAAGGTGGTGATTTGGTTTCTCAAACTCGCCCTCTTCGTTAGGAGGAAAAGAAATTTGTAAGAAAAACCTTGGTGAGCTCATCCCATGTTGTGATGCATACGAAACCAAAAGAATGAAGTCATGCTCTCGCTTTGTCCCTCAATGAAAAGGGAAACAACCACAATCAAATGTCATCGGTAGAAACTCCATTGAGCTTGAATGTATCGCACACCTCTAACAATACTGATAGGTCTAAGTGGGGATCTTCTAACGGGGTGCCACCAAATTGGGTTGTTGTACCATGGAAATAAGAGTCGACTTGAGTTCAAAGTTGTGGGCTTCCATATTTGGTCGAGCAACGCTAGAGGCAATGCCTTGGACTTCCAAGGTGACAAAATCCCGAAGCGTCCTTCTTTGGTCATCTCCTCCTCCTACCATCATTGAAGAGGCTTCTTGAGTTTTGGCTCGTTGCTTCTCTAACTTCAAGTTCTTCCTCCTACAGCCAAAAGTCCTTTCTATTTTTGGATCGATTACAAACTAAAAGGGACTTTGCATATAAGTTGAGAAATCCTGCAAACATCACCACAAAACACTACCAATGTAAATAAAGAAATTACAAAGAAAAAGAAAAACATAAAAATGCCTAGCCAATCTAAATTACCGAACTCAATATCCTCAAATTAGTCCACAGCAACGGCGCCAAAAATTTGACACTACTGCAAGCACATGGGTGTTGTAGTATAGTTTTAATATCATCCCCAAAGAGACGAAATGTAATCTATCGAGTTTTCACCTATTAAAGGCTGAGCAAACAAATTCTAATGGGTTGTTTCAACTATCGCTATTTAACTATCGGAAAATTCAATCAAATTTAAAACATCTAGGGAACTACTTTGCCTCGTAAAGAGTTGCATCATTGGACTTATAGATGCACTTTACCTAGATCTAGATAATTTAAAGGAGCGCAATCGAACTAAAAATTCAATATTTTCTTTTGAAACAAACTGAATTATCTAAATCAGTCCAATTAACATCCTTTTAAATGTCCTTGTTTTTAGTCTTGGTTATATATTTTTTATTACTAGGATTTCCTCTCAACAAACAACTCTCTTTCAATAACCATTAAATTAAGTGGTAACTTGTTGTTCTAATAGTGAATTTCTCCTTTCAGTACTTCATCTTAAGTACCTAGTATAAGCAACCAAATTTGACCCAAAATTTACTCACAACAGTTCATTCACAAGATAGAATTCAATCATACCAATTGAGATAAAGCACAAATGATGAAGATTAAAGATTCAACATTAATACTTTGGCTAACAAGTTCCTAGATTGAATAAAACTACTCACACAAATTGAAATTAACAAGATCTAAACAGGAGTTTAAGAAGAGATTACAAGGAAAGAAAGCTTAGCAGTAATGTTGGTCTTCAATGGTTTCCTAATCTCCAAGCCTCAAAGTGTCAATCTTCCACTTCAATTTCCTCTCTTGCTCTAAAGGAAACTTAAAAATCCTAAAACTAATGATAAAAATGAGATAAAGATGAGTGATAAATGTCTTGGCTCCCTCTCTTCTTAGCTGAGAAACCTCTTTGTGAACACGAACTCGGGCATCCTCAGTCACAAGATGAAGGAAGACAAAGAGGCAAGCGGTTTCAAGCTCACCATGGACTGTGGCCTTCACCATGGAGTATCTGTGGTTGCCTTTGTCTTAAAATTCTCTGGCTCTTCTTTTCCTCCACGGGCATGGTGGCTTGGGGGCATCTGTGGGTAGTCAAATCATACTCAATTGGGGCCAAAGTAAGGGCAAAAATGTCCAAAAACCTGCAAATATAGAAAAGAATCATACCCAAGCATAAAACGGGAATAGGAGTGTAGATTATAACATGAAGTTCATAATTCTCCCTAAAAATGCAGCAAAATGACCCCGAAATGAAGTATACTCTAATCATTCATCAAGGCTTATTTTTAATCATAGGAGAAGGAATGTGGTTGATGCACACTGTTGTAAGAGCAGCTTCACCCCAAAGGGATTCTAGAGAACTAGATGAAATGAGTAAGGCAAGAATAACTTCA
Source organism: Selenicereus undatus (assembly GCA_017589665.1). NCBI lineage: Eukaryota > Viridiplantae > Streptophyta > Magnoliopsida > Caryophyllales > Cactaceae > Selenicereus > Selenicereus undatus. Next base: position 21,341,963 of record JACYFF010031956.1, read on the forward strand.
TTTATATGCCTGCATTTCCTCTCTACTCTACTATTTTGTTGGGAAGTCTTGGGACATGATTGTCTCAGAATAGTCCCATTCTCGGTCAGAAAATTCAAAAACATTTTCTCCTTGTACTCTTGTGCATTGTCTAAACGAATAAATTTAATTTTCATGGAAAATTGAGTAAAAACCCTAACAACATAATTATAATAAATTTGAGGTAGTTTAGATCAATTCTTGAGAAGATAAATCCATGTATACCGGGAGAAATCATCAACAGAAATCACACAGTAACGTGATCCTCCCATTGTTGTATTAGGAGATGGACCCCAAAAGTCAGAGTGAACAAGATCAAAGGGAGCTTTAGCAATGGCTTCATTATTGTTGAAAGGTAAAGTATGGAATTTTTCTAGTTGACAAGCTTGAAAATTATTTTTTGTGGCATCAACACTACCTAAGACTCCAATAGAAATCGAGGAATTTAAGCAAGAATTAGAAACATGACCAAGTCTAAAATGCCATAAGTCTTGCAACACAGCAACAACACAATACATGATGTGCTTAGATGGTGCTTCAAGAGAGATGAGTTCAAACAGATGACCAACTTTACAGCTGATCCCAACAATCTTCCTTGTTTAAGGATCCTGTACAATACAACCACGATCTAAAAAATGCACACTAGTACCAAGCTCACACAGTTAACCAATAGAGATAAGGTTTATTGACAGCCTAGGAACCGAAAAACATCAAGTAGAGATAAGTTGTGGGACGATAAATCGCTAATGTGAATGGCACGCAATTCAAAGTTATCAGTAGTGTGAGCTATATGAGCTGTACTAGGAATAGTTTGTGAGACAAGATGGCTAGATCGTGCTGTCATATGGTTACAACAACTAAAGTCAGAAAACTAAGAATGAGAAGTACTTGGAGTGGTTGAGAGAAACTAAAGAGGGTATCACATGTTGGGGTGGTGCTGATGCTAAGGATGATGTTGTAGAACTGGTAGTAAGTTGCTTTAAGATGCTCAAGGTCATATAAAGAGAAGGTTGGCAAAGATTCTTCAATGAGTGCCCCAGCTACATGAGAACGGTCATGTGGTTTACCTCTCGGTATAGTACTTTGACTCTTATTGTTCTTATACTGCAATTTTCTGCACTCTGACATGACATGACCAGGTCATATATAATAGTTACAGCTCTTCTCAGATTTCACAGAGGAAGGCACTGTGACTAGTAGGACAGTATTGGTATTCATATGTGTGTTAGTAGGCTTAGATTTCAAAATGTCAAGCCGTGTTTCTCATATAGCAATTCGGACATGACCCCGTCGACTGTAGGTAGAGACCCTCGATGAAGTATGGAGGTACGAACTGGTTCATATGCTGATGTAAGTGTCATAAGAAATCGTAAGACTCACATGTTGTCACAATAAGCAAAGAATTTATCAGCGTCCATAGCATTTTCCCAGGATGGTTCAGACAAAGCCAATTAATCCCACATAGACTGCATCTATGAAAGAAATTCATTAATGGATTGGCCAGGGACTTGCTTCATATTGGGAAGAGCCTCTTGGAGTTCATAGTGATGAGCAATATTTGTGGAAGAGTATCACTTATCCAGCAAATCCCAAACTTCTTTAGTCGTTTCAAAACAAGCAAACCAGAGTTTGATAGATGGAACTAGTGTATTGCGAATCCATGTATGAATCTAATGATTCTTGCTATCCCATTCCTCAAGCCTTTCCAAAAACTTACTTTCATCCTCTTCCTTTTGTTTTATAGGCTTAGTAATGTCACCATTAACAATTCTCCGCAATTTTTGACCTTTTAAGAAGCTTGATATTTCTTGAGACCAAGTTACATTGTTTAATCCATCCAAAATAGCATAAATTATTATGTAAAACCGGGTGGACATCTCAATTGTCCACCCGACCCATTCAGCGGTTGTAATATATTCCAACAGTGTTTTTTTTTTTTTTAAAAAAAGAGAGAAACTGCTCATTCTTCGCTGGTCAAACGTTTGAGTGTTCAGTTTTCAAGAAAACATTTACGTATTACTGCTCAATGTAATTGATGAATCTTAGGCGTTTGATCGTTATGTTCTGATTTGAATTTGCTGTGGCCGTTGATTTTGTGTTGTTCGTTTATTTCGAATTAATATTCTGCGTGAATTGGCCTACTGTTATCTTCGTTTTGCCGAATTCTCTATTTTCAGAGTGTTTGATCGGTTCCTGTAGTTTTTAACTATTCCATGGCTGGATTTGATCTTAACATCTCTGTTGACAATGAAGATTTATCAAACGCGCAGTGTTCGTCAAGTTCGTTGTTGTTTTTCGATCTCTGTTTTTTTTGTTCCGGTTTGAATCTGTAAGTTTTTGTGTGTTTTTTAGTTGTTCTGGATTTTCAGCAGTCAATGTAGATCTTGGAGCATGTTTTGTTTGGTGTAATTTTTTAATATACATGATTCTGTTTTAGAAAATTTCTCTGTAATATGAGACACATAGTTCACCATAATAAGTGTTGTGCTCACTATATCTATTCGTCTGCTCACTAAGAAAAAACATTCAACTCACTACGGTTTCAGCATGTACTGATGAACGATATATTGTTTCTGTGCTTACTAAATGTTGAATTTTGTGGGGTAAATAATAGCTCACTATGATAAGTCATGTGCTCACTATATGTCTTTGTTTGCTCACTAACAAAAAACATTCAACTCATTATCATCAGTATAGCTCACAATGCGAAATACATGTAGCTCACTGGAATCAGTCATGTGCGCACTAAGCACAGTTCTTGGCTGACTGAAGATATATATTTAGCTCACGAATATTAGGAGTGATAATGTGATCACTAAATGTAATTTTCATAATGAATGACGTGGCTAATATGGAAACCAATCGCTCACTGTAATTAGTATAGGCTGTATAGCTCACTATGAAAAATATTTTCATCTGTAATTCGGAGTGTTTATGGCTCACTAGAAAAAGCATTTGGCTAACTATTTTCTAGCTTGTACTCACCAATTGTGGCATATAGCTCACCACAAAAATGATGTTACCTTTGCAAATAATACTTCATTCTTCCCATCTCCATTACACTTTCTGTTGTTGATGTTGATGATAATGCTGGTGATGCTTCAAAAGGCAAAGAGGATATGTCTCTGATAACCCCCGTGATTATATGTGGCATAGAAAATGAAGTGTACTATATGAGGCACAGTTTGGATATATATTGAAAATGTGATTACCTGTGGGTGGTTGGATCAGAGGATATGTATCTGATAACCCCCATGATTATATCCTCAGGTGTTGTGGGTGAAGTCTCTATTTTTGATCTATGGAAGAGGATTATATGTAATGTTAATACCATAGCATAAAAGACATAGCTCACTAAATTGAAGTAATGTCTCAATAGAAAATACGGTACATGTTGAGCGGTTTTGAGGGGGGTGGAAAAATAACTAAAGAAAAGAGACCTCAAATACTCGATTTTCAGTCATAGTACTTAAGGGTCGGTCCTCAGGGAAGACGTGAGATTTTATGGTCACAAAGCGGTTTAACTAATTGTTCTAATTTGATTTACACTAAACTAAATTGACTCGTTCAAGGAAAACATAAATGTTCAACTTAAATTAAATAACTAAAATGCACTAAATCTAAGCATTTGACTCAACATGAGTTTATTAAGGAGACTATGCATTCAACACCTTTAAAATCAAAGAGTTAAACATTAACCAGAACAACCTAATTACCAAAACCAAAACCAAAACCAAAACCAAAACAAATAAAATCTGAAACCATAACTAAAATCAAAGCAATCAACCTGATTATTATGAAACTACCAAAACCAAAACCACTATTGAACATCAAACCAGCATTGTGAACTAGACGAATTAAGCTAAATCCAACAACATCAGAATTCCAGTAAATCAGACTACTGAAACATTCAACATCCTATCCTTACCAGTGTAAAATCGAAGCAACAGGGAAAGGGGGTAAACCGAACTGAAACAGAACATCAAACTAAAACAGCAGCAGGGGAAGAGGATTTTCAGCAGAATCGAACAGATTGAAAGCAAGGCACAAAGAACAGAATTGAAAGTTGTAGTAGGGGAATCGAAAGAAAACCATAACCATGCCCAAGTCGAAGAGCAACCGTTCCAGCCACGCATGATCAGAGCAGGGGAGGGGGAAATCGAGATTACTATGAACGAAATGAACAATTTTTGCAATTACAACTCAAATCCGTCAATACCCATTTGAAAATAGCAATTCAAACTTAACTACATGAAATCCTAACTCAACAACTGAAATTCGAAACTCTAAACTCGAAAATTGAGAAATGAAGCTGAGAATCGAAACCCTAATCTGGAAAAATCGAAAATGAAAACGGAAATTCGAATACGAAAATGAAAAGGAAAGCAAATTTAAACCAAACCTAAACAAAATTAAACCTAACCTACTCCTAATTCTACCTAAAATTACCTAAAAAAAAACTCTCCCGAATCCATGGAGTCTTCCACCTTTATACCCGAACCCATCTTGAATTTCCACCGTCGATCTGCTTGCTAACGTGGATGGTGAAGATGGGGATGAAGGACAGTTGTAGGGGTGTGCTGGCGTTGACAGCGTGATACTCGGTGGTGGGACGGTGTTTCGAAGATGGGAAGTAAACCGTGGGTTGGTGTTTCGGTGGTTTCGGGATATCTATGGGCGAAGTGGTTTCTGGGTTTGGGTTTCGGTGGGTTTGGGGTGATGTGCTGGAAGAGAGAGAACAGGGTAGAGAGAGAGAGGAGCGAGATTGGAGATGGAGGGTCGAGGGTAAGGTTCTGGGTCTCGGTGAAGCAGGGGCAGGGGATGGGGTTCTGGGTTTCGGGGAAAGAGAACAGACGCAGGTGAGAAGGAAGGGAGGGGGTTTTCCTAAAAGGCGAACCGAATTTTCTAAACCGGCCGGTCCGGTTTAATCTGGACCGGACTGGTTTTTTTTCTTTTTCCTTTGCTGCTTGGGCCGGTTTTCTTGGAATTTTGGACCGGTTTTTTCGGTTCCTGATATTTTCCATTTTCTTGTATTTTTCATCATTTTCAACCCTTTTTCCACATTTATTAAAAATCTGTAAAATAAAATAAAATCAATTAAAAACCTAAAAAAATATTATTAAAACGAGCCTAAAATCGGTGTAAAAGTACCTTAAAAATAGAACATTTTTAGCTCAAACAGTACATAATAGTCAACTCACCAAATTCAAGTCATGACTCACTATATTTGGCTAATGACTCACTAGAATATAAAGCACAACTCAGTACAGCATGCATATGCACAGGTTATAACATACAACTCATTAAAATATAGATATGGCCAAGTGACCAAAATCAAGTTCTGGCTCACTACACACAACTCATAGCTCATCAGCAAAAAGTCATGGCTTATTAAAATCAAGAGATGGCTCATTACTGCATGAATCTGCTCAAGTCACTAATACAAAGTAATGGCTCACTACAGGCAAGTTATAGGAAGTCATGGCTCACTAAAATCAAGTACTGGCTCAGTACAATGTGAGGCACAGCTGACCACATCATGTATATGCTCAAGTCACAAACACAAAGTAATGGCTCACTAAACAGAAGTCATAGCTCACCAACATGAAGGCATGACTCACTAGTGCAAGTGTATGCTCAAGTCACAAACACAAAGTAATGGCTCACTAAACGGAAGTCATAGCTCACCAACATGAAGACATGGCTCACTAAACCCAAGGTCTGGCTCACGAGTGCAAGTGTATGCTTAAGCCATTAAGAAAAAGTAATGGCTCACTAAACGGAAGTCATAGCTCACCAACAGGAAGTCATGACTCACTAAAATCAAGTTCTGGCTCACTAGTTCACGTATTTGCTCAAGTCACTAACACAAAGCAATGACTCACTAAACGGAAGTCATAGCTCACCAATATAAAGTCATGGCTCACTAAAACAAAATATACAGGTTAATAACTGGTCGCTGTTTATGCTGCCTGACTTAGTAATTTTAGGTTTCTTTTTCGTAACATATCTTTCGTGAGAGATTAGTGATTCATTATTTCCAGATCTCTTGGTGCTTACTTCTGGACGTTGAGGTTCCATCTGAAAACATTGCAGAAATGCGATTAGTGAAAACTTTGTTTGTTGAAAACCTAGAATGCGATTAGTAATGTTAGTGTGTTCGAACATGAAAATAAATCGCCTATGTTGGTAAAACTTACATCGAAGTGCTTCGTTCAACGTTTATGGAAGAGATTTTGGCTAGAATTGTTGATGAAGTGGTGCAGAATTCTCGAAATAGAGTGAGAATATATGAAGTTCGTGGAGAGAGAACGGAGGGAAGTTCGTGGAGTGAAGCTTGAATTCGACGGTTGTGCACCTTTGATATTTTTATTTTTTTATTTATAAAAAAGCGGTTTGCATGGATTACGTGGCGGAAATTTAGTGCATTGGTGAGGCTAGTTGTACAAATGAAATTTGTACAATCGGGTGGACGGTATAGCTACTGCCAAAATAGTTTTAATAGGTTGAACAACATCCAATTTCTCCATGTCCAAGTGATTGCAAATATAGACTGACTATACCCAGAAATACGAATGCAAGAAATTGACTGGGATTTTTTTATCTTTTTTTTTTAGGCACATAGGAGAGAGGATGGCTAGTTGAAGGATTCAAAACCGGCTAGTTGTCTGCAGTGAAACCCAAAATCAGCAAAAACAACAATCTGTAGAAACAAACACTCAATTTTTGAGAGTAAGCAAAAAACCCGACAGGTAATCCGAGAAGATGGGTCACTAGAGCAAAGGAAACAGGGATTTTGACCGATTCTAAACAAGACAACCAGAACTAAGTTGTGCATAAATTTGGGTGCTTGACCCAAATATGAATCGAAATTAGAAGAAACTCAAAATTGTGTGAAGAGTTTGAGTGATTTGGCAATGGAATAAGCAATTTGTCGGGAAAAAGTGATGTCCGGAGATATCAACCGAAAAGGACTTGAAGTTCTTGACTTTGGCAGCTTGAATTAGTGATATCAACCAAAAAGTGAAGCAAATTGCACGGGAAACGTAGATAAAAAGTGGACTCTCTCTCACTTCTTCTCTTCCTTGTGCTTTTCCCTTTTTTTTTATTTAATATTGCTCTGATGTCATAAAAGTTAGAATGGGAAAAGGTGGAAACTTTTTTTGTATATTACTTGAAGTTACATGGGATTATATACAAGTGTGACTAGCAAATTTAGAGAAGGAAATAATTACGGAATCATCTAATCATGGGTAGTAATCCAAAATCAACGGGGAACCATAAATTAAGGGATTCATATAATATCACATATTCTAACAGTCTGGATTCAAATTACAATTAAGCAACACGCCAAGAACTAGGAAGTGTAATCAAACCCTTGAAACTCACCAAAATAACATAAAGTAAGATAATGTGATAACCACTAAAATTTCAAACGCATTATCTAGAGTTCTCCGCAATTATAAGATTATGTGTAAATTATTTTTTCACGAGGAGATCCTACCCTCTTCAACGTAAGCTCAGTTTAGTTCGCTTCAAAACAATAAGTTCAGTTTAGTTCAGTTCAAAAAGAAAATAAGTTTAACTAAATTTAACAAAATAAATTCAGTTTAACTCGAGAAAATTCAATTGAAAAGAACATGGCCATGGTCAATCATATTGGGATGTCGTTTGCATTTTTTGACCAATAAATCCTCAAGCTTAATTGTTGGCAATTAATTGTGCAACCATTCATCATTTCCTAGGTCAAATTATAATTGAGATCGAATTAAGACAAAAACATTATCAAACTTTAAATTGTCACGAGAGGTTCGGCATTGTATTGGAACCCTTGTACATGGACATGCCATCCGAAGCAAGCTTAAGATCGCGTCACTGGACAAAGAATTCCCATTGCTACATAGGTGCCGCTGAACTTGAGCCTTGACGACCTTATTTCTTTCTCTTGTGACAAAGATCAAAAAATAATATCAAAATACTTGCTAAGCTCACAAATTTTGTCAACAATAAAACCCCAAAATTCTTTCCATCCTTCTACTGATTTGTAAGAGCAGCAGAAGGCAATCACTTTTGATCTTTGGGCTTTGTTTTTTTTTTTTTAAATAAGGGTTGGTAAATAGATACAATTGATAAAAATTAATAAAAATTGATAAAAGTTAATATTTTCTTAGAACGATGGATAGAAGTCAGTTAAGGTTGGGAAAGATTAGAATAAATTAATAAAACTTGGGAGTTGAAAAATGTTAGTAAGAAATGTAATTGAATAGGGATTTCTTTGTAAGAAATATTGAAACATATGTGTAAGAGTTGATAAAAATTAGTCAAAATTTATTGAAATTGGATAAGATTAGAAGTTTTTTTAAAGTTGATCAAAATTAATAAAAGTTAATTAAAGTCCGTAAAATAGTACAAAAAATTCTCTAACCCAACTGGTATTTATCAATCCAATATGATCATCTTCCGAACTATCAAACTCCAATTAATTTGTCGTTTTGTGCATTCAAAAATTCCACAGATAAAACGCGAAGGGACTAGAAAGTGCCAGAACGTACGAAGACTTATGGCCACAAAGGACTCCACATTTCAAAAGACGGAGCCCAAAGTCACATCATACGTAACTACTGGCTAATATAACCTCCACATCAGGCCGCTTTTAATATGTGTGTCCCAACGAATCCACGTGATGCAACTGTGCTTCTAGACTACGTGTATCCACAATATCCGTCAAATTTGAATCTTACCTTCCCTAATGCTTTATAAATACACTAGCATAACCGGGTAGTAATTGAGCAAATAAAGTCTTCGACATCTGTACACCTAATAGTCATACGTATTTCCCGGTTCGTATCCTTGCAATAGTTGTTCAATACTACAAGGGTTCGTAGGATTAACAATGGCATCGATGCAAATGCAAGCCCTCCTAGCAAGCCCCATGCATGTCCTAGCCAATGGCTCGGGAACGACCCGAATGAGTCTTCCCTCCAGGTTCATGCCTCGATTGGAGAAACGGTTCGGGTTGAGGGTAAGATGTATGGCTGAGGGGAAAACCGAGGGTGAGTCAAAGACTAAGGGGCAATCATCGACCCCGAGTTCGACTCCATCTTCACCTAGCCCAATCCCTACTCCTGCACCTCAAAAGAAGGTATTGTCCTTTTGCTTCACGAAGAGAGGCTCCTTTAGTCTCTTGCACATTTCAAAACAACTTCATAGTCATTAATGTCATTTTTATACTTGAAATAAGATTAGAGAAATTATTTTGTTAATAATGTCACAATATTATCCATCTGTTAGTAACAATCTCGTTGCATCACAGGCTAACACAAGCTTCGCGGACGTGTTCGCCTTCAGCGGGCCCGGGCCGGAGAGGATCAATGGCCGATTAGCCATGATTGGGTTTGTAGCGGCCCTAGCCGTGGAGCTGTACAAGGGCACAGATCTACTCTCCCAAATATCCGACGGTGGAGCTCAGTGGTTCCTAGGAACAAGCATTCTTCTATCCATAGCATCGTTGGTGCCCTTGTTCAGGGGTGAGAGCCCTGAATCGAAGACTGAGGGGCTCATGAACTCCAATGCCGAGTTGTGGAATGGAAGGTTAGCCATGTTGGGTCTCGTTGCCTTGGCTTTTACTGAATACGTAATTGGAGGAGCTCTTGTGTGAGCTTCCTTCTTAGCCTTTGTTGTTGTAACACAACGTGTGGATTGGAAGGACAAAATTTCGTGTTTAGGTTTGCTATTACTACGTGAGACAAGGAAGTGTAAACCAAATTAAAAAGTGATTTAAGTTCACTTAGATACACATGTTTCGACCACCGTGTTGTGTAACTTAACAATGAGAAACTAAATTTTGTCTTATAAATTGATTTATAAATCGTGTGAAATTCCTATATATTGCATTGTTCTTTGATTGATTTTAATTGAGTTTAAATAAGATCATATGAATATTTAGTCAAATCAATAGTTTTTATGTTTAGCTTAATTGAGGGAGAACAAAATTGGGTTACTCTTTGTTAAGCGAAGGAACTACGATGCGGCAAGTTATTGTAGTAAGCACCTGCCTGTAGAACATGTAAAGACATCTATAGGAGATTCTTCTCAACATAGAGATTTGTATTTTTAGTTTAATTACAATTATCATATCTAAATGTGACTAATTGTCCAATACAACAACAACAATAAACTTCTAATGTTACTAATTGTCCAATTAAACAACAAATTTGATAAGTCATTTTTCTAGTACTTTTTGAAATTCAATGTCATCAATCAATTCAAGTGTAAACAAATCATAAGTATTTGTAATTTTAACTTATAGCTGCAGATTTGATACTGATACATATAGGACGTGTCTAGAAGAATGAAAGTTTGAAACAACAGAAGATCTATCACACCGGTAAACATATGATAAATAATTGTGAGTTTGGTGATGTAGGGATTCAAGTTTTGAGCTCAAAGCTTACTTTGATTCTGATTGTGCATCATGTACCTCTGCTGAATAACCATTATAATTTATATATAGGGTATCGAATCCTCCCTAGCACCTCTTGGATCTCATGGAGATATAAGAAACAATGTGCAATCCCTTTTTCTTTTGCAAAGGTAGAATATTAATTCATGAGGAGAGAGGTATCTGATAAGACTAATGATAAATAGTTTAAAAGATAAATAAAGATTAGTTAAAGAAGCCACCGGAAATATAGGAGTTAGTTACACAAGTTGTATTGTCCTTTATATAGATACATATATGGCTGTAATAACATCAAGTTTTGATGATCAAGTTTACAATAAAACAATTTTACAATACTCTCTCTTCTCTCGTTCTTTGTTGGTAAGTCTCTGCGTTCCACAACTGATAACATGCGTTCCACAATAAATCCCTTTTTCTTTTGCAAAGGTAGAATATTAATTCATGAGGAGAGAGGTATCTAAGTTGGTATGGCTGGGTACACTTTTGCGTGAGTAGACAATCTCATCCGTAGAAGTATCAAGCACATTAATTTAAATGTTTACTTTACCGGTAGAAAATTAGTGGAAGGACTGATCTCTCTTATATATCTCTACCAAAATGCAAGCCACAAAAGCAATGTCATCTTCTTGTTCCCAAGTTGGAGGTTTCTCACCCTCGGACTTGAAAAGGGGATTGAACACAGTTAAATTACTTTATCTAATAAGATCTTGGTAGCCTATTTATACTGTACTCTTATGGGTAAATATTCTTTAAACTACTTTGTATGTCTTACCTACATATAATTGTCATATAAAAAAGGTTTACATTTATCTATGAGATTATTTTAAATGCATACTCCTAAAAACTTGAAAAAAGTTTGCTGCCTTTGTCTACAGGTAGTTTTTTTATTTGATCTACCTGTGTCAGGTAATAGATTTGTCACATCAGTTTTTCCTTAGTTCAGATCTTTGCTTTTGTGGCCCTGTTTTTGTCGTTGGTAAATTTTAATTTATTAATTTTAATCAATTTCAATTCATTTTATGAACTTTAATTAAAAAAATCAATTTCAACTCACTTTAACCCACTTTAATCAATTTTAACTTATTTTAATATACTATTTTAATCAACTTCTACCTATTACATAAACCATATAAAATACATATTCATTTCAATTCAGTTCAATTCAATATTAATTGCCGCAGTAGTTAGTTCCTTGCATCTATGTGGTTTGAAACAGTCACTGAGTTGCAAGACTAGCAACAGGTAAAGTTCGGAATTTTTTTCTTTTTTTTTGGCCCTTAAGCTTTTCTTCTTGTTGTTCTTCTTTTGCCGTATCTTTCACTTTCTAATTTATTTTGCCTCATTTTCTTGTCCTTTATTTTTCTTTGTGTGTTTTAAACAATTGTTTTACCTTTTTATTTTTTAATTGTTTTTATAATTTTGTTCTTAGTTAAATCATTTCCGAATCAACAAAAAGAAAAATTATGCTTCAACCAAATTTGTTCTACATTGAATTTGATTAACATTTGTATGTTTGTATTACATCTAGTAAGTATTTACATTATATCTAGCAAATATTAGTAGTATATACGTTGAGCATAATTGCATATATCATTTTAAGCATTAATTATAGAATAATGTTATAAAAAATAGACAAACTGAAACCCATAAAAACAATTATTATTTATACTTACAATACACATGGCAAATATATGTGTTCGATTTATATCAATTAATAATAATCAAAAGAAGCTCATAACAATTTCAACCAAAAAAAAAAAAGCCAAACTCCTTCCCCCACCAAACAAATGCCCATAGATGTATCTTGTATTATGAAAGTAAACAAATTAATAGATGTATCTTGTATTATATGTGAACTAGATGGCGTCTTGATAACCAAATTTGGTTTGGGATTAATAGATTGATGAGCATGATATTTCAAAATGATGAGAATGTAGATTTAGATTGATGAGCATATAATTGTATAACTTATAGTAATTTCTCATAAAATGTACTACTATTGCTGGCCATATAAATTACAAATAGTCATTAAAGATAGAGTACAACTTGGTAAACAAGTATCATATCAGAAGGTGGCTCATTAAGACCGCTTATGAGCTCACAACATGAACGATGAAGTGTGTTCGCTCACCAAATTTTTTGTAAATGATATTTGTGAAAATGAGTTGTTCACTAAACATATGATATAGTCTCCGCAAAAGATAGAATACAACTCACTAAACATATATTATAGCTCACAATGTATATGCAATAACGTACTAAATTCTTTAAGCTCATTTAAATTATACTATAACTCACTAAACATATACTATGGCTCACTAAACAAATATTATCCCAAAAGTTTGCTCACTAAAACTATCTATGAGCTCACAAGATGAACAATAAAGTGTTTTTGCTCACTAAATTTTTTTAAAATTGTAGTTGTGACCATGTGACTCACTAAACATACATTGTTATAGAGTACAATTCACTAAACATATACTATAATTCACTAGATATACGGTGCAACTCAATAAATTCTTTTAAATTCTTTTAAATTGTGTTATAATTCACTAAACATGTACTATAATTCACTAAACAAACATCATATTGGAAGTTTGCTCACTATGGCAATTTATGTGCTAAACATATGAACAATAATGCGTATTTGTTTACTAAAACTATTTACGTGCTCACTAAAAATGTTTACATCTCAACTATAATATAATTACACCAAAAAAATTTGGAGTTTTACATTGACGTCATGAGATAGGGTGTCTCTCGCCGTCTTCGCTCCAACCACAACAGGTTCCAATCGTGGAGACGATTAGAGCTAATCAACAGCTTTTGGCCGAGAATCTAGTTGATGATTTAAATACACCAGAGGTAAACCCTAATACAGCTTCTGCCCATACTACTTTAAAGTGGTCTAAAATGGTTGAAATGGATATTGAGGTTGCATCTGAGGATGTAAATTCTAGAATTCCTAGTCTGTCAAATAATGAGGTGACGATGCTACTACTCCATTGAGGAATAACCATGTGGGGATTGATGGATCTGCAACTAACAAGAAATCATTTTGTGACCTTTCCAAAGACAATAGGGAGCCATCAAAGGCATTGTAATTGCATTACAATGAGCCTGAAATTGTGAATGCTGAAAGAGTGGTGAATATAACCTCGGAGGATATTAAGGAGGAAATAGCTTGCTTGGATACCTCTCTGGTACGCTATTTGGTTGGGGGTGTAGGCACTAAAAATTTATTCGTGCCGTATCAAAATAAAATCAAATTAATTAATTGGGTCAACCTTTTTAATTAATTTAATCAGCCCAATTGACTGATAAGTCAGGTCCAAGATGAAGTCCAAATGACTTTTAAGTCCAGGCTCAATCAAATTTCAAGTCAAAACCCAAATCGAGACTCAAGACGACTACCAAATCAAATTACGACATAAAACCCGAACGACGTCCAAGTCAAGGTGCGGTCACAAGTCAAAGTCAAAGTCAAAGTCAAAGGTTCAAGGTCAAGACCAACATCGACTCACAAGTCAAACGTCAAAACGACTCTCAAGTCAACGTCCGGTCAAAACTCGAGACAACTTTCAAGTCAATGCTCGGGCTAAGCCCGGGAGACTCCTAAGTCAAAGTTAAATTCAAAGTCAAACAAACAAAAGTCAAACCAGCCTAGGGTAAAGCCTGATTGAAAAGCACAAAACCTATGTCAAGACCCATCTTGACTTTCAAGGGGGAGGATTTCCTATAAATAGCCCCCTACCCCCTTGATTCAAGGGTTGGAAAATCCATCCTTAAAAGAGAAAGAATCAGAGGATTTTGTATTCATAGAGATTGTACCCACTCAAATCAAATCAATCTATAAAAACTCTATATTTGTAAATTTGTTATTACAAATTTGGCACGCCTGGTGGGACATCTGTACCTCTCATCTCTTTCTCTTAAAGATCAAGACCTTCAAGTCACAAGAACATCATCTTCAACGGAGACATGGCTACAAAGAATGTCACCACGCAAGCTTCGAAGAAGAATAACACGGGATCTTTCTCTCTTAAATCCTATGAAGCGAGCGTCACTTCTAGCAAGCGTACTTATACAATGAAGACCGGGAGCATGGCAAAAGCTGCTCCATCGACCGCTGCTAGGCAAACTGCATCATCCCCATTCAAATTCCAAGACTCAAAGACGCAACACAGGGCGTCGTCCCGGATGGACGAAATTAAAAAACTTAGCCTTCAATCTCCAATCTGCGAGGTTGAAGACTACTATAGCAGTGACTCCTCTGCGCCCTCGCCAAAGGGGGCGCGCATGCCAGAGATTGAAGCTGAATCTTTTGACACCATCATCATGCCAGTCATGATGACAGGAGCTACTAACCTTGAAGAGCAACTGGCAAGTATGGAGGCTACCTTGGATAGGCTCTCTAACGCGAGTGCAGAGAAGAACGCCCAAATCAAGCGCCAGAACGACCAGATTGCTGAACTGACAAAGTGGCTGGAAAAGAAGTTCTTTGAAGCTTCCAACAAGGGTTCAGGCACTGAAGACTCTGACAAAGAGTCACATCACAACAAGGAATCTGACAATGACCGCAAAGCTAAGAAGGACTGCTCCTTAGGCTCAATGTCGGTTGAGCAGATTCAGAGCTTGATAGCGAACGCGGTCAAGGCTCAGTTAGGAGGAGGATCTCGCAAGACCCACTTGTACACAAAGCCTTATACAAAGAGGATTGACGCACTGCGCATGCCCCATGGCTATCAGCCTCCAAAGTTCAACCAATTTGATGGCAAGGGCAACCCTAAACAATATGTCGCACACTTCATTGAGACGTGTAGTAATGCTAGCACAGAGAGAAACCGACTAGTGAAGCAGTTTGTCCATACTCTAAAAGGGATTGCGTTCGACTGGTATACAGACTTGGAGCCCAAGTCCATTGATAGCTGGCAACAAATGGAGTAGGAGTTCCTAAATCGATTCTACAGTACTCAATGTGTTGTTAGCATGACTGAGCTAACAAACACCAAACAATGGAAAGACGAGCCAGTGCTTGATTATATCAATCACTGGAGATTCCTTAGTCTCGAGTGCAAGGACCATCTATCAGAAGCTTCAGTTGTCGAAATGTGTGCACAGGGCATGGAGTGAGAGTTACTGTATGTCTTGCAAATGAGTAAGCCAAGGACTTTCCAGGAATTGGCAACGAAGGCTCATGATATGGAGATGACAATTGCAAGTCACCGTGGCAAGTCTTCTTCCTTACCTAACTCTAGAAAGGACAAGGGTGAACTCAAGAAAAATCCCAAGTCCTCAAAGTTGTCAAACAAAGAATCCATGGCTAGTTCAACCGGGGAATCGGTTCGAATCTCTGGAAAGCCCAAGTATGAAAACAAGAAAAGTGAATTCCCCAAGAATGCTGGGAAGAAACGTCCTACATTGAAGGAATTGCAGGAGAAGAAATACCCCTTCCCTGATTCAGACTTATCAGGAATACACGATGATCTTCTTCAAAATGGGGTTATCTAGCTTCCAGATCCAAAACGCCCTGAAGAAGCTAGAAGAGTTACTAACCCAAAATATTATTGGTATCATCGGGTGGTTAGTCACCCTCTTGAGAAATGCATAACGCTCAAGGAGCGTATTATGCAACTTGCCAGGGACGGAAAGATAATATTAGATTTGGACGACACTATCGAGATAAATCATATCTCCACTCAGCTCGAGTGTTCCTCATCGCCTAGGAAGCCAAAGCATACTCAACCTCGTGGTAGAGTAAACACTAGATTGATTTCCTCCCTTGGAGAGAAATTAGTTTCAATTCAATCTGGAAGTTTGGAGCATGTGGTGGTTCCAATTGAATCCAAAGGACCCTTGATAGAGACTGATCCTTTTGTGAATGTCTCTGATAAGACTGATGTTGATGAAGAGGGAAGGACTCTTGTCACTCATTGGAGGTCAAGGAAGCAAAGCCAAGCGCAATTGCCACCTCTCCGCCGCAGGAGGACACAAGGAAGAAAGAAGAGTCTTCGTCACTCAAAAGGAGATGAGAAGTCCAAGAACGTCAAAGGGCACAAAATTCTGCCTATTGACCTCCTTGGGCAGGAGCCGCTTGTCCTTGTCACACTCGAAGAGTTTTTCCCAACATGCTTCTTTGAGAAAGTTACAGTCAACCTGACCTCATGTTCTGAACTCGAAGAAGAGGAAGACGATGGAAGTGACGGATAAGAGGAGTCTCCTTAAGTAGCTGATAAGACCTTAACTATCTTGGAAGCTTTGCCATCTCGCATAGGCTGGGGGAAAATCTTTTGTTTACCTGACGAGATGCGCCAACATATTGTTATTGCCTTACAACACCCAAAACTCTACGTTGCTAAAATCAAGGATGTGGGAGCATCAACAAAAGGCCTTATTCAGTGTGCCTCTTGCAATACTGCAGTCACTTTCACTTACGATGATTTGCTGTTGGGATCTAAGCCCTATAATCGTCCTTTCTTTGTGACTGGTTACATTAGGGAGCAAAAAGTCAGGCGCATTCTCGTGGATGGAGGGCTAGCTGTCAACATCATGCCCAAGTCTACAATGAACGACTTAGGCATCACAGTGGAAGAACTGTCTAAGAGCTGAACGATGATTTAAGGGTTTAACCTTGAAGGCCAGCATGCAACGATGCGCGTTGAACTAATAATCAGAGATTTGACGGCATCTTCCATCTTCTATGTAATTGATGCCAAGACTTCCTGCAGGTTATTACTTGGGCAACCATGGCCTCATGAGCATGGGATAGTGGCTTCCACTTTACACCAATGCCTCAAGTATTATCGTGATGGGGAGAAGAAAATAAACGGGGATGTCAAGCCATTCACTAAGGTTGAATCTCATTTTGCAGACGCAAGGTTCTTTGAAGAAGGTGCTGCACCTAAAGAAACCATGTCGTCAACCATTTCTTCCACAGGCAAAGGTGTTGCAAAGAAGGCTCCTCGAGTAACAAAAGACGATGCTCCTAAGCAACAACTCGAGAAAGAAGCAAGCAAAGCAAGGTAGCACCACTTCTCGTGTTAACCAAGTCGCTTAAGAAGCTGCCACTTCAACGGGATCAATACCACCAATTTTAAGGTACATACCTAGGTCTCGCCGCAAGGAGGGTGAATCACCCTTTGGCGAGTGCAACGGCCGTAGCAACGAGACCAAAGCTACTAAGGGTGATGTAGCTAGCATAACTTCTCTAAAAAGGAGTGTAACAGTCCCAACCCTTAAGATGTGGCAGGTTAAGGTGAGTCACCCCCTATTCCGGGGTTTGTTATCTCTTCTAAGAAAAACGATGACTTGCCATGCGTGCGGACTAAAGAAGGATTTGATCCCAACGCCTATAAGTTTATGGAAAAGGGTGGCTACGACTTTCAAAACCCAGCTACCTTAGGAAAGGTAGTCGAGGTTAAGCCTCAAGGACTTAATGAAACTCAGAAAAAAAATCCAATAGCAGGGAGGCTTAGTAGGCGTCTCAAAAGTTGGACTGGGTTTCATGCCACCGCAGCCAGTCAGAATCTTGGGGCAATGAAAAGACAAGAAGGTGGCGACTCAACACATCTCAGCCGAAGAGCTGGATGAGAGTGAAGAGGAAAGTGCTTTACCTAACCCAAAACCCTCTGTGTTTGATAGGCTACAATCGCTCACTCTGAGAAAACATCCGTCAATGTTCACCCGAATGGGGAAAAGGAAAGGCCACAAAATCTCTGTTTTCAACAGAATCAAAGATGTTTCCCAGCCAAGGCATTCATTGTCTCCCAGGATAAAAACTAGTGAAGAGTCTTCAAGCTCGCGACTTCAGCGGGACAAAAGTTATGCGTTTAGCCGCTTGAGAGTGATAAATGAAGTTCATAGCTCCATCCCTTCTCGTATGAAGCGTTTCTCTAGCTTGGATGTGAAGACAGACGGTTCATTAAAAGTAAAGAGACGCACTGTGATCTTCACGGGTCAACACAACAACTCTAACTCTGGCAATGAGGTGGAGGAAGAAGAAGTTATTCCTTCCAATCATATGACAGCCTACGAATGTGATGACTCAGACTCAGAGATAGAGCTGGCCGAAACTCCTGAGACCTTCGAAGATGGGAGGCAAGATACAATTGATGAGTTAAAAGAGTTGAATCTTGGGACCAATGAAGAGCCTCGTCCTATCTACGTAAGCTCATCACTTACACCCGAGGAGGAAGAACAGTACTTGGAACTCCTGTCCGAGTACAAGGACGTATTTTCCTGAAGCTATAAAGAAATGCCTGGGTTGGATCCAAAGGTAGCAGTCCATCATTTGTCTATCAAAAGGAGTATTTCACCTAAGAAACAACCTCAGCGACGTTTTCGCCCAACGTTGGTGCCGAAAATTGAAAAAGAGGTCAACAAACTCATAGAGGCAGGATTCATTCGCGAGGTCAAATACCCAACGTGGGTCGCAAACATCGTGCTCGTCAGGAAGAAAAACCGGCAACTTCGTATTTGTGTGGACTTTCAGGATCTCAACGACGCTTGTCTAAAAGATTATTTCCCATTACCTGTCACAGAACTCATGATCGACTCAACCACAGGGCATGAAGCGTTGTCGTTCATGGATTGCACCGCAAGATACAATCAAATTTTGATGGCGCCAGAGGATCAAGAAGCCACAGCTTTCCGCACACCTAAAGGCATTTTTTGCTATAAGGTGATGCCCTTTGGGCTTAAGAATGCAGGAGCAACTTACCAAAGGGTAATGCAAACAATTTTCGACGATATGCTTCACAAAAAAGTTGAGTGCTATGTCGATGATTTGGTGGTTAAGTCCAAGAAGAGGGCAGACCACTTACAAGATCTTCGTCTAATCTTTGAGTGATTACGGAGATGCTAATTGAAGACGAGCCCACCCAAGTGCGCGTTCAGTGTCACATTCGGGAAATTCCTAGGCTTCATCGTTCACCATCGGGGAATTAAGATCGACCCATTGAAGATCAAGGCAATTCAAGAGATGCCTGAGCTGAAGAATCTCAGAGAGCTTTGCGGACTTCAAGGTCGCTTGGCCTAAATCCAAAGATTCATCTCAAATCTTGTAGGACGTTGCCACCCCTTCAGCCACCTTATGAAAAAGGAGGCACTGTTTGAATGGGACGACTCATGTCAAGTAGCTTTCAAGAAAATAAAGAAATATTTGTCCCATTCTCCAGTGTTGGGGGCATCCACCCCTGGCAAGCCTCTTTGACTGTACATTGCGGCTTAGGAAAAATACTTATGAGCATTATGTGTACAGGAAAACAAGGAAGGGAAAGAATTTGCCCTATACTATTTAAGTCGTACATTGGTTGGCGCTGAATTGAAGTACTCCCCTATTACAAAGATGTGCTTGTCGCTCATCTTTGCCATCCAGAAACTCAAGCATTACATGTAGGCCTATACAGCGCAAGTGATTGCTAAAGCTGATCCCATCAAGTACATCTTGTGTAGGCCAATCTTAAATGGGCGACTGGCAAAATGGGCGGTCATCTTAAAACAGTACGACCTTGTCTATGTACCCCAAGGAGCGATTAAGGGGCAAGCGTTGGCAGATTTCTTAGCAGAACGTCCCATTCCCGATGATTGGGAACTAAATGATGATTTGCCAGGAGAAGACGTGTTCTACATCGATATCCTCCCTCTCTAGGAAATGTATTTGGATGGGGCAGCTAGGCGTGATGGCACTGGTGCAGGAGTGGTCTTCGTCTCCCTTGAAAAGCATATTCTCCCGTATTCATTTATGCTCACTCAGTTATGCTATAACAATGTGGCGGTGTACCAAGCGCTTAGCTTGGGTCTTGAAATGGCCATTGAGATGGGTATCACCGACCTTAACATATATGGTGACTCGCAGTTGGTCATCAATCAAGTACTTGACGAATACGAGGTTAAGAAAGAGGACCTTGTCATGTATCACAGACAGGCATTACGCCTGCTAAATAAGTTGGAGATGGTCAAATTAGAGCATGTGCCAAGGAGTGCCAACAAAATGGTTGACGCACTAGCAAGCCTCGTAGCCACTTTGACACTGGGGTAAAAAGAAGGAATGACAATTTCAGTATGTAGCTGTTGGGTTGTTCCGCCCGATGATGAAGACTCAGATAAAGACGTCAACATGATCTGTGTTCTTGAAATAGATACAGAAGACTGGCGCCAACCTATAATTGAGTACTTAGAGCACATAAAAGTTCCTAGTGATCCAAGGCATAAGACGGAAATACAACGGAGAGCTCCAAGCTTCCTTTACTACAACGGAACGCTCTATCGATGCTCGTTTCTTGGCCTTTGGTTACGATGTGTAGACCTGAAAGAGGGAAAGTAGGCGATGGCGGAAGCTCATTCAGGCGTATGTGGAGCGCACTAATCAGGGCCTAGGTTACACGATAGCATTAAAAGAATGGGTTACTACTGGCCCACTATGGTGCAAGATTGCATAAATTATGCAAAGTGGTGTGATGCTTGCTAGTTCCATGCTAACTTCATACATCAACCTCCAGAACCTCTTCACCCAATGGTTGCATCCTGGCCCTTTGAGGCATGGGGCCTTGATGTCGTTGAACCAATCATGCCTAAATCATCGGCTGGTCACTCCTACATTTTAGCTTCCACTGATTACTTCTCTAAATGGGCAGAAGCAATTCCACTAAGGGAGGTTAAAAAAGAAAATGTGGTCGACTTCATAAGGACGCACATTACTTATCAATATGGTGTGCCAAGGTATATTATCACGTATAATGGTAAACCCTTTGTCAATAGCCTGTTGACCAGCCTATGTGAGAAATTTAAGTTCGCCCATCATAAGTCTTCCATGTACCATGCCCCTGCAAACGGCCTGGCGGAAGCTTTTAATAAAACACTTTGCAACTTACTCAAAAAAGTTGTCGCAAAGTCGAAAAGAGATAGGCACAACAGACTAGGGGAGGCTCTTTGGGCATACCGAACTACATACAAGACGCTAACACTAGCGACCCCCTTTACTCTGGTGTATGGAGTTGAAGTCGTACTACCATTAGAGCTCCAAATTCCGCCGTTGCGCATCGCCATACAAGAAGGTTTGATGAAAGATGAAAATCACAAGCTTCGCTTAGCTGAGCTGGAGGCCCTTGATGAGAAGAGACTTCAAGCACAATAGAAGCTAGAATGCTACCAAGCTCGCCTCGTAAAAGCATTCAACAAAAAGGTTTAGCCGCGGTCGTTTCAAGTTGGGGATTAGGTGCTTGCGCTGAAAAGGCCAATCATCATGATCCACAAGACAGGAAGCAAATTCGATCCGAAATGGGAAGGACCTTATGTTGTCCGCGAGGTGTACTCAAATGGCGTCTATAAGATAATAGATGGACAATGGGTTCGGGTAGCACCCATAAATGGCAAGTTCTTGAAGCGTTTACTACCCTTGATATAGGATATTGTAAAGCTCCTAAGTAAGAGCCTAAACTGCTCATTATTTAAAGTTAAATTCCGTTGTAACACTCCTGGCCCGCAATAGTATAAACTGTGAACGGTAAAAAGAAACTCAAACAAAAAAAAATAAATTCGTTGTAATACTCCTGGCCCACAAGAGTATAAACTGTGTACGGAAAAACAAATATATACAAAATTTATTTTGTTGAACTACGTGATGACCTTATCTTATTAGGAATTGCAATGTTTCTATAAGTACGTAGGCAGCTTGGTAAATGAAATATCAAGTTCAGTCAAACATAATAAAAGAGATACAGTAGGGTGGCTATCAAATTTCATATAAAGGAGGACACAAAATCTATTACAAATGTTTGTTACAAAAGAAAGGAAAAATAAAAAAGGAACAAGACAAGTTAACCAAAACATCAATTGGTGTCCATCCAAGTGTCGGGATTAAGCAAGGACTGTAGTGCTAGCATGACCTGCTCATGTCTCTCCAACTCCTTGGCATCATTAAGAGAAAGAGTGGGTACCGCCTCGAGGTCGGTAAGAGCTTTGGATCTCACATTAACTTCCTGCTCAGCAGCCTCCAATAGGGCATATTGGACCTGGACGTCATCCTTAAGCTGGAGATCCTCTTCCTGGGTAAGGCGAAGCGCGTCATCCAAATCAACAATCCTCTGCGCCACCCCTTTGAGTTTCTCCGTCGCAACACCAAGATCTGCGCACGCAGTGGCAAGGCGTGAGCGCGTAAGATCGAGCTGCTCGATGCACAGCGCCTTCTCCTTTGACACATCATCTGGGTCGCGGCATGAGGAAGCTGCTTTCTTTAATGATAATAAGGCTGACACGACACTCCCATAATCCTCCACCTTCTTCTTCAAAGGGGTGGGGTCTCCACAAAGCCGCTCAATTCCTTTGTAGATCATTGGGGCACTTTGAAGTTTTTTCTCTACTTCTTCAAATTTTACATTGTTCAAACTGGTCAAATACTCGAACCCCATCACTCGAATGGCAATGGTGAAGATACTTTGGGAGCCAGGTCCGGGATAGAAGGAAGTAGTGGAGGGAGTAGCTGCACAGGAAAGTTTCCCTTTTGAACCCGCAGGAGTGCCAACATCAGTGTCAGCAGAGAGTAAGCCCCTAGTGGCCACCTTGAGAGAGTTAGGTCCATGAGTGATGACTCTAAGTAGCTGATGCGCACAAAGCCTCTATTTCCCTAGAAGATGAACTCCCAACCTCATGAGGGGAAGCTTGCCTGCTCACAATCTCAATGTGCTTGCCAATGCCCAGGGTTACCTTGGTGGCAGAAGATTTAGTAGCACAGTTAACATTCTCCAGTAGCTGCTCATCGACAATGGGTGTCGCCTCCTATGCTAAACTCCCCAATATAAATAAAAAGAAAGAAGAGGGCTAAAACAAGATAAGTATGGGATCATTCTATGTTGATCAAAACCAAAGCAATAACGCAAAAGAAAATGATAGTAAATGGCGAAGGAATGGTGCATACGTCCTCAAGATTGGCTGGCTCGCCTGAACAGCTCTCAACGTCATCAAAAAAGTCATCCCCGAGGTTGACTCTAGTAGCTCTGGGGGTCACAGTCTTGCACCTCTTACACCACCCATGTCTGAAGTTCGCCTCAGACTCTAGCTCGCTGTCACTATCCGGTGCCAGACCTTGCTTTCTCTCAGCAAGGTGAACTCTCGGGGACCCATGAACGTCATCACCAGATTTTGGGCCCTCAACATCTAAATCAGCCATAGGATTCTTTCCTTTCTTCGCTTTAACCTTCTTCGACATGCCAACCTCCGCATCTTTGTCTTGCCTGGACGAACTTGCTTTCATACTCTTCTGCAGGACGGAAGCGTTGGAACGAAGGTCACTAACGGTCGCCCTGGGCCACCAAATCTTGTAAGCTAAAGAGATGTGTTGACTTAAGGCCAAGGAGCGATAGGGAAGAAAGCCTTGAGACGCAGTCCCCAAGAAGAGGAGTCGTTTCCAATATAAAAGAGCATTCTCATATGACACCTCCCGGGTGCGAGGATCCTCGAGGAGTACTCTAGGGATCCCCTGGTACAACCCAAATTGTTTATTGAACCGATGTGGGCTATAGGGTTCGACATAGAAGGTCGCGCCCCGACGAATAGGAAGGAAACCATCTCGAAGAGAGATCAGGTAGTCTGACTTATCTGAATCCAAATTCCCATCGTTGATAAGGGTCTCTGATCGATTCCTCCCCAGTATTAGACAACCCATGTCAAATACTCTTCCCTCATGTATAAACTCGCGAACATCTCCAAGGTCACTGCACGTCATATGTGACCCGGAATAGCACACCATCAAAGGGCCCGGAGGAGGAGGTTGCAAGATATGGTGAGTCTTAAAATAATGGGCGAGTCATCCATAGAGATAGTGCCAGGGGAAGAATGACTGTGATTAGGAAGGCTTTGCAGCCGTAGTAAGCCCATCAAGGCCATAGTAAATACTGGCTAGCACAGGGACAGCTAGGTTGAAGATAGTACCAGACGCCATCAGGTTGGTAGCCTTAAAAGTGCCCGCGCGAATGAGTTTCTTCCCGGTCTCTGGAAGCTCAAAAATGCACAGCTAACATGATAGGTACGCTGTAAGATAGTTGCTTTCCCTCCTCTCTTTGGGAACCCCCAAGATTTTGAAGACTTCTAACTCCTCACTACTCTAGCAAGGATCTTGGGGTTGAATATGACCACTTGGATTTTGCGTCCTTATGGGAGTCCAGCTACGCTGGCGACACTGTGTTGGTGGGTTGTGGATGAGCTTCTTCTTGCACCAGAAATCAATCCAAACCTTAGCACTTATGTCTTTCTCACAGATAGGCATCCTTTCCAAACATCTAAAAGCATCAAACAGAAACTTGCAGAAGGATGGCATAGTCCTTTGGTTTTGCTTGTCCCGATGCTCTAAGTCTTGGAGGCAGGGAATGGTCTCATCGTCGATTTTGCCGTTAATTGGGAGTCCACCAAGCTTGTGCAATCCCATAATGAGATAGACATTTCTCCAAATATCGTATGAAGAGTGTTGGTGGTAGGACACCAACTCTCACAAAAGGCACGCACAACATGTATATCGTGACTATACGAATAGAGTGAGGCATACACCGCCTCGTATAAAGCGCATCTTCGCAAGCGTACCTCAAAACAAGAGAGCACATGCTCTGTCCATTCCCAGAACAAGGGAATATAGCCGAAGTCGCCATAGAGGAGCATGTTCGGGCCTCATTTGGACTGTCCGGATATGATACGACGCCCGAGCATAGGGAATTCAATGAGAAGGTTGGATTTGTCATGATATGTGCTTTGCAGAAAGTGCCTGACGGAGCTGTCTTCCGCACCCATTTCCACTCGGATGGAAAATTTGGAAGGAAAGGATGACAACTCTATAACAGGCATTTGATTGGCTTTCGACCTCCTCAAAGAATGGTAGATTTGGAAGCAACTGCCTGACCGAGGATTGTCGTCTTCCTTATCCACGACGAAAAGAAGAGGTTTGCCATCACGCTGAAACTCCTTAAGATGTACCATTATAAATCACCTGAGAACAGAAGCAAACATAAAGTTAATTTCTTTTTCAGGAAAGAAATCAATAAGCAAAGCGGCATCTAAACAAAATAAATGCTAAAGAAGGGTGAAGCGTGGAGCAAAATCAATCAAAATGTTAGTTGACTGCCGCACTAGCTGCTCCTCGCTGCTCATACCACTTTCACAAGTGGCGCTTCAAGTCTTCATGCCACTTTCGTGCGTGTCAGTTCCGTTCAAGGCCCATGGCCAAGCGGCGAACCATGTCGCAGGTAGTTCTTCAAGTCTTCATACCATTTTCGTGCGTATCGGTTCTGTTCAACGCCCATGGCCAAACAGCAAACTGTGTCGCAAGTGGTTCTTCAAGTCTTCATACCACTTTCGTGCGTATCGATTCCGTTCAAGGCCCATGGCCAAGCGGCGAACCATGTCGCAAGTGGTTCTTCAAGTCTTCATACCACTTTAGTGCGTATCGGTTCTATTCAAGGCTCGTGGCCAAGCGGCGAACCGTGTCGCAAGTGGTTCTTTAAGTCCTCATACCACTTTTGTGCGTATCGGTTCCATTCAAGGCCCATGGCCAAGCGGCGAACCGTGTCGTAAGTAGTTCTTCAAGTCTTTATACCACTTTCGTACGTATCGGCTCCGTTCAACGCCCATGGCCAAACGGCGATCCGTTTCACAAGTGGTTCTTCAAGTCTTCATACCACCTTCATGCGTATCGGTTCCATTCAAGGCCCATGACCAAGAGGCGAACTGTGTCGCAAATGGTTCTTCAAGTGGCTTCTCAACCTACACAAGCAACAATACAAGAGCAAAAAAAAAGGGTGTCTTGGCATGCAAAAAAATAGGGAGCATAAGTGACAAAAAAAAATGTCATCTTCCAGCCAGTGAGCATGACGTCGCGATACGCGAAAAGTGCAACAATAAATGAATGCAACCTTACAATGGCACAAGCAAGCATGAGAACACTTTTCAGGTTAATGAAGTGGCTTCCTTTGGACTCATTTCAGTCGAAGTTACTATCTTCATTGCTTATGGTTGTCAAAAAAAATGGCAAGCCCTTCAAGAGGCAGCATTCTAAATTTCAGTAAAAGGTCAAGTTATAAACAACCCATGACTCGCTGAGCATCGTGGAAAAATGGAACAATAATCTATGCTTGCTTCAAACCAAATAAAATGGTTGATTCAAACAAAAAAAGTGAAGTCAAAAAAAAGGGGGGGGCATCCCTTTTTCTCTCTCTTAAATCCCCAACCTATCAAAACAAAAAGCAGAGGAGCATGAAGGTAGTCAAAGCATGAAGGCCAAAACGTAAAGAGTGCTAAACAGTACTAGCGGAACCTATATGCAAAACAGTAAGCAGAAGACTATCTTGGTGAAATTCGGCCAATCTTTTATTTTTCCTGCATTTCCCAGTGAAGCTAAACGAAAACAGGGGCCAAGCTTCATTGTTTTCCTTCATCCTCTTCCTTCCTCGCACACATAGCTCTCGGATTTCTAATCCTTTTGCATCATCAAAAAAAAAACCCTCATGTATCTCTCATGACCCACGATCAAACTGATCATTTGCCCCACTCAAGTAAATGCCACCAAACTCCAAAGGCTTGCTTATCAGATAATGTACCTCGGCATAAGGATTATCCACCCCCTTGTATATGGTCTATGCAAGTCGCAATCATAAGCACCAAAAGATGGCATGCACTTATTCATTGTATTCACAAACTCTACGCCTCTTTGTCAAATGCACAGACCTCGTCCGAAGCCAACCAAACAAAAAAAATAAAATAGAGCAAGCATGCCCATTTACACAAAAAAAAGAAGAAGAAAGCATGCTACTTTAGTCTAATAAAGGATCAAAGAAAATAGAAAATGATTGGTAAAGTCGATACCTTTACGAGGTTGAAAAATGGCGTGTAAAGACCGAGGCTTTGGGGATGGCTCTCACCGTGAACAAAGATGATAAGCCAGTAGCAATAGGTCGGGGTAGTGGACGTCAAACGGTGCAAAGGATGGTGGGATCTGGTGCAACTGGGAGATAAAGAAGAAAGAGCAAAGAAGTGAGAAAAAGACTACCTTTAAGGCCGCAAGGAGCAACAGACCAAAAATGATGGCAAGGGTTTAGCTTTTGAGGGTGTGCCACCATTAAACTAGTAGTAACAACAACTAGGGTATGAGCTCGGTGTTTGGTGGCTGTTGCTGAAGGAAAGAAGAGGAGGAAGAAGGATTGTGTAGTTGGGGTCTCATTTGGAGGCTAGATGAAGAGAGAGGAAGAAGAAGGGTGAACAGTGCCCAAGGCACGTGACTTAGGCGTGGTCTTTAAGTGGGGGAAAAGCAAGTCTAGGTCAGGCTGGGTTAAGAAAAGAAGAGGGGAAGGCCCAATCCATGCAACAAAAACAAGAAGGAAGATGGGCCCAGCCCAAGCCACAGAAAAGAGAAGGGCAAAAGGCAAAAGAAGGCAGAACATGTCACATGTCATGCATGTGCATTTAAATGAATTAAAGTTGTACTGGGCTTTGGGCAGAAACGGATCAAAGCATAGCCCAGCCCGTACTTGAGTTAAAACAATAAGAAAAAAAAAGAGAGTGGAAAGGCGGGCCTTGGTTAGAAGGCGAGACCAAGCCCAAACGAAAAGAAGGGAAAAGAAGGGAGGGTCGACCTGCAAAAATGAGAAGAAAGGCTGGACTATGTGTTCCAATACATATTCTCCCAATTATTTGTATCCAAAAACAAAAAAAGGGGTGTGTTCTCTCAATCAAATTTTTCTGACTTTGACAAGAAAAAAAAAAAGAATTTCAACAAAGCATGTTGAAATTCTATTAAATCATTTGTCTTGAACAAACGTTGGGAAAAGGTCATGAAGCAAATGGGTCGCAATGGCTCCAAAAAAAATTTTTAAAAAAAATTTGAGACTTCAGTCACGCTCAAACGACAAGTCTCGT
Source organism: Selenicereus undatus (assembly GCA_017589665.1). Classification (NCBI taxonomy): domain Eukaryota; kingdom Viridiplantae; phylum Streptophyta; class Magnoliopsida; order Caryophyllales; family Cactaceae; genus Selenicereus; species Selenicereus undatus. The sequence goes on from JACYFF010031956.1 coordinate 21,370,335, forward strand.
ACGTAACCCTGTCTCGAGGAAGCAATTTGTAGGCACTAAAAATTTATTCGTGCCGTATCAAAATAAAATCAAATTAATTCATTGGGTCAACCGTTTTAATTAATTTAATTAGACCCAAAAAACTTACAAGTCATGCCAAGATGATGCCCAAATGACTTCTGAGCCAAGGCTCAGTCAAATTTCAAGCCAAAACTCAAACCGAGGCTCAAGACGACTACCAAGTTAAGTCACAACCTAAAACCCGAACGACGCCCAAGTCAAGGCGCAGTCAAAAGTCGAAGTCAAACTCATAGTCAAAGTCAAAGGTCCAAGGTCAAGACCAACATCGATTCCCAAGTCAAACGTCAAAACGACTTTCAAGTCAACGTCCGGTCAAAGCTCGAGGCAACTTTCAAGTCAAAGTCAAATTCAAAGTCAAACAAACGAAAGTCAAACCAGTCTAGGATAAAGCCTAATTGAAAAGCCCAAAATCTAGGTCAAAGTCCAAAACTCAAGTCAAGACCCATCTTGACTTTCAAGGGGGAGACTTTCCTATAAATAGCCCCCTACCCCCTTGATTCAAGGGTTGGAAAATCCATCATTGAAAGAGAAAGAATCAGCGGATTTTGTATTCATAAAGATTGTAACCATTCAAATCAAATTAATTTATAAAAATTCAATATTTGTAAATTTGATATGACAGGGGGCATGGCTAAACTTCTTGTTATCAAGTCTTTATGGAAAAGCGTTGGGGTAGCAGACCACAGATACTTTGCCATCTAAAAGGGCAGTATATTTTTTGTTTTGATAGTAAAGACGAGATGGAGGTTGTTATGAGAATTGGACCTTGGATGGTTGGGAATAATCCCTTTTTCTGAAACTGTGGACACTCTAATTTCGATTTGATGAGGAAATCATGAGCTAAGCCGTAATTCAGGTTAACTTTCGTAATCTTGATATTCATTTCTGGTCTGCTACTGGGCTTAGCAAGCTTGCTAGAGCTGTTGGTGTTCCTCTTCATGCTGACAGATGTACTGCGTGTAAAGACAGAATTGCTAATGCACTTGTGTTGATAGAAGTTGATGTTTCTGCTAAATTGCCTAACTCTATTCCAGTTCGAGATCCTTTTAGAGAAGTCTTTAGCCAAACTGGGCTGAAGGGGCACCTTTTACTGTCAAAAATGTAAGCACGTGGGACATCTAGAAGAGGAATGTGCACTCAACAAAATTAAGCAAGTTTAGGTGGCAAAAGAGGCAGTAGTTGTTACTCCTGAAGAACCAGCTGCTACAGAAGTACATGATAATCCTGAGGAGCTGAGAGCTGCAAACCCCGAGTCAGAAGCTGTGTATACTGCTGTGCACGCTATCAATACCTCAGAAAGAAGACCTCTGCAACCTAGGCTATGAGGAAGGACCAAACCTCCTAGAAGATAGTTGATAAGAATGACCATGGTACTATAACATTGAGCAACATGTTCAGTGCCTTGTCACCTATGACCCAACCGAAGAGTAAAGACTCAAACAAAGGCATGAGCAATTTTGACATGGCAAAGAATATGGGCAGGGCATTTGGTAAGTCTAAATGATTGTTGTTTATTGGGATGTAAGGGGTCTCAATGACCCCTTCAAACAAAAAAGAGATCCGGAAGGAAGTACTCAAGCACAAACTAGATGTTTTTGCTTTATCGGAAACCAGAGTCAAAGAGCATAATATTAGCATTGTTCAGATGCTTTTTCTCTCCTTTTCTTTTCTAGTTAAGTAGTCAGCTCTTTACAATTGAAGAATTTGGTTGTTTTGGAGACAATGTTTGGACCAATGTCCTCTCTATATTAGCAGCCAAGTTGTCCATTGTTAGGTGAAGTGTAGTTTCGTTGGCTTTTATGGGCTATGTACTTTTGTGTATGGTTTCAATTCTGGCACATAAACTGGGAATTGTTGGGTAAAGGGTAGTTTGGTGTATAGAAAAGCCTTTGTTGCCCATCAATATTTAGCTAGATAATGTTTTAATTTTGATTGATAATATTTTGAAGATTGTTGTGTCTTCCTTTAGCTCAGAATTCTCATTGATACATAAATGATCAATCTTTGATGAATTTTGGGAGAGAATTTCTTCATTTGGGAGACAACTATAGCTATAATTGTATATTTGACAAGGGCAATAAGAGCGTCACTTCACCAAAAAAAAAAAAGTATTTGGATATGTATTCAACCCATATTACTTTCAAACTATACTAGGGTAGATCCCATGCTTCGCACGGTCATGGGTTATTATACATTTTAAAAATCTATTAAAAAAATAAATAAGTAGAAACTTTGTTTAATTGAAGCCATTTAATCATCTTATAAAAAAAAACTGACAAAATATAAGTAAAAGATTGGAATATGATAATTTAACAAACTAAGGAGGAAAAAAAATTCAGTTCCATTACTTAATTAGAAATAATAATCAATTAAAATTTTATGAAAGAACAATTGAGATATTTGTTCCATTTTTAAAATATAAGAAAAATCATTTCTTTTTTTAATTCATAATAAAATTACTTTGCATATGATTCAATTTTTACATTTCAATTCAACATTGTTGATGACCTTTCAATGCACTGTATTAGAATAAAAGTCAATATACTAATTAGTAAGCCTTGAATTGTGAATTAACTTTATTACATAAAAGAGAACCAATGATAATTGCATGATTTAGTATATTTTATCCATGAATAAATATTGAATTTAATAATCTGGCTAAGATCATTTATTAGGTGTCCACAAAAAATATTTTTTATTAAAAATTAAGCAACCAATGATAACATGACAAATGTCATCACCATGTTAACTCATTCAGTTTTATATTATATATATGATTTCCCCTTCCCTCTCTAATTTTATCAATTAACTGTATATATTTTTTTATGTTTAATTTTCATGGTAACACATGTAAACTTAATGTGTTTTATCTTTTCATTTGTCGTATCCATGTTAAATTAAAAGGGGCCATATATAAACTTTTTTGAAGCATTTTCACAAAAAATTCCAACAATAAATACATAGATTGCAAGAAGGGCATGCAAAAATTTAACTTTTGAGATACATCATTGAAAGAGTTTGTATTTTGAGGAGAATAATACATATCAGTCTTTGAAGATCATCTACTTATATATTTGATTAATCATCTACTCATGTAACTTTTCAAGGAAACAATAGAAGTCTTGCAACGCACGCATGTAGTACTAGTATACTACCAATGCTCACTATAAATTACCAATACTCATTGTATCTAAACAGTTCTCTAAGTCAAGTTCACAACATACATGGTTGCTTACTACTTATTAAAGTAAAGCTCCCTCAACTTTTGACAAAATATCACTAAACACATACTATGACTCACCAAAACCAAGAGTACAACTCACTAAACAAATATTATACTAGATATTTGCTGTTTAAAACTGCTTATGAGCTCATGACATGAATAATAAAGTGAGTTCACTCACTAAATTCTTTTTAAATTATACTTTTGACAATGTATTATTCACTAAATATCTACTATAGTAGCCCTACAGAAGATATAGAGTACAACTCACTAAACATATACCATAGCTCAGTAAACATACACTATAGCTCAGTAAATTCTTTCAAATTCATTTAAATTATGCTGTAACTCACTAAACATATATTATAGCTCACTAAACAAATGTCATATCAGAAGTTTGCTCACTAAAACTACTTATAAACTCATGAGATGGAACAATAAAGTGTGCTTGGTCACTATATGTTTTTGAATTATATTTATAACCACATATTGCTCACCAAATGCATACTATAGTTTACAAAAAGATAGAGTATAATTCATTGAACATATTAACTTCTTTAAAATTCTTTTAAATTATATTATAACTCACTAACCATATACTAACCATGATTTTATCTTGAACCTAATTTTTTTCTCTCATGCTCCTTTTACTCTCATGAATTCCTATGCTAGATTCTGAGAACTTTGAACCCCTTATTGACAGCATCATAGACACCATAGAATGATGACGATGTCGTGGATTTTGAATACTTCATCATACTTATGGCCTTGTTATGCATCCTCATCTACATACTATCTTTGTTGTTGTTGCCTACAACATTTTGCTGAACGAATGACATGATGGCATTGGATCTCCGAGTTGACGATGAAAAGCCTAAAGAAGTTGTTGTTCATTGACGTTTTGAAATTCTTTTCACTTAAGAGTGTTTTATTGTTCATCAAAACAATACTTTCTTATTCACCATGAAGTTCGTTTAGAAAAATTGTTTACTAAATAGTTGTCTACTGTCAACTAAAAGAAATTTCATGCTAGCAATGCTTAATTGCTACCAAAAGCTATTTAATTTAATAAAAGATATTAGATATCTTTATATATTAAATGCTGGAATAGGTAAAGCATTCACAATTCATGATTCCACAATTCCTGAAACCCTGTTCACTCCCGCCCAAAACTCCTGCTGGTGTGTTCAAAATTTAAATAACCGCCCAATTGTTGCGGAGACATGGGGTACCCACCACATCCCCCCCTAAAAAAAACCGGGTGGGAGCCCCTGCCCCCCCACGTTTCCCAACCTCACCTGATATCTCCAAATATACAAAAAATCTGTATCTGCTTAACCGTCCACAATCCAAAACTAAAGTCCCCTTTCCAAGAACACCTCTCTGCGACTGATTCCAGCACTTCCACTGCTTGCCAAGAGTCACAACCAAGAGCCAGCTTCGTACGTAACTTTCAGCAGCAACTCACAAGGTATCATCATTTGACTTATTGTTATCATAGTACGAACAACTATTTTGTCAACATATTCAAGATTTCTTACTCATCAATTCTAACTATCAGTGAATTTAGAGGGACAGACTGGGATCGATAATTGTGTGTCTGGTGCATACTTGGTTCAATCTTATCAGTCATACAATCCATTGTAATCAAAGTTTGAAAGAAGGTAACACATCAATTGTAGTCAAAGCATAACCAATTATTGTGTCCACATCTTCATAACTATTACCCTTTGTACTGTAGTGTTTGATTCGATATTTGCATGTCTGGTGCATACTGGGTTCAATCTTATCAGTTATACAACCCATTGTAATCAAAGCTTGAAAGAAGGTAACACATCAATTGCAGTCAGAGTATAACCAATTATTGTGCATCTACATCTTCATAGTTATTACCCTTTGTTCTGCAGTGTTTGACCAATGATTGCATGTTGAGGGAACTTCAAACAAAAACCGCAATCAATTTACAGTCAGAGGCATGCCGGTACCCTTCTGACGGAATTAGACTTTTTCCGTTTACTACAGCATTCTTGCTTTCTTACCATTATTTGATTGTGCAAACTCAGAGGACAACACAGTTACAACTCACAACATCCAGCGATACTGAAATTGGTCTGACTTCAGGTATGTATTACCTTCCCTACCTCGATGACAAACCACGTGTATTCAAATAATTCACTAGGACATCATATGTAAACTTCTGCTTACCACATGAACATTTAGAGCATTTACACTACTACATGTATTCTTTTACCCTAACAAGAAATTACGTATCTTTTTCAAAATGATTTTCAGTGTTCCATTGCATAAATAATATACATATACATATATATACATACATACATACA
>JACYFF010031956.1:21390962-21409794 GCA_017589665.1 Selenicereus undatus
ATGTATATATAATATATGTGTTTCTGTGTGTATGTATGTATATACATGTGTGTGCGTGTGTGTACACACACACACACACACACACACACACACATATATATATATATATATATAGACACACACACACACACATATATACATATGCATATACATATATAGATATAGATACACACACACACACACACACACACACACACACACACACACATATATATATATTTCATCTAGTGCGAACCATGAAGAAGTGCAAAGAATATTCCAAAAATTATTTTGGGTCCGACGTTGGACGGAACGATTATTGGCCAAAGAACACGTGAGAGCTAGCACATCAACACATACTTAGAGATGGGTAATAGGTCACGTTGGATCGGATTAGTATTCGTGTTGAACTTAAACAGGTAGAGAATTTCTTGACCTGAACTTAACCCGTTTATTAAAGGACTTAAAAACCTTGACCTGTGCCTATTTAATTTTTAAACAAGTTGATCAGCTTAAGCCATTCAAAATAAATTGGTCGAGCTCAGTCACCTAATTACTAATTTACGCTTTTAACATTTTTGACTTATATGTAATTACATAATGTTAAAAATTAAGTTTACATATTACATTAAACAATTACTCTCTAAAACTTCCGAATTCATCATAATTCACATTTTTTTAAAATTTTGTATTCTTAATTATCTAATGAAAATCTAAACAGATAAAGGACAAATGAAAAAATGAGTGACTTGTTTAACCCACTTAATTAAGTGGGATAAATAGGTATTTTTTTGTGTCGAGAATCTTGACCTGAATCTAACCCATTTAATTAAATAAGTTAAATATGTCAATTCATTTATTTAAAGAGGTTAAAAATTTTTGCCCAAACCCACTTAACTTCGTGTCAGTTCCAAATTGGTATTCGTGTTAGGTCAGCTTTGCCCAACTCTACAAATACCATAACCATAAGCGAGTAGCCATCTTAGAGCACCAGCAGCCGAAGGAACACGTGGAAGATGTGGGGCCCACAATCCACATGCGTTCTAGTGGTTGGCTCCTAGTGCATGAAAACGAGGCCCTAACATGCGTGGCAGAACTCCTGTGCGTTCCATCCCGAGTGAATTCTTTTTTTGTTCATATTCACCTTGGAACGATGCCTTTTGGGGAGCGCCACAAAGAGAATGTGATGCGTTTTGAGTGCAGGCCAAAAAAAAAAAAATAGAAAACCTGTGCTAACCGTTGGATTGGACTTCTGTCTTGGGATTTGGGGAGAATATAGTCGTTGGACTGGTGAACCAATGGCTATATTTGCATTTTTTTTTGTTTTTAGATTTGTGTATAAATACCATACATGCAATGTGCAAACTTCATCCAAATTTTTCTCTCACTCTTAATCTATAACTTTGCCTTTGTTGTTGTAATTGAGTGTTGTGAGAATTAAAAGGAAGTGAAGAGGAAAATAATGGGGTAAGTAAGCAATTATTATTATTCAGCTATGTTTATGTTATTAATTTAAATTAATATTTTTGAGGTATAATTTTGAACTAATAAATTTTGTTTTATGGGTGTGTTGTTAGGCATATTTTGGAGGTGTTCATAAAGTTGAAGAATCAAGAGAAAAATGAAGGGAAGGGAGTGAAGTGAAGGAATTTGTAAGAGATTCTAAATTTCGTTGTGCTTAATATGAATTATTTGAATATGAAATGGTTGAACTAAAAATGGTTAAAAGTGAGTATGTTTAAGTTAATTTCAAAAGCTAATAAATTCAATTTATATGTTTGAACTGTGATGTTGGAATTAATTGTTGGATACATTACATTCATATGTTTAATAATATATGCCATACATGTGTAGTTTAAATAGAACCTACAAATTAAATACTTGAAATTTTAAATTTTGAAACGTGAATAAGTTGGAATTTAAGTAGTAGTTATATTTACTGTTATAATAATAATCTTCGCAAAACCCAAGAATACTACAACTGAGAGTGATTTGCAGAGTTTAAGATGATTCAAACTGTTAAATTAATTTACCTATTTAATCCAAGCTGCTGAAATGACTATTTTTTTCAACTAAAATAATTATTAAAACTCACAAAATATATGCTTGCGCTGGAAGGTCTCCAAGTCCTACCTCCTCACATCACTAACTTCCCAACCCAACTCCCCAATTCTCAGTCTCTTACTCTACTCACTATGTTGCTGGGAAGAAATTTTTTATAAAAAAAAAGCCAGTATGAATTGAGGTAATGTAAGGAGTTCTTCCCAGTTCTCTCAAACTCCTACTTCTATACAACTACAATATCATCTTTATTTTGAATTTCCAAAAAAATACAATATATACTAAAACAGTTTAGTAGCAGATACACAATGTGGACTTTTCCACCTCATCTTTCGAGTTCTCTCAAACTCCTACTTCTCTATAACTACAATATCATCTTTATTGTAGATTTCCAAAAAAAAAAACTACAATATATACTAAGACAATTTAATGGTAGATACACAACTTCCATGTCTGCACTAAAACACAATAACTACATCTATATATTTCGCCCCACTCACGGCACTGCATTTTTTGCTTTCTACTTTCTCACATATCAAAACACATAATCAGTTCCTTCGTTAGCCCCCCTTCAACTGGAAAACTGCATTAGCATAAAAAAGTAAGATCTTGCGCTATATATTGATATTCCAATTTATGAAATACGTAGTCTTACGATTGATAAACCGATGAATGTTCAGTGTTTCACATATTTCACCGATGAATGTTTAGTGTTCCAATTTATGAAAGTTTATATAGTAAAGTATAGCAAATAACCTTATAATTATGAATTAAGATATGGATTAATGTCATGTTAACATATTATATCAAATTTTGAAAACATAATCCCATGCAAAAATTTGGACTCAATAACAAAGTACAAGTTAATTAAAAGAAGTAAAAGTTTATATAGTAAATTATAAAAAATAACCTGATAATTATAAATTTGGACTCAACTATGTGTCGCAATCTCTCACATCGCTTCCCCTTTAGAACTAAAGTTTTTGATTTGCAACAAAAGAGATGTGTCTCATAATATCACTAAAAATATCGTCTACCTGGAAATTTTTCATGGAATTCCTGACGCTTGGTTGGTTTCTTCTTAGATACATTAACATGTAGTTGTTACACATTTGTAAACATAATTTATTTTCACAATTACAATGTTAATACATAAATATTTTGTTCCCTTTGTTTATTATTATAGACATGGCAGATTCAGCACACAATTCTATCCCAATATGTGCGATCAACCCCTACAACAAATCTGTGTTAGTGTTCATTCATCTTATGTGAAGCATGTGCGTACAAACATACGAGGGACGTAAAATATGGAAAGTTATATTCATGGACCATCAGGTATTTCAGTCATTAAATTGTTATATTTTGACCTTCCCATACATATGTACAGATTATCAAGATACTATATTATTTTGCAGTGTGGTGAGATGTTAGGGATCATAGAAGGTGATGATAACATTAATAAATGGATGGGTCTAGTGATAGCTAGCAAAGTTCATCGCATCTTTAGGTATCAGTTGATGGTGGAACAAATAGAGAAAGAAATATTGTCAACAACAATTTAAGGTTGACTTTTGCACCATTGACGACACTTCTTGAGGTTTTAAAGGATTGTCATGGTATTCCCTGCTAGTACATCGTGCCTTTGTGCCGTTTATCAACGTGTTATGAAGTCTACGATTACGGGACAATGTTATAGGTAACATTATTAAAAAGTTAAATTTTTTTAGCCTATTTATAAATGTATATTTTTCTAAGTGTTTATGTTATCTTTATTTGCTTCTGTTACAGATGTTATCGGCATAGTAGTTGCGATATGGCCTTTGGAGAGAACAAAAAAGAAGGTCATGGCAAAGTGGGAAATGTTAGTATGTGATATGCAATATGTATTTTCATTACTAATTTTTTTCGCTTTCTTATGAATCCATATTTATCTTCTAAGATTAGTGCATGTAACACATATACATAGGATACATGCTTTGAGATTAACTTTGTGGGGAGGTTTTGCGGAAGTTGAGGACATTCATCTTCACCACCACCTGTATTGTGAAAACATACTTCTGGTTTCTCAGGTACATGTGAGGAGCTACGAAGGTACACTTACCATCCAATTAACTATCCCTTTTTTTGTAAAATTGTTTAATTTCGACGTTATGATGGCATACTTTTGTATTATCCCCTTTTTTTAAAAAAATTGTTCGTAGGGATATCAGTTTTTACTTTACCATCTAGTCAATTATTGATTAGTCCTGATATTAAAGTAACAGATACCTTTGAACGATGGTACTTACAAAATGTAACATAAAATACTTTTCGTCGTAAGTGCAAGTTGGCGATAGAACTCACATATAATATTTTTGTTGCGTTTGTTAGGTACTCTGCGACCGAAGGTTTGATGAGTCACTTTGATTTAATACGTAGGAGAACATTACGAATGGTTCATCTTGAGAAGTTAATTGCAGCTTAGAGGATCACATTGGACGAATCTACATCAAGGCCAAACGTAAAAAAATAGACAATATGATTCTTATAATTTGAAACTTTCACATAAAACATTCCAATAATGTCATAAGTTTCCTATGTACCAGTGAGATTTTCCATCATTTTCGCATATGTCCAGGATATCTAACCCACTGTTCTATAACGCTTGCACTAATTGCCAAAAAAGTTCTCACTCTTATGTATTTGCTCTAAATATGCCTTAATGTACGTGTCCAAATCCACCAAATTTGACTCAAAAACAATTTGTCATAATTGGTTTTCTATTGTTATGTACTCTTCATTAGGCAATTTCATTTGAATGTTTATAGTATTATTTACTAACTTATTTAAAATTATAGGTACACCTCCATAGTTCTCTTGAGAGATCATACAGGTCATAGAAGATTTATTATTCTTTACGAGGCTGCAAAGAGTTCTTCTACATGCGATCACGACAGAATTGGATGCATATGCAGCATTGTTACTATATTTTAATCACTTTCTACACCATTTGTTGTGTGATTACTTATTACTAACAATCTGACATTTATGTTTTCCTCAACCATATGGTGATCTTTCATCGTACGCTATTCTAAATGATTATCTAGAAAAACTATTGGTATTTGTTAGTGAGCCTCCATGTCACCAATAAATAGAACTGCCTATCACTCTTATTACCTCGGTCGACTGGGGGGAAGAAGTTTTTCACTTGAAAAATACCAATTCCAAGTACACCAATTAAACAATATGCATGTACACATAAACTTTGTTTATATTAATGTTAGCAATAAAATGATTAATAACAAAAATATTTTCTATACAGGTACATGAAGAGGAAGAGGAGTCTTCGCCTTCCTGCTTTACTCATTAGCTTATCATCATGTCATTTGCCATGATCTTTATCTTCATATATATTATAATTATTTATTTTCTACACTATTAATCTCAGTTGTACTGTATCCAGTTGATAGTTTTCTACTTTTTTCGATGGCTACTTATCATTGTATGTTTTTTAAGTTATAATATCAAATATGTGTGTAGTATAATTTTTTTTCAATAACATAGATGTTCTAGAGGTCTATTTTATCAAGCATCATGCATAGCACGGGTCTACACTAGCAATATATGAAAATGTTAGAATGAAAAATTGTTCTAACGTAAATTTGTTAATTGCATGATTACAAAAATTAATCAACTACTTGTTTAATTTTAAAAGAAGTAAGAAATTAGATATGTGAAATTTACGATTGTGAAATTCTAATAAGGTGGAATTGAATCATTATGCACAAAAGATGAATTCGTTAGAGTGGACATGTCTTATAATTTAAGAAAAGTGCATAATTAATTGAACTTTGAAATTAGATATGTGAAATTGAACTTTGAAATTAAGTATATCTATGTTAGAATAGAAAAGTCGTACAATATAAATTCTTTAATTACATTGTTTAATTTTAACATGTGTTAGAGATCTTATTTGTAATTTACAATGTTTATAAGTTGAAATTTGGCTACATATATGTGTGCATTAAATTAAACATATGAATTTTGCAATTTTGAAATTGTCATAAGTTGGAATATAATTATTATGCATAAAAGATGAATATATTAGAATAAAAAAAGTCTTATAATTTACATGTGTGTAAAATAAATTGAACTTTGAAATTAGACATGTGAAACTAAACTTTGAAAATAAATATGTTTAGAATGAAAAAGTCTTATAATGTAATTCTTTAGTTATAGTGTTTAAATTTAACATGTGTAAGGTATCTAATTTGTAATTTACAATGTTTATAAGTTGGAATTTAACTTGCATGTATTTGTATATTAAATCAAACATGTGAATTTTGCAATTTTGAAATTGTCAAAAGTTGGAATATAATTCTTAAGCATAAAAGATGAATATGTTAGAATGAAAAAGTCTTACAATTTACATGTGTGTAATAAATTGAACTTTGAAATTAGATATGTGAAATTAAACTTTGAAATTAAATACGTCTTTGTTAGAATGGAAATGTCTTATAATGTAAATTCTTTAATTATAGTATTTAACTTTTATTACATGCGTATAATGTGCTTTGACACGTTAAATCTCATATCAATATATGTGTAAAGATGGATGTTAGAATTGAAAATTTGAATTTCAAAATTGTTGATTAACTTGTAGGTGTGTACTTAAAATGGATCCTAATTATTACCCACAATCATTCATGAACTTACTAACTGGGGATAATTCACAACGAGAACCCAAGAATAACACGAAAATTCCCCCAAACCCTCCAAATTGACAATACCACCTGCAATACCATCAACAATATCCACCTTCATATTCCATACATTACCCACCCCTACAAAACATCCTACCACAAAGTCACAATGCCCCTGAAATTCCCAACTTCAGCTACGGTTCAATGCCCACTCCTTATCAACCACTGCCACTTGATCGTACAACGTCATCAGAACCACGTCCTCAACCCAACCCCACCAACAATGACAGTCATGTAGTGGCTTCCAAGTCGACATTGGAATAGGATTGCTGTTTAGTCAAGTCATGGATAAATGTAAGCACGAACCTCCTTATCAAGGCGGACAAAAAAAAAGGGGGATTTTGGACTAAGGTTGCCTACGCCTGCAATCAGCATGTTCCCAATGGAGTTGTGAAGAGAACGACGAATGTGTGTAATGCCCGCGTTGTGACTGAGCAACAACACTTATGTCAAAGTGGTGCGCTTATGTGGCTCAAGCTTACTGGGCGAACCCAAGTGGGGCAGACAAAGATGACATTATCCAGAAAGTCCAAGATTTATATGATATTATGTTAGGTAAACCCCTCGACCTTATGTATTGGTGGGTACTATTGAAGGACCAATCTAAATGGGAGGCCTGTTGCAATTAATCTGCAGAAGCGTCTTCCAAATGGTTGAGGATAAATGAGGTGGGAGTGTACTCTAAGAGCGACACACCAGGCACCCCCAGCACCCCCGTCACTTCGGCAACTCCTGCTAGGGATGATACACCAATTGAAGAAGTTGGTGGGCTTATCCGCCCCATTGGACGAAGAGTCGCTAAAAGAAAGACAAAGGAGAGAGCATAGGACCCGGTGTTGGATGTAGTGACCAGAGAGTTATCAACGTCCGTAGAGACAACAAATGTAAAGAACAACACCATGTTTGAAAAGATATCTCCTAGCACAAGAAAAGAAGGAAGATGCAACTCAAAAAGCTGTTTAACTAAGAGATGTGTGCTAAGGATCAGGCTCGATATGATCCTATTTAAGAAGAAATTAGGAGTCGAGATCGCCAAACATCGTCCTCATCTGATTTTGACCCTTCTTTAGATTGAAACCCACGTCGTACTTAAAGGAACATGTTTGCTATGTTATGCTTATATTTTTTATCTTTTAAGAAATGTATTTTGTAATGGAATCTCTTTAAGTTGTGTAATGAAATATTTATTTTTAATTTCATCGTTGAATGTTAAGTTTACAGTTTTTAAAGAAGTTTTTATGTATATATGATTCTAAATTTTACTTACATTTGTAACTTAATTATTAGCATACGTATTACGCAATGAGTGATCCATCTTCCTCCTCATCCTCATCATCAACGGATGGCTTGAGCTTCATACTAGAATTTTCTAGTGATGATTAACCAATGATGAAAAGTTGAAAACTACACTCAATAATGAAACTAGCGTGAAGGCATTAGAGTTAGCTATGAAGATTAGACAAGTTAGGCAATAGAATAGAGCTTCATAATTGTTGCGAAGACCAACAAAGAAGAAAAGCTTTATAAGGAGAGATCGACAAGAAGCACACAATAGCCTCTTTTGCAGAAGACTCAATCTACAATGAAACACATTTTCAGCGTAGTCGGATGCAGAAGCACTTGTTCCTTCACATAGTTGATGCCCAAGGGAGTCATTTTGAATACTTCCAGTTGAGGTACGATGATCTTGATAGGTGTGGGTCATCGTCCCTCACTAAGTGCACCGCAACCTTGCGAATGTTGGCTTATGATATATCGGTAGATTATGTCGATGAATACTTGAAGATTGGTGAAAGCATAGTTGTGGAGTGCATGAAAATTTTTACAGTCAGTCATTCAAGTGTTTGAGGAAGAGTACTTAAGAAAATCAACCCAAGCTGATGTTGATCGTCTACTACAAGTTGCGGAAGGCTGTGATTTTCCCAATATGTTAGGAAACATTGACTGTATACAGTGGGAATGAAGACATGTCCATCGGGTTGGAAAGGAGTGTTTGCAAAAGGTATATATAGAGTCCCCACCTTAATTCTTGAAGCGGTTGCTTCCTATGACCTTTGGATATGTCATGCTTTCTTCAGGTGCCCGAGAAGCCTCAAAGATTTCAACGTCCTTCATCGATTCGATGTTTTCCAATATCTATATAAGGGCAGGGCTCCAAAATATGCATATGTCGTCAATGGTCACAAGTATAACATTGGACACTTTTCATCCTATGGTATTTATCCAAAATGGGCGACCTTCGTCAAAACTATCCCCCTTCCTTAAGGATGGAAAGCAAGATTGTTTGTCAACGTCAAGAATATGTTAGGAAGGATGTGGATAGAGTATTTGGGGTTGTATAAGCTCGCTTCGCCATCATTTGTGGCCCTGCTCGAAACATGGACAAGGTTGAATTTGGTATGATAATGAAAGCATGTGTTATGCTCCACAACATCATCGTTAAAAACAAACATGATTCATATAACCTTGCTTATGATTGTGATGATGTGGAGGATTACATCCTGTAACCTAATGTCCAACGAGACAATCATCCGTGCTACGCAGTATACCTTCGTAGAGTAGCACAAGTGCATGACCCAGATGTACATGGCTACATGCACGTCTCCAATCAGACGTGGTTGAAGAAATATGGAATCGACATATAGCGTGACAAGGATCGCAATCGTAGCTGTTATGTGTTATCCATATTTTGCGTTGTGTTTTCTTGAAAATGTCGAACCTTGTTTTGTAATTTTTTTTAAAATGTTGAACCTTTCGTATTGTATTTTTTTAATGTCCATCCTTCATGTTATATTGGTTTTTAATTTAATTAATGTTTTTTTTAATTGTATTCTATCTTCATTCGCTCATTTAATTAGTAAAAACTAAATACTTTTTAACATGTTCAACCATAAAAAATTAAGTAATCAATTTCTAGAAAATTTAAAATAAAATTAAACATTTTTCAGTCAAAAAATAAATATTCCTTTATTCGGAATATAAAAAATTATTCATACAAGTTCTAAAGTTAAAGTACAAATACAAAATTAAAATGATAAAAGTAATAAAAATATGTTTAATGGTGGGTTTTGTAAAAAATATTTAATTCAATGATTCCAAAATGAGTTCCATTAATTAAAAAAATAATACAATGTAAGTTTTAAAATGTGAAACTTTTACTGACGTAGGACCTATTCTTTTCATAGGTAAATTGAGGTGGGTAAAAGGGTGAAATAGGTTGACGTGGGTTGTAGTAGGTTGAAGTAGGCTGAAGTAGGTTGAATTTTTTTATATGATAGATTGAACTTAGTTAAAATAATTAAAGTGGGTTAAAGTAGGTATTTTCGTTGAAAGACAAATTTTATTTTTGTTACATGCGAAACTAAAACTAAACCGACTTTAAAATAGTTTCTACATAACTTGACTAGAGAATTCACGACTTCATAAATTTTTACTCACTAACAAGAAGAGGATGTGGACTTTTTGTCATTGACGTCATAAATTGACTTACCATCACCCTATTTAGCATCCTTTGTAACAAATTCACTATCTATTGTCTCCTTCACATTTATATAGACTTTTTTCACAATTATATAGTTTTCAAATATTAATCTCATTAATTATGCACAAAGTGTTTGTATACTTAACTTTTTCATTGAGTTTTTTCATTATCTCTTCTAAATTATAATATTAATCATCTCTATCATAACTATTCATTTATTATTTCGATAATATATCTACAAAATATTTATTTAAACATACTTCGTATAAAATATAAATTCAGACTAATTAAAATAAATTAAAATTAATATTTTAAAATTAATCCACAAAAAAGAACACTAGAGCGGGGCCGTAGTAAGCCTGAATTCCACAAAGACCGGAAATACTCTAAAGTAGACTGGCCAGTAGCCACGGAGGCACCACCACGTAAAGGCATCTTCCCCAAAACGGCCTCGACCGATCACGGGTCTATATAAAACTTCCACAAAATACAGCACACAAACTCTGGCCATTTTTCTGCCATATTCTCTCTCCTCTTAGAAGACTGAAGAGGTGAATAAACAGAACGCATTTTCCCTACCTCCCTCTTCAGTCTTCTCAAAAAATGGGAGAACCCCAGCAATCGGAGCCCAACCAAACGGTGGTGACGGTCACCATCCCACCGTACATGAAGGCGGTATCGGGGTCGATCGGAGGGGTGGTAGAAGCGTGTTGTTTACAGCCGATTGACGTTATCAAGACCCGATTACAGTTGGACAGGTCCGGAACTTACAAGGGCATATTTCATTGTGGGGCTACTGTGGCTAAAACTGAAGGGGTGCGTGCCCTTTGGAAGGGACTTACCCCTTTTGCCACCCATTTAACCCTCAAATACGCCCTCCGTATGGGTACCAATGCCTTCCTTCAGTCGACTTTTAGGGACTCGGAGACTGGCCAGCTTAGCTATCAGGCTCGCCTGCTTTCTGGGTTTGGGGCTGGTGTTCTTGAAGCCCTTGTTATTGTCACTCCATTTGAGGTCAGTTTCTGATCTGTTTTTTCTTCTGTTCGTTTTTGGGGGGGGGGGGGGGGGGGGCCGCCCCAGCAAGTTTTTTGAGAGTTAGGTCAGAGATCAGAATCCCAGCTTGATTTTGTTGTTTTTTTTTTCTGGGTAATGGATACTTGTAGATCTTGCGTATTCATTATGGAGAAGCTGTTTGCTGGTGGATTAATTGTATATCGTTTTCTGTCACTTTCTTCCTTGCTTCCGTGCGTCGGTTGACCACTACTGTTTGCTGTGTATTAAGAAGGTGTTAATTTGATATGCCTGGGGAGATGGGATTCATTTTGTTAGCGTTCTTGAATACCCAAGTATAGTCTAGTCTCGTACTGGTCATCAGTGAGATGGGAGTCTCTTTGTGATTACAGAGGCTAAGCAGGGACTTCAAGAAGAGGCATTAGGGTAGTGCTGTGGTATGGAATTGGAATCTTGATTTTGTCGATGATGGTTCCAAGAATGAGTATTGAAGACAATTCTTATGTACAATTTAAATAATGGGCCAGTGGTAAACTTCGCCTAATCAACCCTATATCACAATGGGGCAATTAAGAAAAGAAGAAAATGGAATCAAGTGAAAAAGTATCAATGGGAGATCGTATAAGTAGTGTGCGTGTGTGATAAAATATGTGTATTAGAAGCTGAAGGAATATTATGTATGGCTGTTATGCGTTTACTTTGTATGAGTGTTTCTCAATTAAAGGCAATACAACATTCTGAAACCGCAATGCTCGGCGAGTAATATGTAGCAAGATTGTTAAAGAGAGAGACCTTGGGTTGTGGTAGAGGAGGTTATGCCAGCAAGCAGCCGGTTCAACGCATGCATTTTTGTTCATCTTTGGGGTTTGGGTTTCTGTTTGGGAAATTTGGACTTAGAAGTTAGTTATTAGCATATGGATATGTGACTAGCAAAATAAAGTTGGTAGGTCTGTGAGATATTTCAGCATAGTTGCTATTTTGGTGGCAAACTATTCAGCTGTACAAAAGATATTTAGCTGTGTCAAGTGGAAAACTATTAGTATGTAGCTAGATCCAAAGTCACACTGAACTAAGGTTCCTTCATTATAGAGCTGTAATATGTCAAAGCTTTGAGATATTAGTGCAGCAAAACGACGTATCTGCTATTCAGGGGTAGAGCTAGGCTAATCTACCCCCTTCCTGTCAATGCATAGATATAGACTTGCCTATGCAGAACTTTTGGGTATTGGTCTGCTTTGAATTGTTGCATTAGCTAATGTTTTGGGTACTTAATTATTGTTTGGAAAGTTGATGAGTGATGATTATAATGTTCTATTGGCCGCTTTAGAAATACGAGTGAAAAAAAAAACTCAATCTGACCTTCCCTCCAATATCACACTTCCTGCCTATCCTTGCTTAAATGTAAAACTTTACTGAGATCAAAAAAATTTCAATAAAAACTTCAATTATGGTTATGAATAAACTTTTGTGTCTGTTGATTTTAATTACTTCTCTGCTAGCTTGTTAATATCAAAGATATTCAACCAGAAGTGATGTAATTCAGCTTTGTAGTGATTTGGTGGTGTCTAAATGATTTGCCCCAAAACAAAGTAGAAATCATTTCTTCATATAATTGTTCTATTAAATGAGCAGCCTCTTGACAGGCAATGGTTAGGCTATAGGTTTTTCACCTGTTTGTTTATCGTGCTTTCCTTCATTTTCTTACGTGAAAAAAAAACATAAATTTTGTGTAGTCTAGACCAGTACTTTCAGAACAAGGGGGCACCTGCATAAGTTTGTCATTTGTAAGTTGGTGTGAATTCCAACTCCTGTTGTTTGCTTCCAGGTATAATGGAAGGAGCTAGATTAGAAGGCATAATAAATTGTAAAGACAAATACTCCATGAAGGGTGGTGATGGTATAAAAGAACAGCAGCAGACACCAAATACTGAATCTGCTACAAAGGGGTCTGGGGAAGTCTAGGTTTATGTCTCCTTAACAATTACCCCTGCTATGAGTTCCTAGAGAGATTTTGTTGAAGTGAGTAGGAAACTCGGGGGGTGGAGCCAAATACCTCCATAATGCTGAAGTGGCGGTATTGTTACACGTAAAAAATTAGTTATCTTCAGACACAGACTTTAGTTCTTGTTCATTCAATGTCTATCCTCTTTTATTTTCTGTTTCCCTCTTGCTGAACTTGAATGTCTTTAAATTTCAATCTTTTAACATACTCAAGGTTTACCTCTGTTTCGAAAACCTGAGATTTATGTTCATCTCATGTCCATCCTTCGTTACATTGTTTCCCCCCTTGCTGTCAACAATATACTTTTGTTAATCTCCTCCAGCATCCATTGTTCAGACTTCAGAAAGTGCTGCGAGCATACCATTTTAAAAAGCACTGAGGTTCTGATATCATTATTGTTTTTCTTCTCTTTCAAACTTACAGAATCCTTCTGATCCCAAGTGCCTGGATTTTCAACATCATAGAACAAAGCTAAAAAGGAAATTAATGTTTATTGTAAACTAAATGGTTTTTTGATTGAGATCATATCATTAAACTTAAAAACTGCTTCAGATTTCAAATCAGTAGTCACTACTACAGAAACAAAAAATTCAATTAGTACATTACAATCCAATTTTCATAGAATTTCATAGACATTTGTGAAAAGTTGTATGACTGTCAAATTTAACTCCTGTTCGTGCAAAAATGTAAATTTCATGTTGGATCATCTGGGAAACAGTGGATATATCCTGACTCACCTCTAATTGTAATGAAGAAAGGAGAGTTTGACCTTGTGAAGATCTGGGATGCTAATTAGCAAGGAATATAGAAAGAGTACTGTACAGTAACAACAAACAAAAGTCTGTCATGATTTCCCAGGTGGCATGATATTCTGGTGCTCTGATTATTTCATTGAAAGCTCAGGTGACAGGAATGACTTCAGGATTCACGTAGGAGGTACCTTATTTGACAAACTAGGTAGTTAAAATTGATGCAAGCAGGAGGGCTCTGCCAATTTGCCGCTTTGAAAGTTAATTGGTCCTGACTGTCCCTGGTCTGCCCCGCCCCCAAGCAGGGGGTGCGTAGTGGTGTGGAGTGAGACACAAAAACAGATTTAGGGGGATTTGAACCTTAGTTTATAGTATCAGTCACCAAAAAAAAACTTGCTAAGCTAGTTGACATCCAGATTAATGTTCACTATTTACATTATTATTTTCCACTACTTGCGCATGGCTCTTAGAAGGATGATGGTTGGAGCGTGAATTATCTATTGTACCCTTGCAAGCTTTGCTGTCATCAAATTATCTAGTTTTTCTCACTTTTGGCTTCTAACATCGAAATTTTGATCACACATATTTCCTGATCACCGGATCAACACAGGTTGTGAAAATCAGGTTGCAGCAGCAGAAAGGATTAAGCCCCGAACTTTTGAAATACAAGGGTCCTATACATTGTGCCCGTATGATCATACGCGAAGAAGGGATACTGGGGCTCTGGGCTGGTGCTGCTCCAACTGTGATGCGCAATGGGACTAACCAGGCAGCCATGTTCACTGCCAAGTACTTGTTCGACAGGGTCTTCTGGAAGAAGCAAGAAGGCGATGGGACAGTCCTCCAGCCATGGCAATCGATGATCTCGGGCTTTCTTGCAGGAACAGCAGGCCCCATATGCACAGGCCCATTTGATGTGGTGAAAACGAGGCTCATGGCCCAAAGCACGTCTGGTGGCGAAGTCAAGTACAAAGGCATGATCCATGCAATCAAAACAATATATGCTGAAGAAGGGCTACGAGCCTTGTGGAAGGGGCTGTTGCCCAGGCTCATGAGGATTCCCCCTGGACAGGCTATCATGTGGGCAGTGGCTGATCAAGTTACTGGACTATATGAGAAGAGGATCTTGCAGAAACACAATGCACCCTTATAAATACCTATCTGTTCTTCCTCTTCAATGTCTCCTCTCCTTATGCTGCAATCAAATGATTGTGCAAAGCCCGAGCATCTACTAATAATGGAGATGGAAAACCAGTGTCCTCTGGCACTCTGGCAGAGACATCGCAAAGATGTTGATGAAAGCTTAAAACTCTTCGCTTCACATAATCTGATCCAATGAGGCAGATTAGAGCATTGGGAGGACATGTGGTGTTGGTGAGGTAGTTACTCATATTTAGAGATCCACTGTGGATATCATTTTGTAATTCTTTTGTTGCAATTTTGATTTTATATTTCAGGAAAATAGCTTATGCAGCAGTCACCGAACTGAACTGATGAGCTTAGACAATAGGGTAATTGTTATTGTTTTTGCAACATTTTTGACCTAGCAGATTTGTATTCCCTTCTCCATTCAGATCCGATATAGCTATTCATGTTATGATTATTGTATGGAATTTCAGCCCCATTCTGTAAATGTATAGATTTCGCAAGTGGATGCTCGATTTGGGGTGGAAGGCTAGCTGGTACGATCAGTGAATTAAGTTTGGTTCGTTGAAATGTGGGAAGGCTGACATTGGCTCGCTGAGCAGTTTAACACGTGAATGAAGTAATTCGGGCTTGTATGTAGCTTGTTTACTTCGTTGTTTCCTTTTTGTTCACTGCCTGAAGAAAAAGCTAATGAAAATTTTTATCTAGTTGGAGTGGCTTAGGTACTAATAGTGTTCACTATGACCATGACTTTCTGTTTCCGGACAGAGTTATCACAAGTGATGAAGTGGCAACGAACGGACTTATGAGATTGAGGGCACCCCGGGTTATCGTTCCGTTCCTTCTTTCCCGCAAAAAGGCATGCCCTGGATTTTGGATTTGAGGAACATCCTTTTGATGCTCGAGTCAGTCCTCTCAAAGGAAAAAGACGGTAAATGAAAAGAGATTAAATTTTTGTCCATTTCAGGAAAGGTTAGATCTGCACGAAAAAGGAAAATCCTAATGCCTGCAATGTCAGAGCCTGAATTTCAATGGAAATTCATTACTTTTCTTAGATCACACAGGTGGGTATCTACAGTATGTAGTTATGAGCAAAATGGTAATTCCACAAATTTCTGACTCTTGAGGGCTCAAATGAGATCAGATCCCCCCCATCCTACCAACCCATAACGGGTCTGGGCCTTCCTTCTAGGGTCTTGAGATTTGCTGACGTGGCTAGGATGGTGAATAGGGTTGGGTATAGGGCAGCTTTTAGTCGTATTCTTATCTATATCCATTTTCAAAATCAATACTCATACCCATATCCATACCCATACCCATTAGGTATAGCAAAACAATATTCATACCCATACCTACTGGGTATTGCACGTATGCGAGTTTTATTAGAGTATATATAGATTAAAAAATTCAATGCATTTTGTACCCATATTCAACAATTGAATAGCTCATATGCCATATTCACACCAAGCTTTTAGCAACATATCATATCATACCAAATATAACTAAAACACTACTAAAAAAGTTCACATTAACGACGGAACTCAGCGACGGAAAATATTAACGACAGATTTGGCGACGGAAATGACGACGGATAAATAGCTTCACCAAAAAGTCAGATTTGACGACAGACATGGCGACGGAAATTCAAATCCGTTGCCTAAATTGGCGTGTGGCGACGGAAATTCCGTCGCCAAAAACATTTAATTATTTTTTTAAAACCTGGCGACGGAATATCCGTCGCCTAAAATTTTTTTTTTTTAAAAAAAAGAAAAATATAATTTTTTTAGAAAGGTGGCGACGGAAATTCCGTCGCCACTTAAAAAAATTCAAATGGGCGACGGAAATTCCGTCGCCATTCCGTCGCCAGGTTGTTTAAATGAAACCAGATCTGGTTTCATTTCGCTGCAACTCAAGTCGAGGAGAGAGAGAGAGCAAAACACCGAGCGAACGCCGTGAGCAGCGCCAGCGCCAGCGCCACTCCCCCCGCCGTGCCCAGCCGCCGCCGCCGCCGGTCGTCCGTCGCTTCTGCCGCCGCCACTTCCCCGCCCCTTGCCGCCGGCCACCCCCTACCGCCGGTTTTTTGAAGCTAATTGAGGTATTTTTCTCACCTAAACAACTTGAAATTTCTACAAATTTTTGTATTACGTTGTTAGAATTTTGTAGTTAGTTTATATTTATGTTGAAATGTGGTGTTTGTGTGAGATTATTGGTCTAATTTGGTTCAAGATTGAGGTAAATGCGATTTAGGGTTTAGATTTGGTAGTTTGAAGTTAAAGTTTGATATATTGGTGGAATGAAATAATTTTATTGATAATGTTGTTGAAATGTGCAATTTGTGTAAGGTTATTGGTCTAATTCGTTACAAGAATTTGTTAAATGCGATTTAGGGTTGAGGTTTGGTAGTTTGAAGTTGAAATTTCGTATATTGGTGGAATGAAATGTTTTAATTGATAATGTTGTTGAAATTTGGTTGAAGAATTTGATAAATGCAATTTAGGGTTTAGGTTTGGTGATGTGAACTTGAAAGTTGATATGTTGGTGGATTGAGATGCTTTAGTTTATTATTTTGTTCAAATGCGATGTTTGTATGAAGTTGTAACTCATATTAGTTTTGTGATGTTCGTGAGAATGTAAGTGTATTTATCACGTAGTTGTAATGATTTTTTTTTGGGTGCATGTGAAAATTTTGAAGTAAGCAAAAAAAAAATATAATTGCGTAATTTACGTAGTTATTATAATTGAGTTTTAAATTAATCCTTATCAAATACCTTATGTAGTTATTGTTATTTGAGCAGAATATGAATGGTCATCCACATCGTAGGTGGATGTATAATAGATTACTGCATGATCGTAGTGGTTATACGCAAGAATTTCTGGATGGAGTAAACGAATTCGATCAATTCGCACGTACACAGACAGAGTTTTTGAATGGGGGAAAGTATAGATGTCCTTGTGCGAAATGCAGAAATAGGGTGTACTTGACACCTGATGAGGTCAAGATGCACCTTATGTATAAGGGTTTTGTGCAAGGGTATTGGTTTTGGATAAGTCATGGGGAAATAGAACCTCAGGAATATGGTTGTGGGTATCAAAATAGTGAAATTCCCGAAGTTGGAGGTTCAAGTCATGTTAATAATGACTATTCTGAATCCTACATAGATCAGATGGAGGACATGGTTGATGATGCTATAATAGCAAATCAAAATGTAAGGGAAGAGGGGTCAAGCACTTGCCGAGAACCATTTTATAATATGGTTCAAGCAGCTCAACAACCCTTATATGATGGTTGCTCCACCCACAGTGAGCTATCTGCGGCGGTGAGGCTGTTGAGTATTAAATCTGATTATAGTATGCCTCAAAACTGTTTTAATGAAGTTGTTCAATTAATGAAAGAGATGTGTCCTCCTAACAACCGCGTGCCTAACAACTACGGGCAAACGAAGAAGGTTGTTAAAGATCTCGGCAACGATGTGGTCCAAATTGATTGTTGCCGGAAAGGTTGCATGCTATTTTATAAGGAGGACGCAAACTTGGATGCGTGCAAGTTTTGTGGGCATTCAAGATGGAAGAGGCAAAGGTCACATCAAAGGAATCAGAATCCATTGCCATACTGTTAGGTAAAAAGTTTTAATATTTATAAACCCCAAGTGCAAGGTGT
>JACYFF010031956.1:21409804-21452895 GCA_017589665.1 Selenicereus undatus
GAAGGAGGGTTAAATAGAAAAAACCGAGCGAACGGCGAACCGGGGGGGGGGGGGGGCGTGGACGTGCCAAGTGGCACGGTCCCACCGTGTCAAGGTGGCACGGTCGTGTCACGTGGCACGGTGTGGCCGAGCCACATTGCTGGCCGGCTCTGCCGGCTCCCGTTTTTCCGTCTTTTTGCTTGTTTTGACCATTTTTCGCCCGTTTTTGCGGTAATTGCTTGGTTCAACTTATTACCTGCAAGAATAGACAAAACAAGTAAAAATCTCAAAGAATACTGAATAAAACAAGAAAAACTCTAAAGATTACGTTATTATACGAGCTAAGATTAGGCGAAAAAGGCATGTAAAAGGCGACAAATTATCGCCTAACACATACGCAAGGATGCATTACTTGCCGTTAAAACCTCGACTGCAGAGGTTGTACGCATCAAGAAGTACTGCAGAGCACATGAGATGGCATTATGAACATCGACGTGAGGACGGTGTTTTATGTCATCCATCAGATGGAGCAGCATGGAAACATTTCGATTCCAAATACCCTCAATTTGCTGCAGAGCCTCGGAATGTGAGGCTTGGCTTATGTGCTGATGGATTTAATCCCTACACATTGTCTTCAAGATCATACTCGATTTGGCCGGTGGTCGTTACACCATATAACCTTCCCCCTGAAATGTGTATGACCACACCGTTTATGTTCTTGACTTGTGTAATCCCCGGGCCTAAAAATCCCAAGAACAACGTAGATGTATATTTACAACCTCTTGTCGATGAGTTGAAAGAGTTGTGGGATGTTGGAGTTGAGACTTACGATATTTCTATGGGGCATACATTTCAGATGAAGGCTGCACTTATGTGGACGATTAATGATTTTCCCGCATACGGAATGTTATCTGGCTGGAGTACTAATGGCCAATTGGCATGCCCCGTATGTATGAAACAACAAAAGGCTTTGAGATTGCGAAATGGAGGTAAATTCTCATGGTTTGACTGTCATCGGTGTTTTTTGCCAAGGAATCATGCATTCAGAAGAAATAGAACTGCATTTAGGAAAGGGAGAACTGTTACAGGGGGTCCTCCTCGTCGATTGACTGGGGAAGAACTGTATGTGGAGGTGGAAGATTACCCAATGGTAACCACAAATGGTGACTTTGTCATACCAGGATTTAAGGAGAATGAGCACAACTGGACGAAAAAGAACATATTATGGGAGTTGCCTTATTGGCAACACCAACTGCTCCGCCATAATTTGGATGTGATGCACATTGAGAAGAACTTCTTCGAAAACATTATCAACACTGTGATGGATGTTAATGGGAAAACAAAGGACAATGCCAAATCAAGAATGGATGTTGCCGAAATATGTGATCGGCCGGAATTACATTTACATTCAGGATCGTATGAGAAGGAATTTTGAAAACCGAGGCAACGCACGCTTGAGAGACTTCTTCGGCAAAGCAAGGAAGCATAACAAGAAACCTGTTTGGCTCGGTGATGCTCAATGGGAGGAACTCCAACAGCACTGGGCGAATGAACATTACAAGAAATTGTGTGAGACAACCCAGAAGAACCGACTGGGGACTCCAGAAAGTGGTGGCCCATCTCTCCACACCTGTGGCTCGATCCCCATGCATGAGCATAGACGGCGTCTGGTAAATGAATTAATGTTTGCTATGTTTTCGTTAAAGTTTAATACTGTATTTTGTATTGTACTTGACATCATTCTTTCTGGCACGTACATAGAGGGAACAACTTGGGACGGAGCCCACCATTGTCGAATTGTTCAGTCGCACTCACAAACTCCAAGGTAAAGAAGATGCCCCCTGGGTTGACAAGAAATCACAACAAACATATGTAAGCAACTAGCTATTCTCAATCTTCATTGGTAGTTCAACATAAACTCGTATACTTCATTTTAAGTTATTGTACTATGCATGATTTTGTGCGCATGTTGCGGTATTGTAGGAAACTTTTGAACGCGATTTTCAAAATGTTATCAATTCTCAAGGGAGCGAGGATGGATCTTCTGAAGATCCAAACCAGCCATTTCCCAACCCAAATGAGTTGTGGGTGAAGGCGTTCAAGAACAAGAAGGGTCGGATTTACGGCATTGGTGACGAGGCTGTCAACATGAGGGAATCCGGTTACTTCAGTCCCACTCAAAGATCCGGTATTGTTTTCATATTACAGTTCTAACAACCATGGTTATACATTTAATTTACTTAATGACAAAGCTAGTATAGTAATTTACTTAAATGTCTGTCAGCAGGTTCGGGTTCTACGCCATCGCAACAAGAGCTCAATGAGTTAAGGGGTGTAGTAACCAACTTGGGGGGTGAGCTATCTTCATAAGCTGAAAGCTACCGGCTGGTTATGGAGAAATGTAAGCAACTGGAGGAATCCAACAGATTGCTCACACAAAGCAACCAACAACTGAGCCAACAATTGATGAGCATCGATCAGCGCCTCCAAGCTTTCTTTCAAATGCAACAGGCGTCTGGCTCGGGATCTCAGCCACCATTTACTCATCCCTCGCAACATCATGAGGAAGATGGTGAGGAAGAGGAAGAGGAAGAGGAAGGCGAAGAGGAAGAGGAAGACCTTGGTGATTGATGAGTTGGTTGCAGTTTTCCTTCAGCTGGTGGCTCTTCTGCTTGATTCTTCACGAAGTACATCATTTCTCTTACTGCTTGCTTCCCTTCCCCTTCCTGCTAATTTCACTCCCCTCCCCCTACTGCCTATTTGACTTCCCTCCCATTTGGCGCTTACTTCACCCTCTTCTGCAAACATATATATCACTTTATTCTCAATTACTGGTAACTTGTGGTTATTTTGTTTGGATTTGTGGTTTGTGATATGTACAGACTTCGTTTGGAGCTTGTAGTTTGTGATATGTAGAAAGTTTGTTTGGAACTTGTGGTTTGTGAATTGAAAACCCTTGGTTTTCAATTTGTGTGTTGTTGTGGATGTGAAATTCCACCTTTGTGTGGGTTGCAATCGTTGAGAACGCTTCGAATGAAGCCGTTGGATGTTGATTGGGTGCGGAAATCTTGTAAATTTCTTGCAGGGAATTATTTGTATGTACGGAATTGATCAAAAACAAGCAATTTTATTTTAAAAAAAAGAAACATAGCGACGGAATGGCGACGGATAACATTTTTTTTTTGTTTTTTGGGAGGAGGTGGCTACGGAATTAAAATTCCGTCGCCATCAGCGACGGAATTTCCGTCTGTAATTCCGTCGCTGATGGCGACGGAATTTTAATTCCGTTGCCACCTCCTGCCCCGCCACTTCCCCGCCAAAAAAAAGTACGTCGCACATTCTGTCGCTGAATCCGTCGCTGATGGCGACGGATTTTTGAAATTCCGTCGCCGGCTACTCAGCGACGAGCGAAAATCCGACAGTTGTATTCCGTCGCCAATTCCGTCGTTGATATGAAATTTCCGTCGCCGATTAACAATATTCCGTCGTTAAATCCGTCTGTATTTTGCATTTTTCTTGTAGTGAAAGTTTCCAAATTCATGCAATAAATTAGCATTTGAACGTCCAGCAACTCATAACAACTAGGAAAATATCCAAGTCCAAGCAACAAACTAGAACTCCAAGTGATTGGGTATAGGTCTTATACGGGGCGGGTATTGATAAAACGGATATAGAGCAAGTATGGGGCGGGCAGTACTTATAGTCATACCCATAACCATGCTCATACCCATTTTACCGATACCCAACTATACTCGTTTTTTTTTTTTCCAATTTTCAACACCCATACCAATATTCATTAGGGTGAGTTTTGCAGGTTTTAACTAGGTATGGGCTTTTTGCCAACCCTAATTGAAAAATCTTATCTAAATCATTTAGTCCATCACATTTTACCTGCACAATCTTTTGAAAAAGGGCAAGCGGGTAGAATGTATAGAGAACATTCTGAACAACTTTATTTGTCGAGACCATTTGTTGCCCTCTAACTAATAGGATTGTAAATGGTGTCCCTTTGCCACAGTATAAAAGGGTAAAGGACACAGGGATTTTTCACTCCTGACCCTCTCTTTTCTTGTGAACACCCTTTGGTTGGTCGTGGGATTCCCCACTTAGCTTAATGCGGGCAAAATGGCCCTCCATGTTTGGAGGCTTTCTGTTAGGACGAGCTGAATGAGGCGACCCCGCATCCTCCTCCCAACTCGTTGCCAACCAATTTTCAGTTGTTATGCCCTAACTTCATAGAGGAGGATGCTGAGGAGTTCGCCCAGGAAGATACCGGAGCTGGTACAGGCGATGTTTTATGCCATGACTGCAGCTTATGTGGAGGACCTGGGTGTACTTTCGAAGGTTGTGGGCAATGTCCTAGAGGAGGTGTTGGAAAACCTTCAGTGGTTATTCCTCGAGGTCTAACTGGCAATTCATAAGGGTGAGCAGTTATCCGCTAGCCAAAAGGCCCTCGCGACTGAGGCTGTTATCACTCCCCCAGCGCCTGCCAGCGTCCCTGATGAGAGTGTGGGCTCGAACGACGTTCCACTAGCGCCTAAAGGGGATAAGGCCTGATCTTTTCCCATTGGACGACCTTTTGTTCCCCTCGCCCTAGACTTTTATTTGCCTTCTTTTTTTTTTTTAATAAATGTAATTGGAATGAAATTTAATGTTTCTCATTGGCACTCGTGCCTTTTACTTCTGGTTTTTGTAAAAGTTCCTTCCTGATGTCTACGTATGCATTTTTTAAGGCATTTTACTGCTTTTATTCAGTAACTAAATCTTCTCATGCCGTAAATGCCCCTTGCTTCTCTATATAAAATGGCATGAGGAGGGGTGGTGAAGTTCTCACTTTACCTTCACACGTTCTAATTTGCCATGCTGTGTAGATCAAAGCCATGGTTTTTCCCTATTATCTTAACAACGACGAGATGTCCACTCATGCATGGAAGACTCTCAAGTGGTGAAAAAGGAACTACACGGACCCTCCTCCGCCTCCTCGTTTGCTTCCAGAGGATTACCAGAGCCTTTTGCCTGACTTCGTCAAGGGGGCGCTAAGGAGGCTGCTCGAAACTTCCAGATCCTTGAGATTGTGCAGGCCACATTCTATGCCACGGTGGTTAAAGACGCCTTGGAACTGGGTGTTGTGATGCGGAATATGACCTTCGTACTGAGGGACGTGTTGACGAACCTTACCTAGCATTATTTCGAAGCATGGCTTAGGATTCACTGACAACATCTTCTGTTTGCCCAGTAGCAGCCTGCCGCCGCTCCTGTTGTGGCAAACCATGTCACAGTTCTGGCTCCCTCATCATGAAAGCATTAGGTCAAATGACAGTCCGGCTACATTTAGCGATGGGGGCAACCACTGAGATCTTTTTCCCCAATCAGATCGCTGCTTTTCTTTCTTCTTTTTTTAGCTTTTGCGCTTTGTAATGTCCACCTTATGTACTCTTCGCTCATGAATGAAAAAGGATTCCTTTATTGAATGTGTGGTCATGTTGTCTCCACCGTGATGGTTCATAGTGTTTTAGTTTAGTTTAATACACAATACCTCTGCGTAGGGTTGCCCAGCACCTCTTGCGGCGCATCGGTGCCCTGGGAGGCCGGTCGACTCCTCGGGAGCTAAAAGTATCGTGAACTGTCGAAGGTTGTGTCTTATGTCCCTTAGCCCCTTGGGAGCTAAAAGTATAGCGAACAGGCGAGGACTATGCTTTATTACCCGTAGCCCCTTTGGAAGTAAAGGTCTAGCGAATAGTGGAGGCTCATGCTTTATGTTCTCTAGCCCCTTGGGGATAAAGGTGTAGCGAATGACCGAAGGCCGTGCCTTATGATCCTTATCCCCTTACGGCTAAAAGTGTAACAAATGACCAAGCGCTATGCCTTAAGTCCCTTAGCGACTAGGGGGCAATAGATATAGCGAATGGCCAAGGGCCTGCTTTAGGACCGTTAGCCGTTGGGGGCTAAAGGTGCATCGGATGGTCAACGACCATGCCTTATGATCCTTAGTCCCGTGGGGCTAAAGATGTAGGGAACGACTAAGGGTTGTTTCTTACTAGGGCTGCCAAAAACTGACCCAACACGATTACCGACCCGAACCGAACACGAAATTAAGTGGGTTTAGATAAAGATTTTCAACCCGTTTAATTAAATGGTTGATACGTTTAACCCGTTTAATTAATTCGGTTATGTTCATGTTGAGAATTTTGATGCGAAAAAATACCTATTTAACCTGTTTAATTAAACAGGTTGAATAGGTTGACCTATTTAATTAAAAGTAAGGTTTAATTAGTCGATCTGTATTTTGGGGTCGTGGTTCTTGCAGATTATAGACAATGGTTGCGTTGTGATGATATATTGAATTTAAAAGAATGGTTTATAATGTTCCATAATTATACTTTAGGCGAAATGTAAAGCGGGTAAATGGGTAACCGGATAACTTGAACCTGACCTGTTTATATTAAATGGGTTAATTGGTAAATTTCAGGTCAACCCGTTTAAAAAATAAACGGGTATAGGTCAAGGTATTCAACCTATTTAATAAACAGGTTAGGTTCAGGTCGAGGATTTCTTAACCCGTTTAAGTTCGACACGAACATGAGTTCAACCCAACTTGACCTATTTGACAACCCTATAATTCTTACATCCCTTAGCCCTTTGGGGGCAATGGGTATAGCAAATGATCGAGGGTTGTGCTTTATAGCATTTTGCCTATTGGGGGCTAACGGTGTAGCGAACGACCAAGGGTCGTACCTTATGGCACAACATTTGCAGTAGGTATAATTTGGCGATTACACAGATTTTCCCACCTTGTGGCACAACATCTGTTCGTTTATTTCCACTTGTGAGCTGCGCAAGTTGGAATGCATGTTCAAAGCTTTTGGGTTGGTACACACTGCACAGAAGGCACTGGGCGAAGTCGAGGAGGCCCTGTGGTATAGCTTCAATAACCGGAAGGGCTTTATATCCGCCATCGAGAGGAAGTCCAAGTTGGAACATGGCAAATACGACTTCCTTTTAGTGAGCCGTGCGGATGGTTAGGATGACCTCTTGGAGTGGAGTCCAGATAAGCCAATCAGAAACCCCTTTGACACGACAACCAAGCTTGAGAAGGCGATCGCTAGAGACTTTCATTATGACGTTCGGGAAGACGATTGAGCGCGCGCTCTCTCGGCCTTCGTGTTCCAAATAATTGAGAGGGGGAAGAAGCCCAAATGGAAGGGTTTAGTCGAGCGACAAGGAGTCATTGAATTGGCTCCCTAAGCTCTCCTATTTTGGGAACGAATTCTTCCTTGTCGGAACTGGGCTTCTTATAATGCAAAAAATCTCTAAGGGTATTTCTCGTTCTTCCCATTCTTTCTCACTTCCATCGATCAAACTTGACTTTTCCTTTATCTTTACAGAGCAAGCCCATGCGAACTTGTCTGGCATAGAGTCTGGGGTACAACCCTGGAGGAGATTGCCAAGGATCTAGCTCATTAAAGGGAAGAAGATTGGTGTCGACGAGTTGAGCCACAGGTCTCGGAGGGTACGGGTTGCCTCTTTTTTCCCTTCTTTACTTGTAATATACATCAACCTCTTTTTCCTTTCTAACATTTTTCACGGTGTAAGCTAAGGTCATCCTATAAGCATTCGCCCGTTCTTTCCATTAGCCTTGCCTTATCGGCCACTTGTGATTGCCTATGCTAGGAGTCGCTAAGGCAGCGATCGGGGTCGCCGGCGTGGCTGTACAGACCATGGGCTCCTCCAAGAAGGTTGCCTAGGTTGGGGGTTCCCCTCAGAAGGAAACCTTTGCGAGGTTAGCCATCAAATTTCTTAAGTCTGATCCTCTAGTCAAGCTGTCATGAAGAGGCTCTCTTGGTCCTAGGACCTTTCTCCCTCATCCTCTCTTGATACTCAACTAGTCACTGAAGAGCAGGTGGTCGTGCAAAGGTAAGTTTACCCATTCCTTAACTCTAACGGAGCTTCATGTCTTCCATTGACTATTTCTGACCATTTGGATAAAATCTTTTGTAGGCTTTTGCCTAAGCTCTCAGGGCCATAAGGATGGCATCCACTGTCTTTCATCTGGAGAAGAAAATCCACCTTCTCTGGGAGGCCTAGAAGAAGGCAGAAGACTCTGTGGCCAGGTACAAACGGTGCTAGGAGAATTTAAAGAAGGAGAAGGGAATGGAAGAAACAAAAACAAGAACTATGTTGCTAGCTTGAGGACCTAAATATCCAAGTGGGGGTTGAGAAGATTGCTTCCTAAGACAAGGTGATTGAGGTCGACTGCTCGGGGAATCAACGCGATCAACATGGACAGAATGAATTCTTCCGTGAGTTCGTCAAGACTCTGCCCCTTTGGAGTTTCACAATAAGAAGGGGTATTTCAAAGTATGGGCTCAATACATTGAGGACCATCGCCACACCCACCGCTTTGGCCAGGATCTAGTTAAGGTCCTCTTCCAATATGAGGCCCTTGAGGACACAGACCTGGGCAATGCAGACCACATTGTCTCTCTTCATAGAGAAGGCCTGGTTGAGGATATCAATGGGACGATGAGGACCACGCCATCTAAGGATGCCACTCCTTTCTTTTGCCTTTAGTTGATAGTGCTCTCCTTATCCTTAGTGATCTTTTGAACCTTCTTTGTAAGGACTATCAATCAATGTCAATGGAATCCTTCTTTTTCTTACGTATTTGATGTGTACCATATTGCTTGTTGTATAGGTTTTCATCTCATGTTTGCAAGTTTTGTCCGTCTTGCTACACAGGGCATGCTCTTAGCCCCAAATTAAACAACAAGCTAATATTACAACTTGTGGATTAATCGAACTTTAGGCTAAAGAGATGGCGACTGGCCGAGGGTCTTGCCTTATGTCCCTTGACCCTTTGGGGAAAAGAGTATAGCAAACAGGCGAAGGCCTTGCTTTAGGACCCTTAATCCCTTGGGGGCGAAAGATGTAGTGGATGGCTAAAGCCCGTGCCTTATGATCCTTAACCCCTTGGGGCTAAAGGTATAGCGAACAGTTATAGGTCGTGCTATCCGAGCCTTAGCCTAATGGGGCTAAAGGCATAGCGAACGACAATAGGTCGTGCTATATGACCCTTAGCTCTTTTAGCGAATGGCCATAGGCCGTGCTGTACGACTCTTAACCCCTTGGGGCTAAAGGCATAGCGAACAGGCCTAGGCTATGCTCTACAACCCTTAGCTCCCTTGGGAGCTAAAGGCTTAGCGAACAACCATAGGCTGTCTTGTCCGACCCTTATCCCCTTGGGGGCTAAAGGCATAATGAATGGCCTTAGTCCGTGCTGTATAATCCTTAGCCTTTTGGGGGCTAAAGGAATAGCAGATGGCTATAGGTCATGCTTTTTTACCATTAGCTCCTTGATGAGGGGTGAAGGCTGCATGAGGAGATAAGGGGTATGGGAGTGCTTTCATGGGAGCGATGAAAGTGTGCTCATTGTTTACCCAATGTTTTTAAGAGGTCTTCTTTAACATTTGACCCTTACGACCCTTAAAACAGAGAAAATTAAAGAGAAAAAGAACAAACTTGGGCTAGCAACGATCAGGTGTAGTGTTTCCTTAAGTTGATACTCTGCCATGTTCGCGAGATATTTTTTCCTTACAGCATCATCATCTGGTATGTCCTGGGATGGACTTGCTCTTTGATGGCATACGGACCTTCCTTGTTGGCACTCAATTTTACATGTTCATCGCTCCTTCTAAAAAGAAGGTCTCTTACTTGTAGCCACTTCTCCTTAACCGATCAGTTATAGAGTTATGCTGTTTGGGGCTTGTATAGGGCCTCCTGTATGTATGTGTCACCCCTCACAGA
This sequence comes from Selenicereus undatus, assembly GCA_017589665.1. Lineage (NCBI taxonomy): Eukaryota > Viridiplantae > Streptophyta > Magnoliopsida > Caryophyllales > Cactaceae > Selenicereus > Selenicereus undatus. The sequence goes on from JACYFF010031956.1 coordinate 21,419,588, forward strand.
GCATAGCAAATCTAGTGACTCTCTTAGTGCCTAGATGTTAGAAATTTCCTCAAATGTGGTTAGACGGTGTGTGTGGAGGGGTACATCAACCAGGAGAATGGCATCTAAGCCATATGCAAGCATAAAGGGTGTCTCATTCGTGGTGGTTTTCCCGATTGTGCTTATGGACCACAGGACATTAGGAAGTTCATTAGCCTATTTGCCTTTGGAGTCATCTAGCTTCTCATGTAAGTCGTGGAGGATCACCTTGTTTACAACTACAGCCTGCCTGTTTGTCTGCGAGTTTGCAATGGTAGTTATCGCGCTGTACATTCGAAATCCTTGAGGCAGTCTCTGATTATGTTAATGTTAAACTTCCTTTATCCAGTGGCCTTGGGGAACCAGTTGAGGATATCCATGCCCAATTTAGTGAAGGGTAAAGCACTCAAGATAGGGGTTAATGGGGTTAAGGGTTGGCAGAACTTCTGACATTTCTGACATTTTCTAACCAAGGTCATAGCGTCCTTCCTTATGGACGACCAGTAATAACTAGTCTATATTGCTGTGACTGTGAGCGCCTGTCTCTGATATGTGAGCTACACACCCCCTCGTGGTCCTCTTCCTGTATTTTCTCACTTATCTAAGATGTTATGCACTGCAGCAGAGGACAAGCGTAAGATCACTTATACAAGATCTTGTCATACAGGATGACACTTAGCTCTTTTCTTTACGTGTTCGGTTGCCTTGGTATTTGGGGAAAGGGTAACATCCACAAGATACCTGTTATACGATCCATCCAGGTGCAGCTTCGATCAAGCCACATAATTTCTCGAGGCTCTAAACTTCTTTCCATCAACGTCTTGCATTGTCTCCTTTTCAGCTTACCATCCACGGAGGAACCGACAAGTTTGAAAAATGCATCCGGTTACCGGTTCTTAGACCATGAAATGTGGACGATCTTAAAACTTTTCAGTCGGTGGTTGCCTCATGGACTCGGCGGACATAAGCAATCATGGAGTCATCCCTAGTCTCGTATTCTCTGTTGAGTTGATTGACGACCAGCTGAGAATCTGAGTAAGCCCTTATGGAGTCCACCCCAGTCATGTAACACAACTCAACTCTAGTTATTAGTGTCTTGTACTTGACCTCATTATTACAGGCTTTGAACATAAACTTACGAGTGTGCTCACATTTTTCACCCTACAGCATTTCAATAATAAGTCTGGCCCCGCTGTCATACTTAGTGGACGACCCGTCTACATAAAGGTTCCATAAGTCAGCAAGTGGTGAGTGGGGGAGTCCATGCTGACTCTCTCAGTAAAGAAGTCTCCCAAGGCCTGCGCTTTGATAATGCGTCGTGCCTCAAACCTAATTTTACACTATGATAATTTGAACCCCCATTTTAGCAATCTGCCAGATGCATCCAACTTTTGCCAGACATTCTTAACAGGCTAGTCCCTGAGAAGCTTTACCTTATGTGCTTCAAAACATAGACAGGGCTTACGGCTTACCAGAACCATGGAATAAGCAAGCTTCTCGATAAGAGGGTAGTTTAGCTATGCCTTTGTGAGGGCTTGGCTCACATAGTATATGGGGATTTGCTCCCTTTCTCTTTTGATGACTAGGACAGCGCTTACTGCTTGCTCAGACACGACCAAGTATAAGAGCAAAGTCCTGCCTTTGGCTATTTTCGACATGCGAGTAGGTATTTTTTCAGCAATTGAAGTGCGATACCCACCTCCTGGTTCATTCAAAGTGGACGCTCATCTTGAGAACTTGGAAGAAGGGATGACACTCGTCTACGGATTTAGACATGAAACAGCTTAGTGCGGCAAAACACCCAGTTAGCCATTGGACCTCCTTCATGTTCTGCAGAGGCCTCATGTCAAGCACAGCTTGCACCTCATCTGGGTTGGCCTCTATGCTCTGGCAGCTGATCATGAATCCCAAGAATTTACTGGATCTCACTCTCAAGATGCACTTCTTGGGGTTAAGGTTCATGTTGTACTTTCAGAGGACGAGGAACATTTCCCAAACTGCTTGGAGTTTCCTTCATCCGCTATGCTTTTGACTATCATGTCATCAATGTAGACCTCCATACTCTTTCTGATGAGGTGTTCAAGCACCTTGTTTACTCGTGGCTAGTACATTACTCCCGCATTCTTGAGTCCAAACGACATGACCTTATAATAGTACAACACCCAATCCGTAATAAAGATTATTTTTCCTTGGTGTCCCAGATGCAAGGGGATCTGATGCATACCAAGCCCCAAGCCAATTATTGGCTACACCCTGATCCACACTAAATTTCAAGCCAACTTTCCTTGGTCAAGATGGTTACCGCTCTAGTTGACCTGGTTTCTCACCAACCAATCAAGGTCCAATTAGGAAAATCTATGCTTCGTTGGGAATTGTAAGAGTTAACTTTATGATTATGTAATAAAATCCTGAGTTAGGCAACATTTTGATTCCCTAAAGTGACAGAAACCCTAACCCATGCAATGCTGGTTTTTGTCTGAAAACTCGCTGAATTTGGGCCGGGTTAAAATCCTACGTAATGAAGCCCAAACCAAGCAGGCCAAAGTTTTTTTTTTTATTCCTTAAGATGTCCATTTTATACCTATCAGCTAAAATTTGGCATTGTTTTCAAATATTGGGAGAAATGGCCTAAATATGTGGAGTGTGCATAAAATTTCAATTTTTGAGAAATCTAGAATTTGGCCCTAATTGAGGAGAATACAACTGTTATCTTTGAGATTGCTTAGCATCGGTGATTCTACACATACCAAGCAAGATTTTCCAAGTGGAAATCCCCTATTAGAGGAGTAGAGACCTTCTAGAATCCTTCTGGAAAGAGGGGGAAAATCTTGGAAAAATATAGCTCGCATTGGTTGTAATTATCTTAGTAATTTGATTACATTTCCGAAGACAATTTATATTCCCCTTATTGGTGCACTTGCCATGCTATTGTAACAGCTAATTTGCCCCCATTTTGGGTATTTATAGACCTCATTACCTCCATGTAAACTCAGCTTAAGTTGAATTGTGAAGTGAAAGGCGAATGACCATTTTCTCTCACTAAAATATCTACATCTTTATCTCTTTAATCAAGAGTGGTGATTAGAGTATCTCCTTTAGAATTCTTCTTTGGCGGCTAAGGGCCTGTATGAGAGGAATTAGGTGGGAAATGATTAACCCATCATTTGGGTTTTACCTTGGGCATAAACCTCACAATTTTATTGATTGATTGAGATTTAATCCAAGAGAAGCATCCTTTGGTGTGATTATTTCCCTTATTATATTGATCTTGTGAGTGTGAGGATTTATCCTCATCAAGTTGGTATCAGAGGTAGAGCTTCTCTTGGGTGGCTATTTAATCAAACCCTTCATTGATTCAATCACCTCACTATCTTCTCATGTTCATGCTAAAATCCACACTTTGGCTCTTGAAATTTTTTCCTCATTTACCCATCTTCATCATCCGTCGTTAGTCCACAAAGAACCCTAGTTATAGCTTAAACACAATTCTCAATCCAAACACAACCCTATACTTTACAACAAAAGCCAAAAACCGTCAAAAGCCCCAAAACAAAAATTTAGCATGACCACCTTAAGCCAACCGGCATGACCATGCCCCTTTCCTGCATTCCCATTTATGCTCTAGAGATATGGCATGACCTAACCATGGCCCAAAGCATGACTGTACCACCCCTTTTTCCACTGTTTTTGACCATGCCACTGTGGCACCCTCGTGCCTCCCTTGTTTCCGTTCTTTACCCCCTTTTCACCTACAAGCTACTAACAACATGGCCAATGACGGAGATGGTTCTTGCTCTAAGGGCATTCATCCCAGGCAAGCCCACGAGATGAGCAGAAATAGGGCCATTGTTGAGCTTCAAGAGCAAGTAAGGAAGCTCACTGAAGGGCTTGAACAAGTGAGGGGATTCGCACAATGAAACCCTTACCGTTGAGGCTATGATGTTAATCTTATTGACATCGCATAATCTTCCTTTCATGAAGACTTTGATGATAAGGAAGGAGTGTGTAGAAAAAGAAGGCATCCAAGGGATGACCTTAGGAATCTCAAAGTTGAGGCTCTGAAATTTAATGGCAATCTTAACCGAGAGAACTATCTTGATTAGGTGCACGCCATTGAAAGGGCCTTTGAACTTGAAGAGTATAATGATGAAAAGTCCTTCAAGTTGGTCATTATTAAATTGAATGGGTATGCTTCACTATGGTATAAGCACTTGAAGAAGAGTAGGGCTAGAGAAGCCAAATCCAAAATCAAAACTTCATCCAAGCACAAAAGTTATATGGATAAGTGATTCCTACTTCCTTCTTACAAACAAGAACTCTGCCTCAAGATTACGTCTCTCAACCAAGAGAATCTAAAAGTAGAAGAGTACATTAGGGAGTTTGAACAACCCCTAATGAGGGTTGGCCTAGATAAAGAACCCGATCTCAAGATTGGTTTATTAAAGGACTATTACCTAGTATTGCCAGCAAGGTGGATCTTCAACCTTACCTATCCTTTGATGATGGTGCCACTTGGCTATCAAAGTTGTGAAGCTATTTAAGGGTCAAACACCCTTTTAAACCACTTCGTTTATTCGCCCTCAAAGTATCCCTAAGGGTTACTCCTCCTACAAGGGTAAAACTATCCCTACACCCACTTAAGCCCTTAACAAGGGTAAAGGATTTCTAGTGAACCATCGAAGAGGTTAGAGGGTAAGAAGTGCTTCAAATTCCATGGTTATGGACACTTCTAAGCGGATTGTCTTATCCGGAGAACTCTTACCATTGGAAAAGTGGAAGAAATCCAAGTTATTTGGGAAGCAACTAGTGAAGAGGAATTCAAAAATGAGGAACATACTTTGGTCACTATGGATGTGGATGAACTCTTGGTAATTCTAAGAGCACTCCATGTTAAAGAGGCTCCTTATGAACCAAGCCAAAGGGAGCAAATTTTCTACACCCGGTGCACTATTAGAAGCAAAATGTGTGAGCTCATTATCGATGGAGGGAGTTGCACCAATGTATCTTCTACCACACTCATTGACAAGCTTCAATTATCCACCAAGGTGCATCCCACCCCATATACTCTTTAGTAGCTCAAGCAAGGGAGTGAGTTAATCGTTCCTAAACAAGCTCTTATTGCATTTTTGGTTGGTCCATACTATGATAAGGTACTTTGTGGTATCCTACCTATGGATGCATGTCACTTGTTACTTGGTAGGCCTTAGTTGTTTGATAATAATGCAATTTATGATGGGCAAGCCAATACATATGCATTCAAACATAAGGGTCATAGTCTTATTTTGACCCTACTAACTCCACATAAGCCCCTCATATTTAAACCCGTGAAGGGAAGTGAGAAAAGCCTATATAAGAGTGAGACATGGGTCAAGAGAGCCATTAGTAAGAGCAGGCCCTTATTTGCCTTACTTATTGTAGAATCAAATGCAATTAAGGTAGTGAAACCCATACACCCTCTGGCTCAATCACTCTTGCAAGAGTTTAAGGGTGTATTTCCCAATAATTTACCCCTAGGGCCCCCTTTAGAGGAATTTAGCAACAAATTGATCTCTTATCGGGTGCTCCTTTGCCTAACAAGTTGGCCTATGGATGCAACCATAGTGAGTTAAAGAATTACAAAGGAAAGTCCAAGAGTTGCTAGACCGTGGGTACATTAGGGAGAGCTTGAGTCCTTATTCGGTTCTCGCTCTATTAGTACCTAAGAAAGATGGGACTTGGCATATGTGTGTTTACTTTAGCATCGTAACCAACATCACCATCAAGTATAGGTTCCCCATTCGTTGATTGGATGATATGCTTGATAAATTACATGAGTCTAAGGTCTTTTCCAAAACTGACCTAAGGAGTAGGTATCACCAAATTAGGATGAAAGAAGGTGATGGGTGGAAGACTGTCTTCAAGACCAAGTATGGGTTGCATGAGTGGCTTGTTATGCCATTTGGCTTGCCTGATGCTCCAAGCACATTCATGACACTTATGAATAAGGTTTTGAGGCCTTTTATTGGGAAGTTTATTGTGGCGCATTTTGATGATATTTTGGTGTATAGCCATGATGAAACTTCTCATATTGAGCATCTTTCCCAAGTCTTTCAAGTCTTAAGGCAACAAAAACTCTATGCTGAGCTTAAGAATTGCGACCTATTCTCACCACAAGTTGTTTTTCTTGGCTATGTTGTTCTAGGAGAAGGTATATAAGTGGATGAATCAAAAGTTAAAGCCACTAAGAGTTAACCCGCGCCTACCTCTGTCACAGAAGTATGGAGCTTTCATGGCTTGACATCTTTCTATCATCGGTTCATCAAAGACTTTAGCTCCGTTATTTCTCTGTTAACCGAACGCATGAAGAAAGGAAGCTTTAGGTGGACAAAGCTACCCAAATGGCCTTTGAAAGAACCAAGGGTAGGCTATGTTCTACTCTTATCTTGGCTCTTCCCATCCTTGAGCTCCTTTCTAAAGTTGAATGTGATACTAGTGGCATTTCCATTAGGGCAGTCCTCACCCATGCCAAATGACCCTTGGCCTATTTTAGTAAGAAGTTAAGTGGCCCCAAACTCAATTACTCAACTTTTGACAAGGAGCTTTATGCTATCATCCTAGCTCTTACTTATTGGAGTCACTACCTTAATTTAAAGCCCTTTATGACACATTTGGATCACAAGGCCTTGTCCTTCATCAATGGATAAGCCAAGCTTAATTCAAAACATGCTAAGTGGGTGGAATTTCTCCAATCATTTTCCTTCACTTGCAAGCATAAAAATGGCAACGAAAGTGTGGTGGCCGATGTACTATCAAGAAAATACACTCTCCTCTATACTCCAGAAGCCAAAATCTTGGGATTTTACACCATCGAAGACCTCTACAAAGAAAATGAAGATTTTCAAGAAATTGTTGTAAATCCCAAGGATTATGACTCTGTACCTTTCAAGATGGGTTTCTCTTTAAGCACAACAAGCTATATGTTCCTAGGGGCTTTCTAAGGGAATTACTTGTGAGAGAGGCCCATGGTGGTGCATTGGGATGTCATTTCGGCATCAACAAAACAATTGAGATCTTAAAGGAGTACTTTTACTGGCCTCAGATGGCAAGTGACGTTCATAAGGTTATCTCCATGTCTGCCACAAGCCATAGGGCCAACAGTACCTTCCATCAAGGGTCAGATGCCCTTCTTCAAGTACCAAATAGCCATTGGGAAGACGTGAGTATGGATTTCATTTTGGTTTTGCCAAGAACCCAAAGAGGGCATAACTTAATCATGGTTGTGGTTGACCAGTTCTCTAAGATGGCCTATTTCATAAGCATGTCATAAGAATGACGATGCTTATCACATTGTTCATCTATACTTCAAGGAGATCATCAAGCTGCATGATGTGCCAAGAAGTATTGTCTTCGTTAGGGACACCAAATTCCTTTCTCATTTTTGGAGATGTTTATGGAGATTGTTGGGCACCAAGCTCTTATTTAGCACAAATTGTCACCCTCAAACCAATGGGCAAATGGAGGTTACCAACTAGACTCTATCTACTCTCCTTAGAGGATTAGTGAGCAACAATCTTAAGGAATGGGATTTAAAGCATCCTTATGCCGCGTTTGCTTATAACCGGACTCCTACTTATGCTAAATCCCACTCTTTATTTGAAGCTTGTTATGAAGTTATTTCTCTTACTTTAATAGACCTTCTTTCTCTTCCCATTGAGCGTATGGTCAGCTTTGAGGCCTAAGAGAAAGCTAAGAAAATTAAGAAGTTCCATGAGCAAATTCGAGCTCAAATAGAGAAGGCACCACCTCTTACAAGGCTAGAGCAAACAAGCATTGAAAGCCTGGTTTTCAACCCAAGAGATTTGGTTTGGTTGCACCTAAGGAAGGATATATTCCCTTCTAGGAGGCAAAACAAACTCATGGCTCAAGGAGAAGGACCTTCCAAGGTGCTTAAAAAGATGGGGGAACAATGCCTACAAGTTAGAGTTACCGGGAGACATGAATGAAGCACCACTTTCAATATGGATGACTTAGCTCCTTACATGGAAAGCGATTTTTAGGATTTGAGGGTGAATCCTTCTCAAGAGAAGGAGGCTGATGCATACCAAGCCCCAAGCCAACTCTTGGCTGCACCCTCATCCAAACCAAAGTCCAAGCCAACTTTTATTGATCAAGATGGTCACTGCTCTAGGATTTCAATTGACTTCAACTTGGCTTTTCACCAACCAATTGATGTTTAATTGGGGTGATCTATACTTGGTTAGGAAGCCTAGGGAGTTAACCGATGAACCTCTATTTTGCCTCATTTTAACTCTCACTGGATCCCTGTTTCTCAGTGTTTTTATGTCAAATCTAGATGCAAAAGGGTCAAATTTACTTCCTTTGATTCAGTTGTGCTTATACAGTGGTTTGTATTACTTTTAGGAGAGATCTTTGGGTTTTGATAGAAAGGACAACTCTGGGGATGAATTACAAGGAAGAATAGAGGTCTAAAGAAGTCCCAGGAACCAAGAAAAGTCAGGTAAAAGAGGGCACGATCGTGCTTACAGGGCACACAACCGTGCTGCAGAACCCGAACCTGCGCACAGTTAGGGACCCAGCACGCACGGCCGTGCGTGGTGCCTGTGTGTGTGAGCACAGCCGGCCATGGGTCGAGGCACAGCCGTGCTCCGCGTCAACCTTTGCGATTTAAAGAGATTTTCGGCCAGTTTTTGGGGAATCTTCTATCCGTTTGGAGAGCACTTCTCCCTAACCATTTTTAGGGTTTCTAGTAGCCACAAAAATGCCCATTAGGGGGATGAATAATTTAGATGAGATTAGGGTATATCATTTACAAGACTTTGGATTTCACAATTCATGGCTAAGTTTCTCTTCTTTACTTCTCTTTAGTTTCATGTTTCTTGCTTTGTTTACTAGTTTGTTAATTCTTACTTTGATTTTCTTTAGGATGTTTAGTTGTGATTAAAGTTGTAATATTTGATTATGATTAGCCTCTTGATGGCTAATTGATCTTGTTCTAGGCCTTTACCCATCTTGTTTATGCTAGAGTTTAGGGTTTGCTCTCATGCCCACCACGTGTTTGATGAAATGCTTGAAAGAGCTTTCATTCGTATTTTGGGGTAATTAACTTTTGCTGAAAGGTGAGGTTGATTGTCTTGTGTGGGTAGAGTGAATAGCGGGGATTAGGACATGAAAATAGTTCCATCGCTGGCTAGGTCAAGGGTTGTTAATCTTGTAGTTTAGTTGAGCTAATCCCAGGAAAATAGGTGGTTAGAATAGTTAGACTAGCCTATAGACCATTAAGAGAGGGTTTATGTGGGCTCTAATGATAAAACCGATCAACCTTACTCGCATAACTTGGGAAGGTGAGGGTTTGGCTTGATTAGTTAGTCTACCTTAGGTTTAACTACAACTGAAGTCTTCTCACTTTAGTAGTTTAGTTCTACTTTCCCTTCACCCTTTATCTTGCCTAGATTGATACAGTTGAGTTGGCTCTAGTAGTTGAAAGCACAACTCCCTGTGGACACGACCCGTACTCTCTGGTTGCTAGCTACAACTACATCGTGCACTTGCAGAGAATTTAAACATAACAAGTTTTTGGCGTTGTTGCCGGGGAGTTATTGCTTTTCAATATTGGAGCTCACTTGAGTATTTGAGACATTTGGTGTTGGTGCTAGTCTTGATGAAGATGATTATGTTGTGAGTCAGGCGCTGTCTTTATTAAGGTGCATGATCTTCATGAGACTCCCACAGGGATTTCATGTGTGGATGTTGTGGTTGCAGGGCCAGTTCGTCCTGATCTTGTTGATAATATATACCCCAACCCTCTTGATACATTCCAGGCTTTCTCTTCACGTTCACCACCCTCCCCTTCTTTTTCTGTCATAATATGTCATCTGTTGATCAACATGATATGCTTGAGGGGAATGTGGTTGACTATTTGGAGTCTCTAGGTACCTTTAGAGGGTATGACCCCTCGCTGGACCCTAGTAGTTTGTACCTAGAGACCATGCATGTGAAAATCATGTTGATCGCTGCATTTGATTATTTTGCTGATTTTTCCAAGGCATTCGATAAGTTTACAAGAGCGCTTACTGTTATTCCTCAGTTCATGTTTAAGTGCTCTTACTCACATTCATCTGAGTTGCATGCTCAGGTGTTTGATAATCTCCTGCAAGCTTTGACGGCATCTGAATTAGTGGCTTGGATCTTGAGATGAGAAGGAGTGACTGATGCTTCTTCAACCGCCCATAGTACTGTCTTGAGAAGGTGGTAGTTTAGGTGCACCCAACACCTAACTTGGTAAATTTGTTCCTTCTTTTCTCTTTCTTTATTTTTATCTTGTAAATATATCTATTCCTTTTTCTTATTTGTCTTTTGTTTCTGTATAGTTATTTTCAAAGGTTTTTTTTTATATGTAGAAATGTGTTTTGTTGGTGTGGTGGCTCTTTGGGTCCCAATGAGGACATTGTGAGATCTAGGTATGGGGGAAGAGAAGCTACGTTTCTTGCTTTTTGAAAAGAAAAAAAATTGCTTTTAGTGGTTTTGGGGGAGTTTTATACTATTTTGATTGGCATTTGTTTCTTGTACTTTTGCCATTAGCTTGTATATAAGTATGATATGCATGACAGATCTTCATCCCAAGTGTGTCATTCTAGGCCTCAGTTCTAACCTCAATAGTCCATTGTCGTTTCACAATCTAGTCCTAATTTGTATATTATGATTATCTTAGGGTCTTAGTCTTCCACGTTTGACTCTCCCACTTGCTTGCGTACATAACTAATTTTGTTTTCACTTAAAAAAAAAGAAGTATGAAAAAGAAAAAGAATCAAAAAGACTTTAAGAGTCAGGAATGACAAGCATCCCTTTGAGGCATGCGTTATCGGGTGCTACCCTTTGAGGCAATACTGCTACTGGGAACGCTTGCTTCATATGTTAATAACTTAATAATGTAGTTGATGCCAATCAAGTGGATTCAGTCGAATTTTGGTAAGCCTAACTCCGAGGATGATGATACACTTGCACACAATGCACCAGGATGGATTCAATGTTTCGATACGTCGTGGGTTGAAAACTTGATATTTGAATGCCATTCCTTGGGATGAAGAGTCTTGAAATGTGTATGATGCTTGTGTATAAACTGATACCCGAGTTATAAGGGTGATATGGTTTGCTCAATTCAATACAGTTTTCCCCAGTGTATATATTTTGTGCTTTCTTTATTAACCCAAAAAGATTTATTTTTGTTTCCCTTTGTCTTTTTACTTTTTCTTTTTAAGATTTTGAAGGTCTATCTTCTGTAAACCCTAATTGACACCTCACTCCTCCACTTAGGGGAACCAATGGGTTTAAAGGGCTTGTTGCCTATGCTAAATGCAACCGTTATTCCTACGAAAGTGAGTTAGGCTTGTAGTGTAGTTTTTATTTTTGTTTTGCTTGAGGATGAGCAAAAACCTAGGTGTGGGGGAGTGTATGAACCTCTATTTTACCTCATTTTAAATCTCACTTGATCCCTGTTTCTCATTGTTTTTATGTAAAATCTAGATGAGAAAGGGACAAATTTACTTCCTTTGATTCAATTGGCTTATAAAGTGGTTTGTCTTACTTTTAGGAGAGATCTTCGGCTTTCGATAGAAATGACAGCTTTGGGAATGGATTACAAGGAAGAATAGAGGTCTAAAGAAGTCCTGGAAACCAAGAGAAGCCGGGGAGAAGAGGGCATGACCGTGCATATAAGGCGCACGACCGTGCTGCAAGACCTGAACCTACGCACAGTTAGGGACCCAGCACGCATGGTCGTGTGTGGTGCCCGTACGTGTGAGCACGGCCGGCCGTGCATCGAGGCAATGTCGTGCTCCGCGTTAGCCTTTGCGAGTTAAAGAGATTTTCAGCTAGTTTTTGGGGAATAATCTATCCTTTTAGAAAGCACTTCTCCCTAGCAGTTTTTAGGGTTTCTAGTAGCCACAAAAACCCCGATTGGGGGGTGAATAATTTAGATGAGATTAGTGTATATCATGTACAAGACTTTAGATTTCACAATTCATGGCTAAGTTTCTCTTCTTCACTTCTATTTAGTTTCATGTTTCTTGCTTTGTTTACTAGTTTGTTAATTCTTACTTTGATTTTCTTTAGGATGTTTAGTTGTGATTAAAGTTGTGATGTTTGATTATGATTAGCCTCTTGATGGCTAATTGATCTTGCTCTAGGCCTTCACCCATCTTATTTGTGCTAGAGTTTAGGGTTCACTCTCATGTCCACCACGTGTTCGATGAAATACTTGAAAGATCTTTCATCCGTATTTTGAGGCAGTTAACTTATGCTGAAAGGTGAGATTGATTGTCGGGTGTGGATAGAGTGAATGGCGAGGATTGGGACATGAAAATAGTTCCATTCGCTGGCTAGGTCAGGGGTTGTTAATCTTGTAGTTTAGTTGAGCTAATCCCAGGAAAATAGGTGGTTAGAACAGTTAGACTAGCCTATAGACCATTGAGAGAGGGCTTATGTGGGCTCTAATGATATAACCGATCAACCTTACTCGCATAACTTGGGAAGGTGAGGGTTTGGCTTGATTAGTTAGTCTACCTTAGGTTTAATTACAACTAAAGTCTTCTCGCTTTAGTAGTTTAGTTTGACTTTCCCTTCACCCTTTAGCTCGCCTAGACTGATACAGTTAAGTTGGCTCTAGTAGTTTAAAACACAACTCCCTGTTGGGCCAAATGCAGAAGCAAAGGCCTTTTTAAAATTAGTGGAGGATATGAATAAACCCCTGTATTCAGGATGTGAGCAAATTTTCAATTCTTTCTTTTATAGTGTTGTTATACCATGCAAAGTGTTTATATGAGGTAATTGATGGTGCTTTTAATGCCTTCATCAAATTGTTCAAAGAAGTCGTCCTTGAAGGAAATGAGTTGCCAAGTTCTTTTGAGAAAATGAAAAGCATAATTAAGAAATTAGGACTTGGTTATAATAACATTGATGCATGTCCTAATGACTGTGTACTTTTCTGGAAAGAGAACACAAACTTAGATAATTGCCCTAAGTGTGATGCCTGTAGATGGAAAACCATTGATGAAGGTTTGATTGTTACACTGGCTAATGGTAAGAAAGTCCCAAAGAAGGTATAACGTCATTTTCCACTAATACCAAGACTCCAAAGATTATTCATGTCATCAAAGACTGTAAATTATATGAGATGGCATGCAGATGGGCGGAAGAAAGATGGTAAACTAAGGCATCCTGCTGATTCTCTTGCTTGGAAGAGATTAGATGAACATTACTGTGAATTTTCTAGTGATCCTAGGAATGTTAGGCTTGGTTTGGCAAGTGATGGATTTAACCCGTTTGGTGTTCTTGGTACCCAATACAGTACATGGCCTATTGTCTTGACAATGTATAATCTACCTCCATGGTTGTGCATGAAACAATCTTATTTTATTCTCTCACTTATTATTCCCGGTCCAAAGGCCCCTGGCAATGATATTGATGTATATCTGCAACCTTTGGTTGATGAGCTAAAACAGTTATGGGATGGTGTTGATACATACGACTCTTATAATGGTGAGACTTTTCGTTTAAAGGGTAAATTGTTATGGACAATCAATGACTTTCCAGCTTATGGTAATTTGTCGGGATGGGGGACGAAAGGGAAGATGGCATGTCCTCATTGTAATATAGATACATGTTCTCATTACTTGAAAAGAAGTAGGAAGTTATGTTATACTGGTCATCGACGCTTCTTGAATATTGATCATAAAGTTCGACGCAATAGAAAGTCATTTGATGGGAATATTGAAATGAGGCCAGCCCCAAAGACACGATCAGGTTCATAGTTACTAGATCAAATGTAGGGACTCGATGTTACTCTAGGAAAAGGCCCTATATCCAAGCAAAGGAAGAGGAAACAAGGTGATAAGGCTATGCCTTGGAAGAAGAAGAGTATTTTTTTCCAACTTCCATATTGGGAACGCCTTCTTATACGCCATAACTTAGATGTGATGCATGTTGAGAAAAATTTCTCTGACAGTTTGGTTGGTACACTTCTCAATATTGAAGGCAAAACAAAGGATACTTTACAGTCACGTCTAGATTTGAAAGATTTGCAGATTAGGGAACATCTTCATCCAATAGAAGATGGTGCTACAATTAGGATACCCCCTGCAAGCTTTACATTGAGTGCTACTGAGAAAGAGGACTTCCTCAAGGTGCTAGCTAGTGTTAAAGTCCCTAATGGCTATGCATCTAATATCACACGATGTGTGCAGCTTCATGAGCGTAAGATCAATGGCCTTAAAAGCCATGATCACCATGTTATCATGCAACAATTGGTGCCACTAGCAGTGCGGAAGCTACGTAATAAAGAACTAATCTTAGTTTTGATAGAAGTTAGCAGCTTCTTTAGAGAGTTGTGTTCTAAAGTGGCAACACCGCATGATTTTGAATGCTTGCAGCATCGAATTGTGGTTACACTCTGCCATCTTGAACGCTTATTCCCACCTTCTTTCTTTGATATCATGATACATCTATCTGTTCATTTGGCATATGAGGCAATGATTGCTGGACCAGTGCATTATAGATGGATGTATCCAATAGAAAGGTATGTGTTAATAGATAATTTGTCATTTACATAACTCATATTCATTTTTTAATTAATTTGTCGCTAACAAGACATGGGGAAAAATATACCTTTTTTGACTGGTAATAGGTACCTACATAGATTAAAGACCTATGTACGTAACAAAAGTCGTCCAGAGGGGTCAATTGCTGAAGGATACTGTGCTGAAGAATGTTTGACTTTCTATGCAAGATATCTGTATGGTATTGAGACAAGAGAGAATCGGTCAAGTAGAATTAATGATGATGATGGTTATGAAAGTCGTGAGGGCTTATCAATATTTTCCTTTAAATATCGTCCCATGTCCAAAAAGAATGACAAACAGGCGGATGATTACCTCAGAGAACAAGCACATAGATATGTGTTTTTCAATTGTGATGAAATTGGGGTTTACATTGAGTAAGTCTTTTCTTTAACATTTTCTGGTGGTACTTTATTATTACTAGGAAAGATTTAATAATCTACTAATGATAATTTGTTGCAGAGAGCACAAAGAACATTTTTATAACAAACATAGTTATCGAGGGTAAAGGCAAATTGAAAATATTCAAAAAAGAGAGTTTTGTCAATGGTTTGAGAATAATGTAAGTTCACATGTTAATTGTCCTCATAATTTTAGTGAATTGAATTATTAATTAAACTAACACATAATATTTGTAGGTTTCTCATCATTTGCCAAATGATCCTCGTTTAGCTGATGATTTTGGGTCGCTTAGTAAATATCCTTCCTTATGGATGAAGACGTTTTCCAAAGTTGCTTGTAATGGGTTCAAGTTTCGAATCAAAAAAGTGGACAAGAATTCTCTAACTCAGAATTGTGGTGTTGTTGTTAGCGCAATATCTAGCGAAGGTGACATCAGTTACTATGGTGTCCTAACAGAAATCCTAGAATTGGATTATTATGGAGGAATGAAGGTTCTTTTATTTCGATGTGATTGGGTGGATCCCATTAAAGGGGTTAGAGAAGATCAATTTGGATTTATCTTGGTAAATTTGAAGACATTATGGAAAACTGATGAACCTTTTGTTTTGGCATCGCAAGCATTGCAAGTGTTTTACACTCCAGATCCTAAAGAGAAGAACTGGCATGTTGTGACAACTACTAAACCAAGAGATATGTTCGATATGGAAGAAGAGAATATACCTGAAATAGATTCTAATTTGCCTGCTTTGTTAGTTGGCATTGATGTAGATGAAAATGATGTTGACAAGTATGTAGAAGATCTTGAGCCTACTATACTTGAGGGAGGACTTCCAGAGACTCAGCGTAATGAGGATACATCTAATGATGACAATAGCTGTGATGAAGATGAAACTCTGGATGATTATGATTAAATGTTGATGTGGAAATGATACCGATTGGTGATAATGATTTATTTTTTATCAGTATTTCCATTTCAGGATGAGAAATCCTTTTTTTATTTGTTTGGATTCCATGTTCTGCAATAAAATATTATAGAGGTTCTAATATTTTTGTTATGTTATGGTTTATTTATGGTTGCATCTAATTTTCTAAATTATGTTCTTATAAATGTCCAATATTTTATTTTTTTGTCATTTGTCACATGACATAGTAATGTTAAATCCAAGAGATGCTGGGAGAAAAAGTTGGATAAAGATGTCCCAACTAAAGGTACTAACTTAGCTTCTTGTTACATGTTAATGTTCTACACCTCTACAAAATTTAATTTTAGCTTATGATTTTGTACATAGGGTGCTATGAGAACTTTAAAAAATGTGAGAGTTGTAGTTGAACAACCAACGAACAATGCTCCCCCTGAATCATCGAAGGTGCGACGTGCTCTTTTCTAGTCAAACACATCATCGAATCAAGGTGTGTTCGACATTTGCTTAAAGTGCTTACAAGTTCTATATATTTATCATTGTCATTTTTCTTATTATGATCTTTATACATTGTTTGCTAAAAACCAACTCGTGCAATAAAATATTCACCACCCATATAGATTCTTGCAATCCAAGGCATGACTATCCATTATGGAGAAGGACACGTGCTACTTCTGCATCATACGCTACAGAACAAGTTCCTCGTGAGACCCAACTTCAACAAAGAGAGGAAAGGGAGAACACACCTCCAGAAGAGGAGAATGACGAAATGTTGTATGCTCATGGAAATGGTAGGACAACTGGTAAGAATGTTTGTGTACTTGAATTTCTTGCTGCTTTTTATCTTACTTTGTTGTATTTTTTCCACATGCGTGTGCTTTATTTTTAATGCTAGACATATATATATATATTCAAATCTATATATATATATATATGTGTGTGTGTGTGTGTGTGTGTGTGTGTGTGTGTGTGTGTGTGTTAATAATCAAATGAATTGGTTACTTCAATTACTCAAATTGTTCACTATTTTGGTATTAAGCAAAGAAACTCATTTAATGAAGTCAATCACATAGAAATATCTAAAAACATGAAATGATTAAATCACAGTGGTCAGTGCATTGGTAGACTTGGTAAATTGAAGCAGGGCATAATATAACACACAAGTAGACTTGGTAAATTGGTAGTCCATATTGGATACTTGGTCTAGTCATTTTATTTTTTATTCAGGTTGCACTCTCATCTGTAACCATCTTACTCAGTAAGCTAGCTAAGAAATTGTAACGAATACCTGTTAGGTTGGGCGGTCGGGCCCAATCGAGTTCATGTTACTATTGGGCTTAATTATTTAGGGTTTATGTTGGATGTGGTTTTGAGTCGTCAGGTCAGAAAATCATGTATGAATTAGTTTTACCGAGTCTAATCAGTCGATATATTATTCAGACAAGTGAACAGACAATAGACTATATACGGTGAGCCATGCTCACAAGAGTCACAAGCTATATATAACACCAGACATATTGCCTAATTGTATAACACATAAGACAAAATCAAACCAAAAGCTCGCGTACACAAAAAATGGAAAGGATATGATCAAACTCCTACCCAGCTCTAATTGAAGGCAGAGCCATAATCATTAATAATTACAGTACTGAATTCATAAAAATCTATGATGAAAAAGCAATCATGGACCAATAGCTTTGTAAATGTGTAATGAAAACTCCAAACATCCCCAAAAATTACATGTGGTAACTCATTGCACAAATTAGCTAGATATTTAAATTAACATTCAAACTTGCAAAGACAAGACCATCGAATACATTAGAATACCTGTCAGCTTTGTCAAATCCAAACCTTGCACCAAAATAGAATGCAACAGAAAGCAGCCAGACATCACTGTGGACAGCAACCAAAGCTAGCCAATCCTTCTCTTGCATTCCATCTCTTGCAAAGTTTATGCCCAAAGCAGGTTCTTGAAGCTCTGGGGGAACTTCTTCAGCAGGAAGATTGACCTCCTACTGCTCACTAGGGAACCCATACAAGCATAAATTTTCTTTCTCTGTTAAGCACAGCACAAATTCTCAGTTGATAAACTCATGAACTTGCGCATAGAAGGACAGAAATAAATGCTCTGTCATGCAAGTGGTAGAAAACAAAAACATAATTATACTTTAAAAAAATAGCAATAAAAGGAAACTAAGCAGAGATATGAACACATGCAAATGATCTCAAAACAAATGTGGAAGAGTCGTTATCCTAAACAATACATTTGACCCGGTAAATGAATCGATCAACCTCAAAGGGATTTAAGTGATATTTAAATGCTGTGTTGAATTATTTAATGCCAGACAGGATAGTTCACTAATGCTGGCAGTTTATGTTCAGTTTGTATTCAGTTTTACTACCCTTAATGACAAGTGAATTTATCATTTGTTTTCTGTTTTTTTCTTTCCAGCCAAGCTAGATAGAGCTAATGCAAGGTATGATTATCCCTTCAAAAGGCAAAAGGATAATAATAATTCTATATTATCTGCCATAAATCAACCAGACGCTTTTAATGGTGCGAGTGCCTTAAGATTGAGAACTCTCCGTTCATCACAAAAGCAAGTTCCTCGTGAGACCCAACTTCAACAAGGAGAGGAAAGAGAGACTAACATACCTACAGAAGAGGAGAATCATGATATGTTGGATGCCCAGGGAAATGATGGTAGGACAACCGGTAAGAATTTCTGTGTACTTGAATTTCTTGCTGCTTTTTATCTTGCTTTGTTTTATTTTTTCCACATGCGTGTGCTTTATTTTTAATCCGGGATCAACAATTTTGAGGAATTAGTGTCTTAAGTTTGTGTTTTCATAAATATTGCTTATGTTGGATGTTGGAGGGGTGGAATCTGATGCTTTATCAATGCTATGTTCAGTTTATTTGTTTCTGATGCTAGGTTGAATTATTTAATGCCAGATAGGATGGTTCATCAATGCTGGCTGTTTATGTTCAGTTTTAGTACTCTTAATGACAAGCGAATTCTTCATTTGTTTTCTGATTTTTTCTTTCCAGCCAAGCTAGATAGAGCTAATGTAAGGCATGATTATCCCTTCAAAAGGAGAAAGGATAGTGATAATTGTATATTATCTGCCATAAATCAACCAGATGCTTTTAATGGTACAAGTGCCTTAAGATTGAGAACTCTCCGTTCATCACAAAAGCAAGTTCCTCGTGAGACCCAACTTCAACATGGAGAGGAAAGGGAGACTAACATACCTGCAGAAGAGGAGAATCATGATATGTTGGATACTCAGGGAAATGATAGTAGGACAACCGGTAAGAATTTCTATGTACTTGAATTTCTTGCTGCTTTTTATCAATCTCTGAGGAATCACAATATGTTTCATGCTTACGTTTTTTAATGGGCATCTCTGTGAAGGTGTGTCATGCTTGTAGAACACGAGGAGGCGTGCTAAAAATAGATATATCAAATTCGAAGTGGAATTGTGGTGTAGGACTTTTGGTATATTTTCATTGTTGCTCTTGTGGTGTGACATATTCTAGATCTAAACAGGTACTATTGGTGGAATTTAGATGCTTGTTGTGTGTAATGCTAAAAAGAGCTTATGAACATGACTATAATGTTTATTGATGAGATGTTGTAATGTATATGATCTGATTCCACTTGAATTGGATTAGAGGAGCTTTTGTATTGTTTACTTATTTATATTGGTGAATTGAAAAATAAGAGATTGTTTGGTGCTTCAAGTGTTGTGTATGGCATCAAAAGAGCTACTCTCAGATTGTCAGTTTCTTGGATGACATGTGAGCTTTGTGGGATATCCACATTATTTCTTTGGTTGTTTGTTATCATTGTTAATTTTCCTTTATTTGTCTTCTGGTGTAAATAAGAAATAGCAGAGGATTTCATCATGAACACCACAAAGAAGCATGGGTGCAACAAATTAAAGCCACCAAAGGAACCAATATATATATCAGTGAATAACTTTGGCCAACCAGACAATAGCGAAGCAAGGAAATTGTCTTCCTTTATTGGTGTCCTTGCAAGGGATCCAAGGATTATGCCAATTGATTGCATTGACTTTCGGAAAATTGGAGAAAATAGAGTAGAACATATCTGGAACATTGTACAGGTATAGAATACTAAATTTAGTTGTAGTATGTTTATTTATCTCCAACTCATAAATACTTTTCTGCACTTACACAATTCATTTTATTTTTTAAAATGGACATATTTAAAGAGGGGTCTTTCAAATTCCCCGAAGGAAAAGAGCCTAGACAATGGTTCAGGGAGACATTAGCTGCTAGTTGGAGGTGGAACAAGTGTAAATTGAAAAGGCAGAAATTCAACAGAAAGTCTATTGATGAAGCTCTAAAGTCTAGACCAACAATTATTCCTGACGACCAATGGAGAAATGCAGTTCAATTTTGGGTATCTAGTCTGGGGCAAGTAAGTGGTATTTGCCTATTTTCATTAATAACCATATATACATTTGAATACAATACCATCATTGTGAATTTAATTTAGGCTCGAACTGAGAGAAATTTGGAAAATCGAGCTCATTATTAAATGTCTCATTATGGTGGAAGTAAGAGCTTCGCAAGGCTACGTAGAGAAATGGTAACTCCTTTAATTATTCATTTCATGTATCTCAATATTTCAAATAAGTTTCTAATTCCATTAAATACGTCTTTAATATGCTGTACATATATACTTTAATATTTGTACTTTTTTCACTCATAGACAAAAGATGGTAAGGAATCAGATAAGCTGGAGTTATTTGAGGCTACCCATAAACCAAAACGGCCAAAAACTAAGCTTGACGATACATGTGCTGCAGTACTTGTATGTTACCTATATCACCTGCTCTGCTTTTTCTTTGAGTTTTTCGTAATTTTGCACATATACACTAGGATTTTGTATAATTACATTAGGTGATTTTGTATAATTTTATACAGGATGAAGTTCGAACAAAATTGGATGGATTACTAGAGGGTTCTAGATCAGATAAAGCTGTACGAGATAAGATATATGAGGAAATTGTTGATGAAGATAAAAATGGATATGCAAAAACTTATGGGTTAGGTGTCAAGGTGTCGCGTTCTCGTGGAAAAAGATGTGAGTTGGCCATTGAAAGGGAAAAAAGAATCAAGGTATAGGAGGACTTGAAGAATATGACTGTAAAATTGTAAGAGACAGAAGAAAAGGTTGAAAGGGCTCAGCATAAGGCAGAGAGGGCAGTTGATTGGGTCGGAAGAGTGATGGGGGACTTACTTTTACTTAAGGTAATGCCTGAAAATTCTTTTCCCCACATTATCGCAGTACTTTGGTATTGGGACATTTATTCTTTACGGAAAGCACTTAATTCGATGAGTATTTATATAATGAAATGTTGTCATGAGATCAGTCTCAACTTAGAAGAGGAGAATATGGACGTATTGAAGACGAAGAAGCCGATCGTTCTTTTTGGCAAGAGTTTGAGAAGGATTTTCCATTGTACGAGCAGGGTTCACCTTCAGGTGAAGATGAATTTGTGTCGGATGATGAAGATGCATGATCAAGAAGCTTTTAAATGATGCTGAGCATTTGTTCGATACAATTTACAAGCAGTGGACTCATACAATATTAGATACCATTTTCTTTTCTGTTTTAATCATATAAAGTTTCTTCCAATTTTGGTATAATAACTTGTTTCAGATAGACATGATGTCGAATCCAAACACATGCATTATCATCAACAGTTATATATATGATTGAATATTATTTATTTGTCTAACGACATGAATGTTTGTATTTTTGTAGTTACATGCTTAATTATGCACTAGATAAACTGCTACCAATAGTAACATATATATCAATTTAGTGTGATGCTCATGATTGCAAAATAATTAATTTTCAATAATGAAGTTCTATTGCAACACCAACAATAATAGTAATTTTATGGGGATAAAACAAATGCCAATAGAATTTCTGAAAGTTGGAAATTGCAACACCAACAGTTATGATATGTTGGCAATGGTGATACCAACAGAATTCTATGCAAGAGGATTATTTCTGTTTAGAACAAGAATGCAAACAAACTAAAATTGTTGGAATAAGTAATGCCAACAGAAATGCCAACGGACTCATTTCTGTTAGGAATGCTAATGTAAACAGAATATGATTGTTGGAATAAGCAATGCCAACAGAAATGTCAACATAGTAATTTTTGTGGTTATTGTTTAACATTGACAACAGAATGCAATTTTCTGTTGGAAATAACTTTATCAACAGAACAAATTCCAACAGTACAACCAACAGACATATTTCTGTTGGCATAGCCATTTCCAACAGTAAACTGACTCTTTGCCAACAAATCAATCCTGTTGGCACAAGTCGTATTTTTTGTAGTTCGTAAGACTAACTCAATAGATAACAGTTTAGTCCCCGGCAACGGTGCCAAAAAAACTTGACCATTACCTCAAACGCACGTGTAGTCGTAGTATAGATAAAAGATATCATTCCTCAGCCACTAATGTAATCTATCAAGTCTTGTCTATCAGAATATGCTCAGTAAAATCCTAATTCAAATGGTTTCGATTTAACAAGTTCTAATTCACTAATTTTTAAATCAATTAAGAGAACATACCTAGGAATTTATGTAGTTATGAAAAGTTATTGGATCAAAATGACAAACATGTGCTTTTTCTCTAATCGGTTAATCTCGAGGAATTGCAATCTATCTAAAAATTTGGCCTACTCTTTCGAAATCAACCAAATTTGCCTAAACTAAGCAAAAGTCGTTCTTTTTAACTAATTTGCCTTAGTCCAAGTTAAACATTTTCGATTACTTTCTAGTCCTCCTAACATGAAAATCTCTCTTTCAAGACGATGGTATGTCAGGTTTTATCAAGTAGTCCAACATTTAAATGTTACCTGCAGTTTTTCACCCGATTGTTTCAAAGGTGCAAGCAAACTTTGGCCAAAATCTACTCACAACATGATAATCACTTGATAGAACGAAATCAAACCAATCATGAAAACAAGCACAATTCTTTAGATTAAAACATGATCCAACAACACTTTCATGAACTACTAAATCCCTAGACAAAAATTAAACTACTCACGCATGATTAAGGATTAAACAACTAACCAACGTTTTACGAAATCTGAACGGAAGGGCTCAACTGAGAATAACCTTAAACCATTGGCTTCAAACCGCCTCAAGATCAAGCACTCACACTCAAGATTACTCACCAATACAAATACCAAACTAAAATCTAAACTAAAGAGAGCAAAAATTAGAGAAAGAGAATAAAGTATGCTACTCTATATTCCTATGCATCCCCTCTCTACTGCTGCCTGAATAAAGCCCTTTTATGGGAGAGCTTAGACATTTTCATCCACACAGCCGAAGGAAAACGAAGAGGTAATAGTTTCTCTATTCACCAACGATCCGTGGCAGACACCACAGTCCAACCATGGTCTGGGCTGGAACCGATTTTCTGCTCTTTTCTTGCTCCACTGGCATAGCATCACATGGATGTCCATAGGGGAGGTCAAAATACATCTATTAATGATCAACTGCTGGGTAAAAAGGCCTAACATCCTGTAAATCACATCAAACAATCATACTCAAGCATAAATCAAGAATAGGAATATAAATAATAACATTAAGCTCATAATTCTCCTAAAATTGAAGCGACATAGCCCTAAAATTATGTATAAGTTAAGCACTTATTAGGCACCGCTGTAAAAAACCTAGACCGCGAGCCGTAGCAGGTCACCACGGACCGTCAAGTTCACCACCGTCTGCCCGTGGTGTCTATTGATTCTGTTTTTTTTTTTTCAATTTTTCTGGGTTGGTACCCCACGGCCGCGGTGCTAAGTATCCTAGTCGTGGTGCGAATACATTTTACATATATTTTTCGTTTCTCTTTATTTTTCTTCTTTTTCACAAACTCTTTATTCTACTCTTATTTCTCTCTTTTTTTGTTTCTCTCATTTTTTTCATTTTTTTCTTTATTATTGAAAAACTACAAAAAGGGTTTGGGTTGCCTCCCAAGAAGTGCTCTTTTAAGGTCAAGAGCTTGACCCTTCTTCTATGGTTGTTCCGGATCAGTAAGTGTGTGGACGTTGGCTTTATCACAGACCACAAAGTCAAACCTTTTCAATCAAAGGTGCCATCGCAAAAGCTCGAGTTGAAGGTCCTTCGTCTTCATCAATTTGCGCCATAGTACATTATCAGCGTACAAAACAAAGCACACTCGTAGCCCATCAGACGGGCTATTATCAACTTGTTCAACCCCCAAATCAAAATCTACATCTAATCCTTTCATAGGGGGCAAAGAAAGAATAGCCTGGGCAAACCTGTAATAATTACTCATAAAAGACTCATTAGAAACATGGGCGTCAACCTTGGGCATGTTAGGCAGCATAGGAGCAGTAAACTCCACCTTAACATACCTTTGGCTGGGGTCCTCAGGAGAAATCCAGTCAAAGTCAGGAGGATCTTCACAATTCAAGACATCCTTCATATAAATCTCAGGGGAAGGGGGAAATTCATCCAATAGAGAAGAATTATGAGATACCACTTTCTCCTTCATATGACAAAACACAACATAGCGCCCTTTCTTACATCAATGTGGCAACCAGCTATAGCCAAAATGGGCCGACCTAGAATAATTTGAGCATCATCGGTCTCGGGCATATCAACTATGATAAAGTCATCCAACACCCAAATATCTCCTATGTTGACTGGCGCATTATCCAATCTGCATATGGGTTGCATCTCAAAACCGTCTGCTAACTGTAGTGAAAAGGGTGCGGCTTGTAATGTTCCTAGGTGAAACTTATAAAACAAAGAATATGGCATTACACTGAAGCTTGCACCTAGATCACATAAAGCTCTCTCAATTTCTACCTTTCCCACAACGCAGCGGATAGAAAAACTACCTAGGTCAGGGAGCTTAGGTGGAAAATTTGTGGGGATCTCTATAGTGTCATTCTCTATCAATGCGACAGTCTTGCCACCATTATTCCTCTCCGTACTTCCAACCATGATTATTTATCTACCATCTTCCATTGGTATATCCTCAAGGTCAATGAAGTCCTCTACTTCTTCCTTCAAGGTCAATTGCATTGCTCATCAGGGTTAGGTTCGAGCTTACTAGGAAGTCTATCTGGGGGCGTAGATGAAAAGCTAGCTTGTTGGGAAATCTGAGCTTCCAAGATCTTATTGTGAGTTGTAAGCACATCAACCTTATAGGCTAATTTCTTAATGTACTCATTCCATTCTTGTTGTGCTATAAGCATACTTACCATCATGGCTTTTAAATTGGACTTTTGGGGTACCTGAGAACAGCAGAAGAGGTATTTGAAAACCGGGAGGTGGTCTAGCATTCATTGGGGCATAATCAAAGAGTTTGGATTAGACCTATATGAGAAATTCAAATGATTCTTCCTACCTGAATCGTAAGTACTAGAGTAAGGGTCATTGGCCGGTCTTTGGTTGAAGTTTTGAACACAGTTAACTTCACTAGGGTCTTGGAAAAAAGGGCTCCCAACTTGATAATTTAAAGTCACATGCTCAATAGAACCACAAATTTCACAAGGGGAATGAGCACTAGAATTCACAGCATTAAAATTCATTTGGTCCAATCTTTGAGTCATAGCATCTACTTTAGCAGAAAGCAGAGTAAGCGCACCAACTTCAAGCTTACCTCTAACCCGTTTGGATTGGCCTCATTCGATGGACCATTGGAAATTGTTAAGTGCTATCTCTTCAATTAAGTTATAGGCTTCATCCTCTGTTTTGTTCATCAAGGTACCTCCTACCGCCACATCAATAATGGACCTTACAGGTTTAGTCACACAATTATAAAAAACTTGGACAATCATCCAACGTTGAAGACCACGATGGGGGCATATGCGCAACAAATATTTAAACCGCTCCCAAGCTTCGTATAGCGTCTCTTCATCTTTTTGCGTAAAGTGGGTGATTTGATTCCTTAAGTTGGTCGTTTTGCTCGGAAGGAAAAACTTGGCGAGGAACGCTCTTGTTAACGCATTCCAAGTGGTAATACATCTCGATGGCAAAGAGTGTAACCAATCCCTTGCTTCATCTCTCAATGAGAAGGGAAATAAATGCAATTGGATGGCATCAATGGAGACTCCATTAAGCTTCAACGTGTTACATACATCTAAAAAGACCGAGACGTGTAGATTCGGGCTTTCTAATTGAGCTCCTCCAAACTGGGATTGTTGCATCATGGAGATGAGTGCCGGTTTGAGCTCGAAATTATTGGTATCAAAAGTAGGGCGAGCGATGCTTGAGGTGATTCCTTGGACTCCAGGGGTAATGAAATCTCAAAACGTCCTTCTTTGGCCACCTCCTCCTCCTGCCATGTTTCTTAGATTCCTTCTCGCCTCGCATCTTTGTTCTTCAGTCCTTTGCTTATTCCTCCTTAAGTGAAAAGTCCTTTCAATCTCGAGATCGGGTTCGTACAAAATTGAACTTCGCATAAACGGGAAAAATTCTGGCAAGCACTGTCACCAACACTACCAGCTCAATCAAACAAGAAAATAAAAGGAAAATAAAAGTAAAAAGTAATAAAATACTTAGTCACTTTCGTAACACTAACTTAATAGTTAACAGATTGAGTCCCCGGCAACGGCGCCAAAAACTTGACCACTATCGCAAGCGCATAGGTAGTCGTAGTATAGATAAAAGATCGCTCCTCAGGGACTAATGTAATCTATCGAGCTTTATCTATCAAAATATGCTATGTAAAATTCTAATTCAAAGGGTTTTGGTTTAGCAACTTCTAATTCACTAATTTTAAATCAATTAAGGAAAAATGCCTAGGAATTCATGTAGTTACGAAAGTTGATTGGATCAAAATGATAAGCAAGTGCTTTTCTCTAATTGGTTAATCTCGAGGAATTGCAATCTCTCCAAAAATTCAGTCTAATCTTTCGAAACCAATCAAATTTGCCTAAACTAAGCAAAATTCATTCTTCTAAACTAATTTGTCTTAATCCAAGTTGAATATTTTCGATTACACTCTATGTCCTCCTAACATGCAAATCTCTCTTTCGAGACGACATTATATCAAGTCTTATCAAGCAGTCTAACAATCAAGTGTCACATTTCAGTTTTTCACTCAATTGTTTCAAGTGTGCAAGCAAACTTTGGCCAAAAATCCATTCACAACATGAGAATCACTTGATAGAACGAAATCAAACCAATCATGAAATAAGCACAATTCTATAGATTAAAACATGATCCAACTACACTTTCATAAACAACTAAATCCCTAGACAAAATAAACTACTCACACATGATTAAAGATTAAACAACTAACCAACGTTTTGGTGAAATTTGAGAGAAAGGGCTTGACTGAGATAGCCTTTCAACCAAGGGCTTCAAACTGCCTCAAAATCAAACACTCACACTCAAGATTTCTCACTAAAACAATAACCAAGCTAAAAATCTAAACTAAAAAGAACAAAATTGGAGAAAGGAAATGAACTATGCTATCTAAGCTCTCTTTTCTATCTCCCTTTCTGCTACTCTTGAAATGCGTTTTAATAGAAGAATTCGGATGATTTAAGCCACACAGCCGAAGGAAAACGAAGAGGCAACAGTTTCACACTTCACCATGGTCCGTAGCAGGCACCATGGTCCGATAGTAGGCTTGGCTGGAACCAATTTTCTGCTCTTTTCTTGCTCCACGGGCGTAACATCTCCGTTGGGGAGGTCAAAATAAAATAAGGGTCAAATGTTAGGTAAAAAGACCTAAAATCCTGCAAAACACATCAAACAACCATACTAAGCATAAATCGAGAATAGGAGTATAGATTATGATTTTAAAGCACATAATTCTCCTAAAAATTTGGCAAAATAGCCCTAAAATGATGTATGCATTAAGCACTTATCATTAGCCAACTTAATAGGGACTATAAGACCAAGGGTGAAACGATAGCCGTATACATACAGAAGGTGAGGGGGATAACTAGCCACTTTAGGAACTTCGAGATCGCTGATATCCCAAGATCGAAAATTGTCATGATGACATCCTATCCAAACTGTCTAGCTTATTGACCAATGGAAAGCCAAAACGCATTCAACAGGAGATATTATTCAAAACGAGCATCAATCCCTGTAAGGCCATGTTACTTTACATAAGTTCCACCTGGATGGAAACCCTCATAGCATTTCTAACGAACGAAACTCTCTTTTCTAACCCGAAGGAGGCAAAAAAAAAAAAAAAAACAGGCAGAGTAGCTATTTTATATAAAAGTGTTCTCTACAAGTGCTTATATGAATGACCACTCCTTCAATACGCTACGCCCAAGATGGGGAGAAAAATATTGGAAGAAACCCATGATGACCTATGTAGCGTGCATATCAAAGGACATGTTCTTGCAATCACTACCTTCCGAGCTGGCTACTATTGGTCATCTTTAAGGGAGGACACCATGAATGCGGTCAAAAAAATATGATAAATGCCAAAGGTTCTTGCCAGTTCAAAAGAAGCCCCCTACCTGGCTGACCTTGATCCTATCTCTTTCGCCCTTTACTAAGTGGGGTATGGACATACTTGGTCCCTTGCCAAAAGCAATAGATAAAGAAAATATATCTTCGCCATTGTCAACTATTTCACTAAGTGGGTGGAGGCTAACGCCTTTGCCTGCATCACGACGGGCAAGGTAAGGAAGTTCATTTGAAATAACACTATCACCCAAATTGGGATTCCTTTGGACATGATCTTCGACAATGGTACGCAATTTCACAACAATAAGGGTCCAAACCACCTCGGGCACAATGATTGTAAGGCCTGATTCGCAATTGTAGGCCATTCCCAAACAAAAACATATGCTAAAGCTACCAACAAAGGCATTCTAAGCGGCCCACAAAAGAAACTACGCGTAACCAAGGGTAGGTGGGTCGACGATCTACAAGGAATACTCTAGTCAATGTGCCCAACTGAGAAAACGACCATAAGAGACACTCCATTTATGTTAGCCTACTAGGTAATACTCCTTATTAAAGGCATCATACATACTCACCAGCCCACTACATTCTAAGAGGATTGAGATAACTCTACCCTAAAGGAAGCCCTTGACTTACTGTTCATAGTCAGGGGTGGCATCTTGTAACAGCCCTACCCCTAGAGTTAGGGGCATTAATGATTTCTAAAATTTCAGAGCAAAATGGATAGAGCTTTGCTTAATAACTGATCATAACCCTGACTTAAAGCCTTACATTAAGTACCTGTACTTATAAACATAAAGAATATATTCCACAGACTTAACGGCTACACGCTGGAGACCACAACTATACAGGCCCCATGCTAGGAGTACAAAAACTATAAAGCTAAGTAAAAGGAAGAAACAAAGGTAAAGCTCAATGGATCACATATCCAGAGCGTCAGGGTCTACATCCAAAAACAAAACTTAAGTTTAACCGACTAAAGGACTTACCATTTAGAAGGTTGACCCACACATCCTTCAACATGACATTTGGTCAGTATACAATACATGAACTATAGCAATTAACTTACATATGCTCAAGAAACTTAAGAATACATGACATTACATTATTCAACTTAAGAATCTACGTGTATATATATGTAACACCCTTTCCCAACACAAAAGGGAGGTTCTGACTCGACGTATGCAAACTGACTTCTAACTATCTTTTCAAGAACCCAGCAAAAAAGGGGAATAGAGAAGGGATGAGATACCACACGTTCAGTGGCTGATTCTCAACCCCAAGAAAACAAAACAGTTGCACGTAATAGTTTTAAGTAGCAATCACACACAATTTGATATTTAATGTCACATAATAAACATTTAAGGTCCCCCATATTCATCAATACCTTAATAATCTTCAAAATTCAATGGCATCCCTTCCCTTCTATTCCACGCACAAGAGCTCCCAACTTGCCTAACCTATGACTCTTGTAACTTAGCAATGACAACCCCACATTACACTTACTTAACATCACATAATACACAAATAGGACTTAATAGCACGCTGCCTCATGCTAAAATCCAAGCATTGAGAACAGTAGGTTGTTCAGTTTGCACGTAAGCACTTAACATCAAGAAGTTCAATTAGAATTATCAACTAGAATTCTTTTCATAGGAAAATGGAATTAATACATGGGCGGGCAAGGACCTTTACTTGAACCACATTAACCATTTGTAAAAGAAATAATCCCTTGATAGGGAAGTCATTTGAATCTCCATGTGAGTCTTTAAAAAGGACACATGCACATCTCCAAACATTTGCACTTGAATAATCCTCAAACGAGGAGTTATCAACTCATAATAAATAAGAAGGCATTTTCTGGGCATCGGATTCACACGTTAGTGCTCTACTCAAGTGAGCGTTTATCCACGTTAGGATCTTCTAGGGTTCCCACTTCTAGGACTATTCCCTAAGAATTAGGATTCCCGCATACCGGGTCTGATCTCTAAACTTGTATTCTACCCTCGAAGGCGTCCCCTAGGGTTCCCACTTCTGGGTCTACTCCCTAGGAACTCACTAGCACTATCCACTTACCCCAAAACATTTCATATGCATCTCACTTTCAACACGTTTTGCATCAAAATTTCCATCATATCACAACAATGGCGTTTACATTTTCAAAAAGTCTAAAATGCCTTAATAACATCCATTCCAGTTATCTAAAGCATACAACCACTCATTTTGGCCAAGCATGCTTATAAACAAGTTAACGACCAAGTAACCACTCACTTTTAAAATGAGGGGATATTAAAACTCATTTTTGGGAGCTACTAATTTGCAGCTTACGCATAATTAGCTTCACTTAAAGGCACTTAGCAGTTTGGTTCAGTAAAACTAGTCATTTACTTTTGTTCCCAAATTCGTTTCAATGTTGTGCAAAATGAGGGTTTAAAGCAAGTTTGCACTTTTCAAGTAATACTTTGCCAAGTTCAAGTTTTCACAGTTCAATGGTTCAACTCACTGGACCGTTCAGCTAAATCATTCAGCTGAGTCGTTCAGTGGCCTAAATGTTATCCATATTAGATGTATTTTAACAACTAGAGCAAGGAATCTAATCGGCAAGCAAGTGGAGTTTGCCTAAAATGCATCAGGACAACTAGTTACACCAAAATCAGTCAACGTATGGCCCATTTCATATCATTTAAAATCACAAATTATACATGCAGCGGTCTTATCCATAATGGTGAGATTTATGGCCAACAAATACTATAAGCTACTATCAGTTCAGCAGAACTTATACAACCTCACACACGTGAGCATATTTCACAACCTCACTAATTTTTCGACAACCTGGGCTCCCTCCGGACGGCATCGTCCACAAAAGTCCTTAAAAATCAACCCATTTTTTTCAACCCAAATCATTTCGAATAGCCAAATAGCTCAGTTTCAGTTTTAATTCATTTCAAATAGCCAAGCAACTCAATTAACCAAGCAATCAATTAGTCAAGCAACTCAATTACGATTTTGGTTCATTCAAGCACTCAATCTTAATGTCAAATTATGCCAAATAGCAAAATAATTCGATTACGATTTCAGTTTATTCAAGCAACTCAATCTTAATGTCAGATTATGCCAAATAGCCAAACAAACTCGATTACGATTTCAGTTCATTCAAGCAACTCAATCTCAAAGTAAAACTATGCCAAATAGCCAAACACTCTTCCTACTACCCTTGCTTCCCACACATTCAAATTCATCTCCAAAATTCAATTAACTCGGTAATTGAATGATAATCAGAACAACTCAACAAAAGAAATGTTAAAGCCTTGTAAAATTATTAGTAGGTTAGGGAATTGATAACACCCACCTTAATTCCACGCTAAATGGACCAAATATGGCTTCAATTGGGCGCATGCAGGTCGAGTTTTCCCTTTACTGCCACTAGTGCTCCTCCTTTTATCCCTCGATCACACTAGGGTCACTGGATTTGTACCAAATCAGTGGTCGTGGTGGTAGTGTCGAGTTAGTGCTGGTGGTTCTGGTATGTTAGGGTTTGGCTCTCACACCTCCTTGCTCACACAAACACACACACACACTCTCTCTCCCCCTCTCTCTGCAGGCGTCCAACAACATAACCCGACTGGGTTTCGTCTCCTCGCCGCCGTCGTTGTTCTTACTCCCTCTCTCTCTCTATGTTCACCTCCCTCTCTCCCTCTCTTCTAGTCTAGTCCGAGGATATAGATGAAGGGGCAAAGCCCTCCCCCTTCCCCATCAAGACCGGGGTCTCAACCTCCGCTTTTTTTTTCTTTTTTTTTTTGGCAATTAAGTTAAGAAGAATTTGGGTCTAAATAACCTAACCGCAATTGATCTCGACCATAATATCCTAATCCAACTTGGCAATCTCACATAATTACACCTTGGTCTAATTTTTAACGAACCCACTAATTTCACATAATTGCATAATAAATAAAGAAAATTTATAAAATTACTTCACATAACCCATTACGCTCAATTACCACACAAACAAAAATAGTCTAACATAGCTAATTAAATAAAACATAATCAATGAAAATATTAATCTAAATAGTTGGCCCAAAATTAAAAATTCTCAGCTATTACACTCTCGCCCGTAAAAGAATTTCGTTCTCAAAATTCCAAAGTTCATAGTTCAATAAAACAGGAAATGCACATACACATGGCACAAGCCATACATCTCACAATATAATCCAAAATCTTGCTTTACATTTAATTGTATCTTTTAAATAAGGAAAAGAAGGTTATGCTATCTAGTCTCATCCTGTCAATTCTCTTCAAGCACCTATTCACTCTATTAAGTCGTCGAGGGCAAATTGTATAGAAGAGAGGCAATTGAGTTGGCGGGGATAACCATGTTAAACTTATTTTAAACGAACATCGACATGGGATGGCATCTAAAGGCTTTTCATTCATGGCATTTCAAACAAAGCAACCAAGATCACATCAAGACAGCCAAACAAGTCATATGTACATTTTAAAACATAAAGGAATCGAATCGTGGTAGACTTGAGTCAATAAACCAAGGCTTCTATGCTGCATCCAAGTAATAGGGCACCGCATCTCATAGCATCACATCAATAACAAATGAAACTCAAAGTGACATTCAAAATCGCAACAACATCACTTAAGATCATCAACTCAACACCCCGAAGATCATTAAAAGTATGTAATAAGAACCAGTGTGATAGATATGTGCAAGTAAGTTATGAGTGGATAGTATATATGGAGACTGGAGCTATCAATCGACAAGTAACGAAACAACTTAGGAAAAGCGGTACAATAGAAATGCATGCTCCTAGGTGGTGAAGGTACAGTGTAACACCCCCAGCCCCTAGGGCTGAAAGCGTTACGTTTTCCTAAC
>JACYFF010031956.1:21452905-21474625 GCA_017589665.1 Selenicereus undatus
AGGTAAGACAGGCAACTTAATAGAAAACGATAAGGTGGGGTCTTACATACAGAGAACTAAATTACATTTCTAGCACATTAGTTGACTAAAAAAGATAGGACAGTGTTTCCTTGACAACGATAGGTTTCATACCAAGCTTATTTATCAAGTAATGCGATTACAACCTAGCTAATATGATGTTCTACCTTAGGGTCTCCATTTGAACTAATTATCTCATGATTTGGAAACATACAAATAGGACTACATGCTTGTAGGCTTTACTCTAGGCCCCTTTGTGCCCTTATTAGAATATCAAAAGTACATATCCTAATACAACTAAGCCACATCATGTCACATACTTCAAGCAATCCAATTGCCAATCATATGTCATAGCTCAATTGTCCACATATCTTTATTATGATCATGAGCAAGCCAAGTGCATTATCATGTTTTCATAAATGCTCATGGGTAAGTACATCCGCATGCGACTATAATTTCCTAGGGTCAGGGATCGACGGTATGTCAACACAGTGGCCAGGGTGGCCATAATGGGAATTGTCCATGCAAAACTGCTAGAACATAATAGGACAACAATGTTAACAAACATAATCGCTAGCAAAAGCACAATTCTAAGGTTTCCCATGAAAACTACCACGTAATACATGAAACTTATTGCATAGGCTATAATGCAAGATAACTTAATCACGTCATATCCTTGGACCCATATGAACTGTGTCAATCATTACCTAACATAACTTCTCTAACGAGTTTAGAGTCAAGAATTCAACTATAAGCAGGGGTACACTAGCACGCCATCCGATTAAGCATAGAACACAAGGGCAAGAATATGCGAGTGCAAACTCTTATGTTCGTCACATTATGCACTAACACATGTATATACAATTATTCAAACTATAATATGAGATAAAGAATTCATGGAGTGCAAATAATGACTCATGGATCATACCGAGCAATGGATCACATAGGTTAAATCATTTAACTAATCCAGCCACTTGCTTAACCAATGCTTAAGAAAGTAAACTCCCAGAGGTATGTGTACTACACAATTCATTCATTAAACATAATGTTATAGCTATGCTTTAAGACACGTAGACTCATGGTAGTGTCACATAGGGGGACATCTAGTCAAGTGCATGTGAGTGCAACCCTCATTTGCAATCCTTGGGTCAAAGGTATATCTTGAGGCTTATCCAAAATTATTAGAAGCTAGCCAACGACTAACTAAAAATGGTTCAGGTGTAAGAACAATGGCACTAATGGCCTTACAGGTTTATGTCCAGGCTTTACGACACATTTGTCTCATAAGGTGATTTTAGAAGTCCGAGAAACTCGTAGTACAGAAGGGAAGGTTCAACCTCCTATAGAGATTTCTGGCTTCTGCACTTGGTGTTAATGCTTAAGAAAGTAATGGAAATGTATGAATCATCGCCTTAGAAGATGATGAAGTGGCACACGTAGTACAACAATACCAAAGTCTGTCAGGTTCTTCCTTTTGTTTCCTTCCTAAGTGTGTTGGGGTTTGAACTAACCAGGACGCTACCAATCTCATAACAAGAATGACATCCCATATAACAGTAAGCATGACACCAAGTTGACTGGTGAGTAATGGTAGCTGCATGATGGGAAACAAGAAACACTTTCCATGTAAGTAACTAGTCTAGATCATGACCATATATAAGTAACAATGAAAAGTACATGGGATGCTCAAAACAACACTTATACAACAATCAACAAGACTCTATTTATCTTCCAAATTTGCATGCATACATATGAAACCTTGCTTGTTTCTCTTAAACAATGGAGAATTCACATAGGAGGGGTACTATTTAAAAGAATTGATTTTCAATTGCTCAAGGCAATCTCTAATCACTTGCTAGCGGATCATCATTAACACAACCAGCAACATATACATCTTGGCATGTGGACACTCAAAAACATTTGATTACACATAGAAACTTATGCTCATAGAACTAGAATCAAACATTATTACAAAGTGAATGCAAGTCTTCATATGCAACAGCAAGACCTAACCAAATAATTAGACAGGCCCTTTTAATGCGAAAGTAAAACCCTAACCAACTAATTAGGAAAGACGTTAACTTTCAAAATCTATAGGTTCTCAAAAAGGGGAAATAGTTGAACTACTTCTAGCCTTCTCTCTACCC
The DNA here is from genome assembly GCA_017589665.1 of Selenicereus undatus. Taxonomy (NCBI): domain Eukaryota; kingdom Viridiplantae; phylum Streptophyta; class Magnoliopsida; order Caryophyllales; family Cactaceae; genus Selenicereus; species Selenicereus undatus. The sequence goes on from JACYFF010031956.1 coordinate 21,455,071, forward strand.
ACCTTGAGTACGCCTGCTCACTCTATTATAGGGCCCAAGGAGCAAATCATACTTTAAGGGCAAAGAATCAGCTTGGAGTTAAGACATTTCTAATCATTTGAGTTTGAACCAAGCGCACTTTAAACTTTAATTAAATCATCAAATGTGCATGCACAGAATAATTACTAATCGAGCTAACACGTAGCTTTCTCATGAATGCACAAGTCTTTTAGCTTATATTCTAACACACAACTCACTTTTCATTTCATCTGTGTATTCTAATCACACAACAATCAATTAATCAAATCAATTAGCATATCAGGAACACATTGTAAGCAAGGGTACACCTTATAATATATTGTTACTTGGTACGTACCAAGACAACTATATGAAATGCAAAACTCATGTCACGGCCTGTAGCCACAGGATCTTGCTTTGATACCATCTGTAACACCCCTATCCCCTAGAGTTAGGGGTGTTAATGATTTCTAAAATTTTGGAGCGAAACGGACAGAGTTCCGCTAAAAACTGACCATGACCCTGGCTTAAAGCCCTGTAACCATAAGCATAAAGAATATATTCAACAAATTCGATAGCCACACACCAGCGACCACAACTCTACGAGTCACACAACTGGAGTACATGAACTATGAAGCTAAGTAAAAGGAAGAAACAAAGATATAGGTCAACAGATCACATATCCGGAGCACCGGGGCTTATATCCCAAAGTCAAAACTCAACTTTAACCAACTAAAGGACTAAATATTTAGATGGTTGGTCCACACGGCCTTGGGAGCAACATCTAGTCCATATACAACACATGAACTATAACAATTAACTTACATATGCCCAAGAAATTTAAGAATACATGACATTACACTATTCAACTTGAGAATCTACGTGTATATACATATAACACCTTTTCCTAACGCAAACGGGAGGTTATGACTTGATGTATGCGAAGCGACTTCTACCTATCTTTTCAAGAACCTGGAGAAAAAGGCCAATAAAGAGGGGATGAGCTACCATGCGCTCAGTGAGTGATTCTCAACCCCAAGAAAACAAAACAGTTGCACATAATACTTGTAAGTAGCAATCACACACAATTAGATATTTAATACCACATAATAAACATTTAAGGTCCCCCCATATTCATCAATGCCTCATTAGCCTTCAGATTTCAATGGCATCCATTCCTTTCTTTTGTTCCATTGCCCAACCTATGGCTCTTGTAACTTAACAGTGACAACCCCACATTACACTCATCACATGATATACACACAGGACTTAATAGTAAGATGCCTTTGGCTAAAATCCAAGCATTGAGAATAGCAGGCATTTTATCAACTAGAATTCTTTTCGTAGAAAATGCAATTAATACATAGGTGGGCAAGGACCTTCACTTGAACCACATTAAGCATTTGTAAAACAAACAATTCCTTCACAGGGAAGTTATTTGAATCTCTACGTAAGCCTTTATAAAGAACACATGCACATCTCTAAACATTTACGCTAACATAATCCTCAAACGAGAAGTTCACAACTCATATGAGTAAAAAGGCATTTTATAGGCATCGTATTCACACATTAATACCCTATTCAAGTGAGCGTTTATCCTCATCATGATTGTTCTAGGGTTCCCACTTCTGGTTCTATTCCCGAAGAATTAGGGTTCTCGCATATCGGATCTGATCCCTAGACTTATATTCTACCCTCGTCAGGGTCCTCTAGGGTTCCCACTTTTGGATCTGCTCCCTAGGAACTCACTAGCACTATCCTCTTACCCCAAAACATTTTAGATGTATCTCACTTTCAAGAAAATTTTGCATCAAAATTTTCATTATATCACAGCAATGGCATATAACCACTCATTTTGGCCAAGCATGCTTGTAAATGAGTTAACGGCCAAGTAACCATTCACTTTTAAAAGGAGGGGATATTAAAATTCTTTGTTGGGAGCTGCTAATTTGTAACTTACTCATAATTAGTTTCACTTAAAAACACTGAGCAATTTGGTTCAGTAAACTAGTCATTTACTTTTGTTCCTAAACTCATCTCAATGTTGTACAAAATGAATGGTCTAAAGCGAGTTCACACTTTTAAAGTAATACCTTGCCAAGTTCATGATTTCCAGTTCAATGATTTAACTTGCTAGACTCTTCAGCTGAGTCATTCAGCAGCAAAATGTTGTTCATATTACATGTATTTCAACAACTAGGGTAAGAAATGCAATCGATGAGCAAGTGGGGTTTGCCAAAAATACATTGGGACAGCTAGTTACACCATAATTAGTCAGTGTATAGCCCCTTTTGTTTCATTTAAAATCACATATTATACATGCAGTGGTCATATCTGTAATGGTGAGATTTATGGCCAACAACTACAATAAGCTATTATAAGTTCAGCGGAACTTACACAACCTCACTAATTTTTCGACAACCTAGGCACCCTCATTACGGCACCGTCCACAAATGTCCTTAAAAATCAACTCATTTTTCTTTTTAACCCAAATCATTCCAAATTGCCAAATAGCTCAGTTTCAATTTCAATTCATTAGCCAAGCAACTCAATTGGCCAAGCAACTCGATCATGATTTCAGTTTATTCAGGCACTCAATCTTAATGTTAGATTATGCCAAATAGCCAAACAACTCGATTATGATTATAATTCATTCAAGCAACTCAATCTTAATGTCAAATTATGCCACATAGCCAAACAACTCGATTATGATGTTAGTTCATTCGAGCAACTCAATCTTAATGTAAAATTATGCCAAATAACCAAACAACTTGATTACAATTTCAGTTCATTCAAGCAACTCAATCTCAATGTCAAATTATGCCAAATAGCCAAACACTCTTCCCACAAACCTGCTTCCCCCACATTAAGATTCATCTCCAAAGTTTGATTAGCTCAGTAATTGAACGATAATAAGGTCAACTCACTAAAACAAATGTTAAAGCCTTGCAAAATTATTAGTAGGTTTGGAAATTGAGAACACCCACCTTAATTCTAAGCTAAATGGACCTGAATAAGCATTGGATTGGGCGCATGTAGGTTAAGTTTCCCCTCTACTAACGCTACTACTCCTGCTTTTGTCCCTCGGTCCCACCAAGGTCGCCGAATTTTAACAGATCAGTGGTCGTGGTGGTAGTAGCGGGGCAGTGCTGGCGGTTCTGGTAGGTTAGGGTTTAGCTCGCACACCTGCTTGCTTACGGTCTCTTTCTCTCCCTCTCTGCGGGCACCTAGTAGCGCAGCCCAGCTGGGCTTCGCCTCCTCCCTGCCACCTCTTCATCTCTCTCTCTTTCTCTATTTGCCTCCCTCTCTCCCTTTCTTCTGGTCTGCCCCGAGAACAAGGACAAAGGGCTGAAGCCCTCCCCTTTCCCCATCGAGATCGGGGTCTCAACCCCCCCTTTCTCTTTTTTTTTTTTTTGTCCATCAATCTAACATGAACTTGGGTCTAAATAACCTAACCCCAATTGATCTCGATCGCAATATCCTAATCCAACTTGCCAATCTCGTGTAATTACACCTTGGTCTAATTTTTAACAAACCCATTAATTTCACGTAATCGCGTAATAAATCAAGATAATTAATAAAATTACTTCACATAAATCGTTATGCTCAATTAGCACAAAAACAAAAATAGTCTAACATAGCCTATTAAATAAAACATAATTAATGATAATATTAATCTAAATAGTTAGGCCAAAATTAAAAATTCTCGACTATTACACATCTACCGACAGAAGGCAGTTTACATACCGCAGAGTTAAGAAGCAACCTCTAATAGTGAGTGACTGGGTCCTAAGAAGGACAAAAGTTGAAGCCAAGGCTCACCAGCATAGCAAGCTGATAGTCAACTAGGAACATTCATACGATGATATGTGAACAAGTCCACCTTGGCACTTATAGCGTAAGCACGCTCCAATGAAGGGACATCCCTAGGACTTGGCACGATGATAACCTACGGAATTACTTCATTTAACCAGCCAACTCATTTTTATCTTGTCTTCAATTATGCTATGTCTTTCCACTACATTGTAAAAAGGACCTTATTTAAGGACTTTAGTTAACGATTGAATGAGAGTTCCCTGTCTATTTTTGCTTGTTGTTAAGTTTAAGGGCAAGATATATAGACATTATATGGACATCCCATGAAATAGATAAGTCATGAAGAGGAAACCTAACAACAATAAAGCATAAAAGGAAGCAACAACAAATAAAGCCAATAAGGAAAACAAAAACCATACTTCATTAAGTACAAATTAAATTTTTCATGGCTATAAAATGATCGGCCAATGCAAATTATGCACTCTCCAAAAGGGAAGGAAGGAACAAAATTCTAAGGGATGGCAAGGAGAAAATGCCCTACTCATCATCACATTATCCTTATCATCAGAGAGGTCATCATTTTCATCCTCATTCTCGTTCATTTACTTCATACTATCAAGATAGCCAAGGCCCACTCGGTTTTCATGACCTTCACACTAAAATTCAACCTCTGAGGACTGTTGGTCGGTCTCCTTGGCATGACGAATTTCCTCCATGTACTTGATCCATGCCTTGAGCTAGTTTTCTTTTTCTTGGATTCAAAAGAGAAGATCTACAGGAGCTCCCGGCAGAGGCCGATCCGATTGTCTATGTCGCGAGTGCACACTTAGTGCGCACCCACCTTAACTACCTCTTTCGCCGCAATTCAGTCGGCCTCAAGCTTTTTATTAAAGCCACCCAAACGATGGTGAATCTCCTCATTCTCCCTTTCTCAATCCTTCTTCTCCTTCTTTAAGGTCTCATAGTGCCTTTTATACTTGGATGATGACTTCTTCTCTTTCTTCTTCTCTTTTGTAAGGTCATTTATGTTCTCCTCTTAGTGAGTGACCATAGGGGCCATCCTCATGGCCTGAGTAAAGGCCTACGCAACCATAGAACACGTGAGGGATAAGCAGTGTAGGAAATAAATTCAAGACTAACCTGGATACGGAATTTGTACTGTCGGTAATAGTCCACAATAAGAATACCAGTTCTTCAATAATAATAAATCCAAGCGGCTACTAGAGTCGCTTTATAGATGTCCACGTCCTAAACCCGAATACACGGTAGCAATGGTAGGGTAACCGTGAGGAGAGAGAGAGGGGAGTGTTCTATTGCTTGCCCTTGAGGCTAACCCCCTTAAACCCCTTTATATAGGTTAGGAGGTAGCTAGGGTTGTCGCCCTAGGCGACTCAAGTGGTCGTCGGGCCTAATCTAATTAGGCCCGTCCAACAGCTCTCACTCGACCACTTAGGCCGTAAAATACGTATTCTCTACGTATCACAACTCCTCACGCTTCATACCAGGAATAGGACGTGCGACCAAAAATAACAAGTAGTGTTATATTAAGTTACCATCCAACTAACGTAACACTTTCACGAAATGTGATACCCCAAAACCATCCCAAAACATCACCAGTGGCATCTCTAATCCCTTATGCCTAATATATCATATGATTATGTTCTCAACATAATCGCCCGGGCTGATATGGTAATGGTGGATAGATTTTTCCTTAAACACTCATGAAATCTCATCTTAGCTTAATTGTTTTCCTAACGTGTTCTTGCTGAACTGTATACATCGTGATTCTTGATAATCACATTAAAGTAGCATCATTAAGCTTCGACTTAATATCATAGCTTTGAGTCAAAGGGTTATCGTCCATAGGGTCACACAGTGACAAGTGATAGGGAATTCAATTGTCACCCCACATATGGGTCGTCTTATAAGCACACACAGTATGAGATGTGTGTCACGGCATAGCTCCCACTTAGCTGGGTTCGTCACTCTTTATGCCATGCGAATCGCCAGTCTAGATTTTTCACCCAAAAATCTAACCTGAGCCACTAGATCAACATACTGAATGTTGGTCATGACACTCAAGATTCGGCTTTTAAGGCTTCAATATGAAAACTTATTTCATACTCGACTCCCTCGAGTCCCATCTTAGTCTTACTAAGGCGACTATATTCATTCCACTCACACACTTCCAGTGTGAGTAATCAATATTGCACACTTAGTGCTAATATGATTACGTCTCATCCTGCCCACTACTGAAGCGTCAGGGCGATTGCCTGTGTGACTTGGCCAATCAGAAGCCTGTGACATTTCAATATGCCTAACGTACAACAATGAGCATCATGCCCATAGAAGAAACATGTCCATCACGTAACAGAACATGTCTAGATACCAAACCTTATGAAATCCAAGACTCAACCAATGAGTTTTGGACACATCACTAGGAATGGGTTTAGTTAAGGGAACATAATCACCTTGTTAGTCTATATATATATATATATATATATATATATATATACATACCCAATGGCAATGCTTTTTGTCTCTATGGTACAAGACACACAATCTACCTCCATAGCTAACATTGTTGTGCAGCTTTGCTTCTTTGCACACTATGACATGGCTCTCCCACTCAGGTTGAAAGCATGTCTTAAGGTTGACTTAGACTCATCCAAGTCACTACCCCAATCAATATTTGAGTATCCTCTCAACTCGAGGCCTCTTCCTTGATAGCAAAAGACAAAGTTATCAATACCACGAAGGTAGCACTTGATTCTCTTAACGACTTGCCAACCAGCAAGTTTTGGGTTATTTTGATAACGACTTATCAAACTAACCGCAAAGTAATGTCGGGTCATGTACATAACATGGCTTACAATAAGCTTACTATGATATTGAGGTTAGGGACTTTTGTTCATTATCTCTATTTTGTCATCTGTGTTAGAACATTAAGCAAGACTCAAAGGTTGGACCCTTCTCAACTGGAGTATCTACGGGCTAGGGATTATCAACCCAAAATCATTCCAAAACATTTTGATGCATGCTTCTTGGGACGGCTTTGGATTATTTCCACTCCCAGGACATACCCGGATTCACCCATGTCCTTTGTTTCAAAAACATGGAATAACTACCTTTTAGTAGCTTTAATCATCTCCAAGTTGTTCCTAGTCATCGGTATGTCATCAACGTGAGGAACGTAATCCCCATGTTGATCTTCCGACATGCATAATGGTATTCTGAGACCATAGAAAAAACCAAAATGGCTTTATGGAATCCAGAGCACCAAAAACTGGAAGATCGCTTAAGATCACATATGGACTTTTTAAGACGACACACATTATCCTCTTATCCCTTCGATACAAAATCAATGGGTTAGTCCATATAAATCTCTTTCTCAAGATCGCAATTGAGAAAAACAATCTTTACTCCATTTCAAACAACTCAAAGTCCGAATGGGCAACTAGGGCTAGGACGGGCCTAAACCTATCAATTGAACTATCCACCCGGTGTTTTATCTTGAAGACTTACATCGGGGTGGAGTTCCAAGGGGTTCTTAAACCTTGTCAGTGAGTCCATCTCATCCCTTATGGCATCCAGTCACTCTTTGTAATTTGGTGAACCTACCGCCTCTTGATAAGAGGTAGATCTCTCAACTCCCAATGGAGTGCATGAAGATATTTCTTCTTCGATGTAGAAAGATTGTTGAAGAATTCTTCCATGCCAACTCCTTCGGGTTCTAGGACCTTCATTATTTGTCTGACGAGGTGAGAAATTTCTCCCCCTTTCTCTAAGAGGTATGGGACCAGGAGTTCCTCCCCCTTTCTCTAAAAGGTATAGAACCCTGAGTATGGAGAGAAAGTTACTCCCACTATCCATTTGAGGTGGGATCCTAAACATGTGGACTAACTGCATGTTCAGGAATGACTCTCCTCAACATTTGAAGATTGAGGACGAACCTCATTCTCCTTGACAAACAAAACTTCACCATTCTTAACAAGTAAGGAATATGTACCATCCTCGGTGACTTAGTGAGTAATTCAAATCCTCCCCCTCACCGAGAGGTGGTTGAAGGTGTTGTTGTAACGCATACAAATTGAGGTCCTTTTAAGTTTCACCAAATGCTAGAGAACTCATCCTTAAGAAAATCGACACTACGGGATTTTGTTTCACGAAGAAAATATTCATGATCTCAATTGGTTCGAAGAGTTTTAATATTTCTTCTCAATTGAGTCCTACTACCGCTATAAAGTATACGAACACATCGAGTACTTAATAACGGTGAGATAGCCCGTACACTTACCTATATCATGAATATATATAGCTCCATGATATGCTTTCATATTCATGGACCCGCAAATGTCTAAAGTGAACGAACGCTAAGGGATTTGATGCCCTTGAAACCTTACAAAAAGGATTTCCTATTGCTTTACTAGCTAGACATAACTCACATTTTGCACCTCAAGCCTAATGAGTTGGTCTTAAAAGGCCATCTTTAGCTAGTTATCTGTATCTTGACCCTTATGGTCAAATCGAGCATGCCTAAAACAGAGTCGAAAATGAGACAAGGATAGAAGATGTTCTTTTTCGTCCATTGAAAAAACCTTTCAATGTGACATGGCCAAACAAATCACCATGTCATGTGATGCCTAAGACATCTAGACGAAAATTAAAGAAAACTAAATTTAAGGATAGAAGACACAAGGAAGCATCGCACCCTAGGTGCATAAAGAGTGTTTGGGAAGAGACAACGTAGTCCCTTCAAGGGGCCTCGAATGATTCGTCTTTAATTCAAGGACACATGTTTCATCGTCGTTACCTAAAACGACAATTCGTGAATCCACCAGGTAGTAGTGAAAGTTCACAAAGATCAATTCAATCCCGAACTATGTACTTTATTTCTCCCGTATCTATAATCCACTAAGGATCATAGTTAGCAACAAATGTTTGAGAGCGCACACATTATCCAGGAGGGGTTGTGGAAGGAAGTACCTTAATCGACTTAGGACAATCCTAAGTATAAGATGCCTAATTTCCACAGTTATAGCACTCACATGTGCTATATGTTTCTCTTTATTTCCTTAGTCTTTTCCCCTTTCGCAATACCAATCTTAGGTTCAGAACCTTTTAAGGAAATGGATCCGGACAATCCTAATGTTAAGCTAATCCCACGCGTACCCAACAGTGGGATGAGTTTTAATTCCCCTACTAGATCGACATTGATGCAATGCGACAAGGTATTACATCTTCATCGATCTATTCTTAAACCACTTTTGGTATGCTCTTAAGTTTTTTGAATACTGTTTACTAACAGTACCATCTTTTCCATCCTATGAGACCTATAACCTAATGAGTGTCCTAACATTTCACGTTCATTCAGAAGAAACTTAATCTTCTAACTTTATGTATCATAGTCAGCGCTATCAAGTTCTCTTATTGGTGAACAAATTACCAACCTTATTTTAATTCCCAAAGCTTAAAGGTATATATTCTGTAAAGTCGACATTAGGCATATTTTCAAATAAATAAATTATCAAAAACTCCATTATCCATGTTGCATGATCGAAAATTTTGCTAAGCTCATAATCTTCTCATACAAACATGAATTAGAAGTTTTTATAACTTATTTATCACAATCTTCTATAAAACAAAATTTGTGGAGGATATTATGGTTAAACAAATTAACATTTCAGAAATATCACAAAGATATCTAACTTTATGTAAATCAAATTCACATTAAGTTATCTCATTATATATAACCACTAATATGTCATCTAGAACTTTATCAATGACATATCAACCATGAAGTTCAGATCATTATATAAAACGCATCTATATAATAAAATGAATCCACATTGCCAAACATATTCGAATAATAACATGTTACAAAAGAATTTCATAAAATGCCCAAATAGCAATATATAAAACACATTTATATATAATTATATGAAACTTATTCAACTGTTATTCGCAAAATATAAGCACATCTATAATATTACGAATTTAAATTTCATGAAACCAATTCATAAAATGCCGCTAAGTTACATAATTTAGTAGGTAACATGAAAACGAATCCATATTCATTAATTTGTGCAAGGAGCAAGTGCTAAAACAATTTAGTAAAGTTTACTACAACCTATGTAGTTCGTATATATAATACGCATTTATATAATACTACTAATTGGTGGCTGACATGAAACCTATTCATGCATCGAATGCAACATACTTTGTAACATAAAATATATCCAAATATTAATCGCAATTAATCATACATAGAACAGATCTATATGATATTAAAATTTGGATGAAACAAGTTCATAATAAAGCTCGCAAATTATATAAAACGCATTCATATAATATTGCAAATTTAAATTTCATGAAACAAATTCATAAAATAATCAAATACCCTATATATCCAAATAATAGCATAAAACTTGTTCATGTAGAACTTAATGAATCATTTTTTTTTTTTTGTTAACTTCAACAATGACTGAACAATTAACTGATTTATAATTGCTGATGTTTTGCATAAAATTATTAAATCATGAAACATATTCATGTGACGGAATATTATATAAAGCATATTTATATAATATAACTTATGAAACATACTCATTTACAGACCAAAGGAATCTTTATACCACATAGATATTTATCGAATTCAAGTAAAACAAATTTACGTCTTACGTACTAATCATATATATGAAACGAATTCATATAACTTCAACCCAATTGATTAATAACAAGTTACTTAACATGAAAATTTTAAATCATCACATATATAAAACGAATTTATATACGAAATTAAACATATTAATGTAACTATAACGAAATCATGCACCCAGAATTAAAACTAATTCGAAACCTTAATTCAACAAATGAATTAACTGCATGAAGCTTTATCGACTTGAATATCATTATTATTCAATTAAAAATCATGCCATGATAATAATTAAGCAATAATGACTGAAAAATAATTCGATCCAAAACAGTCGAAAATAGCCTCACCCATATCATTGAAATATGACAAGAAGCAAAAATCGGCCCAAAAAGACTTAATGAACCGGAAAGGGGGGGAGGAAAAACCGGCCCAATCACTCATAAAAACCGACCCAAACCGGTTTAACGAACCGGGGGGCTTTATGAGTGAATTACCTTAAACCCCCTCCCCCCTTTCTCCCAAACCCTGAAACCAAGCCTTCTCCCTCTTCGGTGTCCCTCTGCCTGAAAATCTCTCTCTACTCTCTTCGACTTCTCTACCCATCTCTGTTGCTCTGGTTTTCTATCGTGTTCTCTGTTGCTCTGGTTTTCTATCGTGTCGTGCCCATGGGAATGGAGCACCAAGCTCCCTCCCCACCACCACGAGCACGGCTGTCGTGACCACCGTTGGCAATTTCCCCCAAAAATTCCCAGATGATGCAATAACCACCGCCGCCCCATGAGCCTAGGTCTACGCAAATCCGGCAAGAACCGAAGCAACTACGGTGTAGATCGGCCCAATCTTAGTATGAGAAAGACACCAACATGCCAAACGCGCCTCTAAGGCGGTGGCGCGTGCTCTCACGCGTCTCCCAAAGTGGTGTCTTTCGACTTCCCTTGCTTAAGGTTGCTTAGATTGGCCAAATCTGTGCTTGAAGGAGACGCCCATGCGCCAGACACGCCACTGAGGCGGTGGCGTGTGATGTCACGCGCCTCCTTTAACGGTGGTTGTTGGCTTCATTTTGTTCAAGTTTGCGTAGATCGGCGATGACCACGGGCTTTGGAAGGAAGAAGATCGTGAAATGACCTTCGTTGGCGGCGCGTGATGGTCACGCGCCACCCCTCCACGGTGGTTCTGATGGGTACGGTTTTAATCCTCAATCTCTTTTACCTTTTTCCTTTTATTAGTCGAAGTCGAGAACAAAGGAGAGGGAATTCCATATTTGAGGCCTGGGTGGGGAAGTTAGGGTTTCAAGTTCACGTCTGTCTCTTAGTTTAATTTGGCACAGCATATTCTGATGGGTTATTTTATGAACATATCAAAAAATTCGAGGGACAGAGGTGGGTTGATGGAACCCAGATTCTTGATGTGAATGTTTGATTATCAACTGACCAAAGACCCCCATAAAAAATATAAAGGGTCACACTTTGAAAGATAATTTGTCTGGGCATATTCACAGAAAAATTTCAATGTTTAAATTCGACTGTTTCATAGGCAGATTAAAGCATGAACTTGGGCAATCTGGGCATACTTCGATTAACATATAATCGTGCAAAGAATCATGATTTCTGGACAGTCATGACCTAACCATGAAAATTAGGTTTAATTGCTTACTTAGAACCATAAATTCAGTTTTGCACAATTTGTATAACAGTCATGACCTAATCATCCAAAGCTTCAAACTTTATTGCAGATTAGTGCTAAATAACTGCTAATCGAGTCTGTTGTTTAGACTAAGAACATGTTTGTATTGAACAAATAAGAAAAATTCAGCCTTTGATCATGGAAGCATGCTGGTATGATTTTAGGGTTGCATAATTACAAAACTTAAGCAGATTAAATGAAAAAATAGCATGCTTTTAACGAATTAGTTTCGCCATATTTATCAATCTATTACTGGGAACTAAACCGAACAGTTTAGGCTCTGATACCACTGTAGAAAATAAATTCAAGACTAACCTGGATGCGGAATTGTACTGTCGGTAATAGTCCATAATAAGAATACCAGTTCTTCAATAATAATAAATCCAAGCGGCTACTAGAGTCGCTTTATAGATGTCCACGTCCTAAACCTGAATACCCGGTAGCAATGGTAGGGTAACCGTGAGGAGAGAGAGAGGGGAGTGTTCTATTGCTTGCCCTTGAGGCTAACCCCCTTAAACCCCTTTATATAGGTTAGGGGTTAGCTAGGGTTGTCGCCCTAGGCGACTCAAGTGGCCGTCGAGCCTAATCTAATTAGGCCCGTCCAACAAGCAGGAAAGGCGGGATAAGAGTGAGACGAAGAGGGAGAATAAAAAATAATTCCTCCACAATGACCACCTAGTCCCCATTAACCAGCGAGGCATCTGAAGCGGATGAGGGGATTATGTCCCATGTGCAAGTAAGCCTTTCAATCACCTCAGGCTTTACAAAGGTGTCTACCTCTAGGAACGAGGTAGCCCTAGCAAACGTCAAAGGGGATGCCGCCATGACCTCTTAGCAGGTCATCTTATGGCTCACATGAGAATTGCTACGATAGGTTGGCCTATGGACTCATTCAGACTCAGCTTGTTTGGTGACCTATAAAGGCCCTTATGCAGGAGACCCTTCCAGTGGCGAATCCAGGGTTTTCAATTAGGGGTGTCCATCTACGAACATTTACCACCAAGTGTACCGTAAAATGAAGTTTGAACAATACATAAAATATTACAATTACATGAAATGTTGCAGTATTCTACTATTACAATTGTCCTTTTCGGTTTTTCATTTTTTGAAATCGATACCTGATCGAATCATTAGAAATTGACTCAAATGCATCTTTTTCTATATAACAAACCAAGCAATCATTCAAAAACGAATCACATATTTGATTACGAAGTCTATTTTTGATGATTTTCATTGCCGAAAAAGCTCTTTCCACGGTTGCTGTGGACACTGGCAATATCAATGCCAACTTCAATAACCTAAACACCAATGGATAGGTAATGTCTTTCTTTGTCTCCACCATTACTTTACAAAGATCACCAAGCCCTTGTAAGTCCTGAAAAGCTTCATCAGATTGCACATCAAGAACATAATTAGCAAGTTGATGTTCAAGTGTTGTAACCTCAAAATCAGAAAAATCATTAGGATAAAAGTGCGCCAATCTGATCAGCTGAAACTGGTCAAAAGCGCTAAAATGATCACATGGACTTAAGCAAGCCACACAAGTGAGAAGCTCGGTGTTAGTCTCATTGAAGCAACGTCTAAGCTCTTCAAGATGTAGATCTACAACTGCGTAGAACACTTCCACCCGATAATGAAACTCATAAGTACGCTCCTCGACATTACGACGTAGTCTCCCTGGAAGAACCCATTTATCATCCATGTTTGGAATATGAATCTTATGTTTTACACAAAAAGTATGTGTTTTATCCATAAGAGAGTCCCACCCATCATTTCTCATTGATTCCAATGACTTCCTTGTGACTTGGACAAGTTTCATGGCATTTGCAATATTTTGATCCTTTTTCTGCAAAGCTTGTGAAAGATCATGTGTGATGCCCAAAATATTCAACATTAATTGAAGAGTGAAAGCAAAATTGAAGGAACTCAAATAAGCTATTCGCGAAGTAGCATCATTCCTTATAATTGAAGTCTCCCCTTCAAGTTCGATAAGCTCAAGTACATCCATTATAGAATCAAACAAGAGATTCACATTCAATAGTGATTTGTAGTGAGGTCCCCAACGTATATCACAGGCTCTTATAGGAGCAAGTTGTTGATTTAACCCACGCCCAGTTTCAATCTCATCATTCTTCAATGCCTCCTTAACTCTTTCAGCTTGTTTTTCACGCAAAAGATCGTGTCGTTTACAAGAAGCTCCCACAACATTTAAAAGTTTACCAATTTCATCAAAAAGATCTCCAACATAATTATTGTCCCTTGCAAGAGCTACCAATGTAAGTTGAAGTTGATGAGAAAAACAATGAATTGAGTAGGCATAATTATTCTCATTCAAGATCAACGTCTTAAGCCCATTGAATTTGCCTTGCATATTACTTGCCCCATCATAACCTTGAGAACGTACCCTTGACAAACTCAAACTATGTTCTGCTAACAAAGAGTCAATTCCAGCTTTCAAAGATAAAGAAGAAGTGTCCTGAACATGTACAACACCAACGAACCGTTCCTTGACAATTCCCATTTTATTCACAAAACAAAGAACAACACCCATTTGTTCTTTATGAGACACATCTCCAGATTCATCAACCAATGAACCAAAGACATCATCTTTAAATTCTTCCATGATGGAATTTAGTGTTTCTTTAGCAGTAGCATGCACAATATCTTTTTGGATAAGAGGTGACACCAATTTTTCAGTTTTGGGAGCATTATCCAACACAACATTGGCTATGACTTCATTCAAATTTGCAGCAAACTTCAGAAGTTCAAGAAAGTTTCCTCTATTTTCTGATTCTTCGGATTCATCGTGACCACGAAAAGGTAAACCTTGATGCAACAAGTATCTTGAGCTACGAATAGAAGTATTCAAACGAAGTCGATATTTCTTTCTAGTTTCTTCATCATGTCTATCTAAAGCAACTTCAATGGATTGCCTGGACCTCCTTAAGTTTTCATAATCTCTCAAAGCTTTGTTGTGAACACTATTAAAGTCACCAACATGACTATCGAATGAGTCAAGTTTATTCCAAGTTGAGAATCCCATCTTAATAAAGTCTCCACTTCGATTTTCTCTAATATTAGCAAACAAGTAGCAACATAAACAGAAGGCAGCATCTTTATGTATGCTATACTCTAACCAAGTCCCATACTTTTCAAACCAAGAAGGATTAAAACAACGCAACCTTCCTCCAATTAGTTTTTGTGGAAACTCATGAGAACGAGGTTGGATTGGCCCATTAGCTATGTAGTATCTTCTTATTTCATCTTGTAGATTGGGAGGATACTCTGAAATCATTTTTCGCAACCCAGGATCCATTGGAAGAGTACTCAAATCAAACTCACTTCCCCTAGAAGATTGACCCCCACTTGGTCCATTACCTCCACTTTTATGAATATTAGATTCATTCTCATTTCCCCCATCTCTTTGACACTCGTTAATATTAGAACCAACTCCACTACCATTTGCATTATTTTCTCCACCATCTTGAGATTGTTTCCTTTTCAAATATCTTAAAATAGAATTGGATCGATCCATGTAAAACTGGAGAAAAAAAGAATATGAAACTCAGAAACTAAGCTCACTTAGTTACAACAAATAACACATCAGTTCAAATGAAGAGTTGAGACAAGCAAATGAAGCAATCAAACTACCAAGCTTGACAAGCAATTGATTCATTGATTGAAAACCAAACCAACAGCAAAACACTAGTTCACTGATTACTGATTTACTGAAACAATTTGCATCACATTTCACTGAAACAGAACAAAGCATGAACAATTTCACTGAAGGTGTACAAAATCCACTAAGCTCACATTTCACTAAAACATAACAATTTCCATCACATTTCAAGCCTTGAAGGTGTACAAAATCAACTAAATCAAGCATGAACAATTCACTGAAACAGAACAAAGCAAAAATCTAACAAGGCAACGGCAACAACCAATGGATTATGGAACAACCAAACAAACCAGAGTACCAGACTAAAGTACCCAGTCCACTGAAACAGTCAAACAGAACAAAGCAGAGTTGGGATTCTGGGTAATCTGCCAATTTGGGAATGAAAGCTGAAGCATGAAAAATTAACCACAACACAAAACCTAACAAGGAAACAAGCTTACAAGCAGATCCTTAGCAGATTAGCTGAACAATTAAGTGAACAATTAAGTAATTAATTGTAAAATTACGAAACCCTAACCCAACTAACCTCAGATACTCAGTAACGGTCTGATGGAGTTGGATCGATGTGGCTCAGCGGTTGTGGAGTATGGGCTGCTAGGCTGACCGAGTGACCAACTGAAGAAGTGAAGCAGAAGTGCAGAACTGCAGAACAGCAGAAGAACAATCAACCTCAACCAAGGTTCAAGCAATTCAACTTTGAAGCTACGAGAGAGCGAGAAACAGAGAGTCAGAGATGCTTACCCTGTGGAGGTGTGGCCTCACGGCCCTCACTGGCCTGTACCGGTGTACCCACTACCCAGACGATCGAGGCTTGCCAGTCGCCGCCCCAGTCTCAGCCTGTAACTTCGAGTCTTCGACGGTAGCTCGTAGCCAGCAGCGTCACAGAGTCGGGATTGGGGGAGTAGGAGGCTCGGCTGGCCGGCTGGGGTTCGTGTCAGGCGAGCAAAGGGGCAAGGGCAGAGATTCAGAGAATGAGAGACTGAGAGTCGAGACTCGAGAGAATCAGGAAGAAGGCACCGAAGCAGGCAAGCAGCAGGGAAGCACAGGGTCAACTACTCAACTCAGGAAATTGGAAAATTAAGCTGGGCCATTTAGAAAAAAAAAAAGAAATCTGGCTTCCTCACTTAATGGGCCGCGGGGACAACCGGTCCAGTTCTTTAATTTTCAGCACCAATTTTATCACTAGCTACAAACTCATATTCACATTTTTTGGGCCTAATTTAAGGGTGTCCACTTGAGATATATATCTAGGGTCCAAATAGGGTTATTACAATTTTTTTTGGGTTAGGGGTGTCCATGGACACCCCTAGCCTACACATGGATCCGCCCCTGGACCCTTCCATCCAAGCGGCTTTGCCGACCTGCCCCTGCTCAGGACTGTCCTCTGTGCCTCTTAAGTGCTTCTGAGTGATGCTGCAGTGCACGGTGATGGCTGGGAAATGATGATGTTTGGTCCCCAAGGAGATTTTGATCTATAATTTGAAGCAAGAAACATATCGTCCTAAAGATATCATTAAGACAACAAGAAAAATGGAAAGGAACATAAGGTACCTTTGAGGCCAGGGCCATGGCACGTCGGCAGCGCTCTTCCTTAATCTCCTCATCCCTCGCCTCTTTAAGCTCAGTGTGGGTTAGGTTCCCGAGCTACTTTTTCAATAACATGTCCTATGTTTGCCATCCAAGGAAAAATGGGGTCAATGTAGCCCAAGAGAGAAGTACAGAACAGAGGGAATGGAGAATACCCTTAGGGAAACCCTTTATGCTTAGCAGCCCAGTCGCGCCAAGGAACGTCTCATTCTCAAAATAAAAAGATTTGGAAACATGCTAAGTGGATCCTTATCACTGTTCTTCACTTTCTTAGGCTCTTTCACCTCCTTTTCCTTCCCCATATCATATGTTGTGACCATGAAAAAGGGCAGCGGATGGGGTTGTCATTCTTTTAGGGGTCGCATATAATATTAGAAGTAGTCTATGACCCTTTTATTAGTCTCATTAGGCACCTCGTATAGCCTCTTGCTCGACTCAAGTTTGCTCTATACGAGAATTCCTAACTCCCTTCCTTTTCTTTACAAAAAGGAAGTCATACTTCAAACTCTTCAGTTTAGACTTATTTTCCATCACGAACATAAAGCCTTGTTATTGTTAAAACTGTACCGGCTAATCTCCGCGGCCTCACCCACGACCTTTTGAAGAGTGTGGGTTGGGGCACGGGCATAGGCTATACGGGGTAGCCTCCGGATCTCGTACGTGGCTATAAAAGATGTGCCACGATGGTGACATTTTACGGGCATTAGTTAACTTGTAATTGTTATAAATGTCCTGGATGACCTTATGGAGGGGAAAGCAGACCCCACAGTCTACAATTGCCCTGTACATGGCAATAAAACCTGGTGGCGATCTGTTGGCGGTGTCATCATCATTCGAAATAACAAAGGAATAGCCAGGTCGAAGGAAGAATTTCTTTGCAAGAGCTCCCAGATCATATTTGTTGGCCAGTTTAGGATTAACAAAGCGAAAGGCTGGCCTATCACTAGGATCAGACTAAAGGAGGTACCTAGGAAGGACATACCCACCTTGGCTGTCTCGACCAATCGGCTCTCACTAGAGCTTGCCTTACTGGAGTCCTTGCTAAATGAACGAAAGTGTTCATCCCCCTTTAAAGAATGGGCGATGGGAGGAAGGTCACCTTCTGTATAGCTATCGGCCATCAGCTCCTCCATCGTCCTTGAGCCGTGAGTCTCCATAAGTCGAGCCATCTTTTGCTTTTGGAGGTCCTTCATATAATTACATGCAATAGAGACTTCTTAGGATAAACAACCTCCTTCTTACTACTTAATATACGAGGGGTGGATGAGTATTCGGAGATGAACCATGAGTTTTACGGTGTCCCATTTATAGGGACGACATAAGGAATGGACTTAGGCTCCCTATACTTATTTTAGAGGTTGAATGAAAGAACAATGGAGATTCAAAAATACAGGGTGTCAGGCCTTCTTAGAAGGGTCGGTCGTGTATCGACGAGATGGTATGCTCGATGAAGAAATAGATGACAACATGTTTTATTATAATGTTTAATTATAAAGAGTTCATAAGAGCGTGCATACGTGTGTAAGTAAGGAGATTAAGGACTTTGAATATTCTCTCTACAGGATTTGAAGGTCATTTTGATGTTCAAATGGAAGGTTTGAAGCTGTAAAGGAAACTTGCAATGGTCTTGAAATCGAAAGGAAGATTCTGCAACACCCCTTATTGAATCATACATAAATATTTTTAATACGACATTAGTCATATGATTATAAAATTAGCCAAAGCAGTAAGCTACGCAGGTTTTGAATTGCAGTATAATGAATACTCAAATTGAGTAATTTAAGTAACCACAAGTTTGCTTTAATGTGTTTAACCGTAGAAAATTATGCAAAAATATACATTTGTATACAACCAAAGTAATGTTGGGAATTAACCGAGTCGATTTAACTTTCTTAATACCTAAAAAAATAAAGTATAGAATAAAATGAAAATCACTAATTAGGTATGGCCAAATGTATGGCTATACATTAACCACATGACAATTTGGATTAAGAGATAACAACAAATTTAAAATTACATGACAAAAATAAAATAGACGAAAAAAGGAAAAAAAGAAGCCAACTGTAATTTTAGGAAACAAGTTATAACTTAAGGAGATTTACCCAGAAAACCCCAAACCACCCCCCACTTTCCTCTCC
>JACYFF010031956.1:21501066-21553605 GCA_017589665.1 Selenicereus undatus
TTGTTGTCATTATCGCTGTCGTCGTTGTTATCTTTCCGTTTGAATTTGATAACATAGTCAATATTAATAATGATCATCAAATTATCAAAGTGAGATTAAGAGATTATAATAGATATAAAAAAATTTATTGGTTCATTATTATAAAATACATTAATAATTTAGAAGTTTTAACTTAATGAAACGAAATTATAATCACTGAACAAGTCATAAAACCTTATATGACACCTTATTATTAACACATAATATAATATACACAATTATAAAGAAACAATAAATATTTTTTATTTCCATAATTATTATTATTAATATTTTGTATTTTTCGATACAAATATAAATTTGAGCATGTATTATTAGAGATAATAGAAAAATAAATATGATTTCCATGATTATTTCCATGATTATTATTGTTGTTATTGTCGGCATTGTCGTTGTCGGCGATTTTAGCTTTCTCCTTGAATTTGATAACATGGTCAATATTAATTATGATCATCTAATTATCAAAGAGAGATTAAGGGATTATAATGGATATAAAAGTTTTTATTATTTCATTATTATAGAATAAGTTCATGTTTTAGAAGTTTTAACTTAAGAAAACCGAATTGTAATTACTGAACAAGCCGTAAAACCTTAGGTGACATCTTATTATTAACACATAATATAATATACAAATTTATATAGAAATAATAAAAAAAAATTATTTCCATGATTATTATTATTATTTTGTCTTTTTCGATACAAATATACATCTGAGCATAAATTATTAGAGATAATATAAATATAAATATGATTTCCATGATTATTTCCATTCTTATTATTGTTGTTTTTGTCATTGTAGTTATCGTCGCTGTTATCTTTTTCTTTGAATTTGATAACATAGTCAATATTAATTATGATCATATAGATGTAAGGGTTGTGCTGAAAAATTACATATTGTAAGCATGACATAACATATTGCAAGGGTTGAATGTGAAATATAAAAAAAATTAAAAATAAAATACAATCATCATATTAGGCCCGTGAAGCTGAATTTCTTTCACATTTAATATGATCTATTTAACATAAGGAAATAAACGAACTATTTTTCTTTTTGTTTCAAAGAATACATATCTTACAATTAAATTTAATTCATTTAAATCTTAAACATATAATTAATTTTTTAACATTTCAAATAAATTGACTAAAATCTAATCTATTTAACGCACAAGAAAAATTGAAATCATTTTCTTCTTCTTTTAAACCATACAAATCCCATAATCAAATTCTCTTCATAAAACACTTAAAATTATAATCAATCTTTTACCGTTTAAAATAAAATACCCCAAATCGTCATAACACTTCAAACTAAGAAATATCTCAACCCACAAATCTGAACTCAACCCATCTCTTGCAAGACAACATAAGGGCATGAGAAATTTATATCAGAACCCATGAAACTATTCAGTTGACATGAAAATCAAATGTACAAAGTATGAACACTTAATTATATTCGCGCCTGCTAAAGGGCCACTTTAAATAGCCAAAAAAGTTATGTATTAACATAAATATAATGTTTAAATTATTTTCGTTGAAAGACAAATTTTATTTATGTTACATGTAAAACTGAAACTAAATCGATTTCAAAATAGTTTCTACCTAAATTCACTAGATAATTAGTCACTTCATAAATTTTTGCTCAACACAAGAGGAGAAGGTGGATTTTTCATTATTAGTATCATAGATTGACTTATCATCACTCAATTTAGGCCCTGTTCTTTTCAGTGGGAAATAAGGGGTGTGAGATGGGTGAGTGTGGGACAGGTGGGGTAGGAGTGAGTGAGTGTGTCATTTTTTTTTAAGTGTGGGAAGGAGCAGGTGAGTGACTAAACTGTGGATGAAAGCTGAATATAGATGAATGAAGTTGAAATATTGGTTATTAATAATTTTTTGTTTTATAATGTAATAATTTTATTGTCATAGTAATTAATGACGATGAAATTTTTTTATTTTTGTTTATTCCTTTTTGTTCTTTTTTATTTTGTTTATTTTTTATTTTTTATTTTTGTATTTTAATTATTTCATTTTATATTTTTAATTTTTAATTTTTAAATTTTTTATTTTTATTTTTTATTTTTTATTTTTTTATTTTTTTATTTTTTTATTTTTAATTTTTAATTTTTAACTTTATATATTTTTAAAATTTTTAATTTTTAATTTTTAATTTTTAATTTTTAAAATTTTAAAATTTAAAATTTTAATTTTTATTAAATTTTTTAAATTTTTTTAGTTTTAATTTTTTTATTTTTTTGTATTTTTTTTATTTTCTTATTTTTTATTTTTCTGTATTTATTTTTTATTTTTATTTTTTTTAGAATTTTTCGTTGGTTGTTTTTCTGGAATAAAAAAATGAAAAATAAAAAATAAAAAAATAAAACAAAATAAAAAATAAAAAAATAAACACAAAAAATTTAAAAATTTAAAAATTTAAAAATTTAAAAATAAAAAATAAATACAAAAAGAAATAAATACAAAAAAATAAAAAAATATAAAAAATAAAAATAAAAATAAAAAATAAAAAATTAATGAAAGATTAACAAAATAGTGAAAAACAAAAAAATAAAACTATTTCATAACATCCGAAAAATTAAAACTACTCATAATTACTATCAGATTATTCGTACACACAATTACATAAATTATAAAAATTTTCAGAATATGAGAAATAGTTGTTTTATGTAGGTGTAGGAAGGAGTGAGTGAGTGTGGGAAGGAGTGATATTTTTTTTTGAGTGTGGGAAGGAGTGGGAAGAGGGGGAAAAGAGTGGGTGAGTGTGGGTTGGGTTGATTTCCCAACGAAAAGAACAGGGTGTTAGCGTGATTTATGACAAATTCACTATCTACTGTCTCCATCATACTTATATAAACTTTTGTCACAATCATATACTTTTCAATTATTAATCCAATTAGTTATGCACGAAGTTGCTGTATACATAACTTTTTCATTGAATTTTTCCATTATCTCCTCTAAATTATAATATTAATCATGTCTACCATAGCTATTTGTTTATTATTTCGATAACATATCTACAGAATGTCTATTTGAATATACTCCGTGCAAAGCACCGGCCCAAACTAGTAGTATCAATTGTGACAATCAGGTGAAGACAAAAATCCACAAGTGGGCTACATCAATTAGTTTCCAATTCAAGCACTGTGTGTAAAATAGTTGAATAGGTCAAATAACATAAGTTTGCAGTATTTATGAAATATATGCTTTTTTATAGTGCTAAATTTAATGCAAAAGTTATATTAAATATCTACTCTTCTATATTTTGCTCACATCCACGAAAAAACCAAAAAAATAAAATTGATCATTTGATTATTTGACCAACTCATTGTAAGACATACGTATTTAACTCCTTGATTTTGAATAGAAAAAGCGATTTATTCAATTAGTAATACATGTTAAATAATATGTTTTTTTTAAAAAAAAAACATATTACATTTTGCTTCAAGTTATATTTTGTGCTCATAAATCACATTGCAAAAATGTACATATTAAAATAAGATATACTCCCTACAATTGAGGATTATACGTCAGATCCTTATTCAACAAATACTCTGTATTTTTAAGTATAGTGCAATTATATATTTTGATACTGCACACTATGCATAGAAGTATACTGCACAATAATGTGGGAACAAAATGAGTGTCAAATTAAGGGGGGAAAAGACGATGGTAATACAATTGCATAAAAAAATTCAGTAAATTTATTGGCAAAAACTGACTAGTATGCAGTATCAAAATCTCACTACATGTATTACTATAATACTTTTATTTTTAAATTTTAGAATTGTAAGAATGAGACTAATGCATAGTGTGCAGTATCAAAATATATGCGTTAGCTAAATAGTAATTAAAATCTTATGGCACAGATATCAAAATATATAGACCCCACACCTACTGTGGTATCAAAATCTTATCGCACACTCTGTAAGAATAAGACTGATACATAGTGTGCAATATCAAAATTGTGATATGCATTCAAGTAGATATATTTGAAACTTGAGTAATCACAAACTATGTCGAATCAATTGATAATTGAAAAGCTGATCCATATTTTTGCTTCTATTCATACCAAGTTGAATAAGATGTCCGTTAATGAGACGTTAATGGTATTAGCGTTTGTGCTTATTCTTCAAGTTTGAATGTAAGAATAAGATGTTCTCCATTTTAGTTAAGGTCTTTATTATTCTTTTCTCGATCAATATCAGAATGAAGGTTACAATCCATAGAATTGTTTCGCACTCATCTAACAAAGTGGTTATTCATATTAAAAAGATAACAATTTCCTATTCATGTTTGTTATGCAATGTGAAGGATAGTGGATTTGGGATGGCACCAAAAACAAGCTTTTAGCTCACTGTTCTATTTCCTCAAAAGCTCTGCCTTTACGCATACAATACCGCACACCTATATACAGTACATGGCATGATAGATTAGCTTCCTAACCCTAGTTCTTGCTTGGCAGCTAAGTTAGAAACCTACTAATTACAATCCAACACATAGTAGACTTCTAAGATATATACAACATCTATTCTATCACTCCCCGCAAGTTGGAGCGTGGAGATAAACCATGCCCAACTTGGTCCTTAAGAAATTGAATGGTTGCTTCCCTAGGGATTTGGTGAAAATATCTGCCACTTGATTCCTAGAAGTGACATATCGAGTTACCAATTCTCCAGAGAGCAGTCGTTCATGTACAAAATGGCAGTCCATTTTAATATGCTTGGTCCTCTAATGGAATACAAGATTCTTTGAGATGTGTAGGGTCGCTTGATTATCACAGTATAGCTGCATAGGTTGGGCAGGAAATATCTGCATGGAACCTAGACAGGATTTAATCCAGAGTAAATCACTGGTGACTGTAGCCATGGCTCTGTATTCTGCTTTAGCTGAGGAGCGTGACATTGTTGTTCGCTTTTTAGCTCTCCAGGATATTGGAGACCCGCCTCATGAAATAAAATATCCACTAAGAGATTTTCTGGTCAGAGGACATGCTCCCCAATCTGAATCACAAAATGACACAATATTTAAATTTGAGTCGCTTCGTAAAAGAATCCCTTGTCCACGGGTGCCCTTGATATATCGTAACACTCGCTTTGCTGCTTTCATGTGGTCTTCTCTAGGTGTCTGCATAAACTGGGAGAGTATGTGAACTGAATAGCTTAGCTCGGGTCTGGTTAGCGTCAAGTAAATAAGTTTCCCCACTAGCCGACAATCCTATGTGGAGTCGGCAAGAAACTTGCCAGTTGCTAATCCCAGTTTATGATTAGTCTCCATAGGAAATTCGACTAGCTTTGCTCCAAGAAGGCCATATTCTTGAACAATTTCAAGAGCATATTTTCGCTGACATAAAAATAATCCCTTTTTGCTTCTTGCCACCTCGATGCCCAGGAAGTATTTCAAGGGCCCTAAGTCTTTGATATGAAAGCAATTATGAACATAAGCTTTGAACTGGGCGCACAGATCATTATCGTTACCCGTTAACACCAAATCGTCAACATAAACAAGTAAAGCCATAAACTTTTCACCCTTCTTATACGTGAAAAGAGAATAATCTGCATAGGATCGAACAAAACCATAGTCAACAAGTTTGGAGGAGAGCTTTGCAAACCATTGTCTCGGTGCTTGCTTTAGTGCATATAGGGATTTCTGGAAGCGGTAAACCTGATTTGATGTTGTAGTCTTGAAGCCTGGAGGCAGTGTCATATAAACCTCTTCATTTAAATCTCCATGAAGGAAGGCGTTATTGACATCCATCTGACATAGGGCCCATCCTTTTGCAACTGCGACTACAGGAAAACACCGTACATTAGCCATTTTAGCAACGGGAGCGAACGTCTCGTTATAGTCAAACCCTTCTACCTGCTTGTCTCCTCTGATCACGAAACGTGCCTTATATCTTTCTATAGTGCCATCGGGTTTATATCTCACCTTATAAACCCACTTACAACTAATAGGCTTGCATCCTGGTGGTAAGTCAACGATTGCCCAAGTCTTGTTAACTCCAGTGCTTCTATTTCCTTTGCCATTGTAGTTCGCCAGTTGGGATCTTTAACAGCTTCTTGAAAAGTCATGGGCTCCACAATTTTGGTAATAGCAGCCAAATAATTTCTATGCGCAGAAGAAAAATTATTGCATGTAACGTAGTTAGCTATGGGATACGGTTTACCTGAAGATGCCTTTTGGACTAGGCTTGCATTGGAAGAGGGGTTTGAAGCTTGTACAATGTACCAAAAATAGTCTTGCAAGTGACTTGGAGCTTTACGAACTCGTTGCCCCCTGTTGCTTGGGCCTGAATCGGAATTCTGAACAGGCTCTTCAGTCTGAGGGACCATGTCTGCGGCCCGCTGTGCGCCTCGTGGGCTTTCCTCCATAGTAGGTTCTGGACCCGATACACTCCCCTGGATTGCCGAACTAGGCCTGGCTGGAGACCCATGAATGACAGGCTGGGGCCCAACTTCATTGGGCTACTGCCTCAGATTGAATGTCGGCATGCCTGACCTGTCCAGGCCAGCGTGAACGGGCCCAGATGAGGCAGGACTGTTCTATGTGTTCAAAGCAATCATGGGCTGCTGATCCACTTGTTACTAAAGGGTAGACATCTTCCTGAAAAATGATATCTCGGCTCACAAATATGTCCCCGGTTGCAATGTCATAAACCTTCCAGCCTTTCTTCCCATGTGGGTACCCGACAAAGATGCACCTTTTACTTCGCTCCCCAAATTTATCCTTTCTTCGTTGAAGATTATATGCATAGCACAAGCATCCGAACACTCGAATATGATCATAAGAGGGTGGTGTGTTAAAGAGAGCTTCATAGGGGGGCTTTCCATTAAGCACTCTTGAGGGCGTCATATTTATTAAGTGAACAGCAATTAAGACACATTTCCCCCAAAATTTAGTTAGTAAGTGGGTTTCAAACCGTAGGGCTCTAGCTACATTCAAAATATGACGATGTTTTCTTTTGACCCATCCATTCTGTTGAGGAGTGTCAATGCAACTAGTCTCATGTATTATCCTGTGTGCTTTATAAAAGGTTTTCATTGGGTTGAAGACAAACTCGCTACCATTGTCACTTCTAATGGTTTTCACCTTTGTGTTAAACTGAGTTTGAACCTTTGCACAAAAATCCTAAACAAGTTGAGACGCCTCACTCTTAGTTTTCATGAGGTAAACCCAGACACATCGAGTTGCATCATCCAAACAGTTAAAAAATAGCTAGCGCCACAAAAAGACTTAACAAAGTACGCACCCCATATGTCACAATGTACTAAATCAAAGGGTTTCAGAGCTTTATTGTGACTGACAGGAAAAGGTAAACGAGTTTGTTTAGCTCTTAAACACAAATCACACAAGTCCTCTTTATGACAATTAGAAATTCCTGAAACAAAGCTAGATAAATTTGACAGTGCTTGAGTAGATGGGTGACCCATTCGGCGATGCTATATAGCAGTCGTTACAACCTTGTTTACTTGTGCGTCCACCGTTGCATCTCCCTTGTAGAAGTAGACCCCTCTTCGATGCTCAAGTCTCCAGTCATGTGGTAAGAAGCACCACTATCTAAGAGCTAGTCACACTTACTAGAGAGCTGCTCATTGATCTCCTTCGGGGTTTCGATGAGACTTAATAATTTTTGTACCTACTCATCGGTGATCTTAGACAACGCAACCCAAAACCTTTCTTGCCTATCGTCATTGCTGCTGCTGTCATGCGTCTGTGTAGCGTGCACTAGTTCTCGTGATTGAAAGACTCCACGTCCTCGGCCTGAGTTTTGTCTTCGTCCGCCTCGTCCTCCTCTCCCTCTCTCTGCCGCTGCGTCTCCCTCTTGTACCCCAGTTAGCCGGGTAGCCTACTAGCTCAAAGCAATTGGTTTCTTCATGCCCCAATTTTCCACAATGTTTACAGCTTACCCGGTCTATTCTACAGTTTGCGTGGGTCACGGCAAAGGCAGTTGCGGCTTCAGTCCTTTGATCTCGCTCCCTCATCACTAGCTTGTGATTTTTCTTCTGCTGAATCATGCTAAAAAACTTATCGAGGGAAGGGAGAGGTTCCAAGGCAAGAATTTGAGACCTCACATTGGAATAGAGGTCATCGTTTAAGCCCATGAGAAACTAATGGACTCTATCACTCTCGACCAACTTGACATACTGCTCGGCCGTCTCACACTTGCACACTGATCTTTTGACATAATTGTCCAACTCGTTCCAAAGTCCCATCAGTTTTGAGAAGAATTCCATAACACTCAGGGTGCCTTGCTTACAAGATGCGATGTCCAATTTCAACTGATGGATCTTAGGTACATTTGGGAAAGCATATCGCTTTTTAATATTCTCCCATATTGACTGAGCCGAGTCGGCGTAGGCGATGCTTGCATGTAACTTCGGGTATATGACATTGAGTATCCACGACGTGACCATGGAATTCACGATGACCCATGCATTCACCTCGACGGGTCTCGCTCCAGTAGCTATGTCAGGTTTGGTGATGGTACCATTAATAAAGGTGACTTTGTTCTTTGCTGTCAGGGCCGTTATCACAGCTTTCTCCCACAACTCAAAGTTTTTTCCATCAAACTTGAGTGTCGTGATAATGGCTCCGGGGGCATCTGAGGGGTGTAAGTAATATGGGGATTGCGGATCGAGAGTAAACTCTGGTGGTTTGTTGTTAGTCATCTTGCTGTCCCTAGTTGTGTTTGGATAGCGTGAGGGATCAACGCTCTGATACCATGAAGAATAGTGGATTTGGGATGGTACCAAAAACGAGCTTTTAGCTCACTGTTCTATTTCCTCAAAAGCTCTGCCTTCGCGCATACAATACCGCACACCTATAGACAGTACATGGCATGATAGATTGGCTTCCTAACCCTAGTTCTTGCTTGGCAGATAAGTTAGAAACCTACTAATTACAATCCAACACATAGTAGACTTCTAAGATATATACAACATCTATTCTATCACAATGACTATAAATAAAAGTCAAGGACAATCACTGAAATATGTAGGAGTTTACCTTCCAAAATTTGTATTAAGTCATGGACAATTGAATTGCAGCATCATGTGTGACTTCATCGGAGGGTTTGAAGTATATCATTAAACATGACAATGAATACTATGAAGGATACACAAGAAACACTATCTACAAAGAAGTATTCAACAACTTACCAATGGTATGTATGCACTCAAAATAACTTCACTACGACAAATTACCAAAAGAAAAAAAATAAATTCACAATATACATCTTTTAGTGTTAACAAACTCCTACAAAATGTTAGTTCTAATTATGCAATGACCATGAAATATTATGATTCTTAGAATTAAATATAATCGAAGATTAAAATAATAACAATTAATAAATTACTTCAATATTATGCAGGCAATTCCAGGCAGATAAAATATACAAGAAGACCACAATTGAAATACCTCTTTATAGGGTAAGTATAAATCAATACAAAAATATTATCTTATATTTTTTTACTAAATGCATAAGCATGTAAAAAATCATTACATACATTTAACAATACATCGTTGATGACAATTAGTTAGGAACAAATGAAAATCAAAACCTAATTAGTATAATATATGTTACTGTTGCGGGTTACTTAATCTGAAAAAGGAAGCTAGCGCCTAATAGACAACGGAGACGACAAATCTGATGTGTTATTGAACATTTCACATTAGAACTACTTTTCATACATTACATTTCACATTATCATATGATGTATTTTTAACAATAAAGTCCAAGTTTAAGAAAGACAACATTAAATTACTGAAAATACTATGATTTTCCTTTGCTCCCACGTCAATATGGTTAGTTCACAAAATTATTTTAAACTTTAAAAAAAAATCACACTGTGTCAACCATATAATATCTTAAGACAAAAAAAAATAAAAATTTCTTGACTAACCAAATTAAAAAAGATATACGGCACATCAAAACTTCAAGTATATATAATTAAGGTGACTTCATATGAAATAAAGCTAGAAAAAAGGTGCTACCATCAAGTACATAGAACTCAGTATGGTATAGCATCAACAACAACATATAGAATAAAATCCTAATACTTATCAACCGAGAAGTGATAGTCATCGTGCAATGCACGGGTAAAAACCTAGTGTGTGTGTGTGTGTGTGTGTGTGTGTGTGTATGTGTGTGTGTGTGTGTGTGTGTGTGTGTGTGTGTGTGTTCATATGGGTCTGTGTGTGTATATATGTGTGCGCATTTTGAAATGAGAAAATCCACATTATTATCCTTAGATAGGCCTGTATTGGTTTATGGGCTAGTGATGAAAATCAAAGTGTAATACCTTTACTCCTCCACTCTACTTCAAAAGTACAATACCTTTTAAATTTGTTTCTAGCAACAGATGATGTATACTAACTTTAAATAACAAATATGATAGTTGCTTCCCTACATTATTATTACTAGGGTTATACTCTTGCAACGTAAGGACATGATTCAAATGTTTTTTAAATATATTACTAGTGTAATAGATTATTTCTTTCCGAATAGTAAAAATAAATTGATGTTTCAAATTATTTAATTATCAAAAGTAGCGTGTTTTGCTAGATTCTTTTTTTGTTGTGACAATATCATCTTCATTCTTAATTTGAACTCACTTTTTATTTCAATTGTTCAATATTTCACTGTTAAACGATTATATTTTTGGAGAATGAATTTTATTACTGATTAATAATGACTATATGACATTGGGTCACTTTAATATATAGAATTGATATTGCATTACAAAATAATTATTTTTTTGAATTATCATTATTTCTTTTTCTTTTTTCATTAAATTATTTTAAATTCCCTTTGTATTGATACCATAATTATTTATTGACTAATTTTTAAAAATTCTCTAATATTTGAGATGTCGTTTCTTTTGTGGGTAGGCCTAGATCAATAGACCAACTTTTTATTTATCTTAATTTGGTAAAGATTATGTCATGGTCTTCATGACTAAATAAGATATGTGAAAAATGCATGCAAGAATTTTAGCTAATTGTTGTTTTGTAAGTTCATTAAATATACACACACAATAAAATATATCAATTTTAAAAGTAGTAATAATTCCATAACAACATTATTATTATTTTTTGAATTATTGTTGTTTCTGTTATATCTTAGAGTATACTTCCACAAGAGGGGGGGTGAATTGTGGTGTCTGATTTTCGCGTTATAAGTAACAAACACCCTGACTGAGGTTGTTCTCAAATGACGAACACCCTGTTGACTTGTTTGCAGGGGGTGTTTTCAGATATTACAAATACGAAAATCACCAAGATAAATGCGGAATTAAAGCACACACATTTTTTACGTGGAAAACACCTCTAGCCCAACTGAGGTGTGAAAAACCACGACCTACCTCGTGTAGGCTTTTAACCACTTCACTATAACCGGGCTTAACTCGTTACAATTGTAACACACCTTGTTACAACCTTGCAACCACGTAATCTCTTTCTCAAGGTAGATTACACCACGTCCAAATCTCACCAGATTGGACACGTCCAAAGTCCACACGACTTAAGACCACTCACTCACTTTTCTGATTCAAGATCAGGGTTACAAACACCTTACTGGGATGCTTCTCACTAAGCAGATGTAAGGTACAAATGAAGATCCTATTATGCCAATATATTGAAAGCTTGCTTTAAACACAACTTGAACTGGTTTTTCTTTTCTCACGTGAAGCTCAAAGATTCTTTTCACTAGAAAAACCTCTTTTGAAATTTTGCCTTTTGGGAATGTTGTGTTTCAAGATTTCTTTTTGCTTTCTTCTCTCTATTGCTCAGTATGTGTCTCTATGTATGCCCGTCTGTTTTTATCTCAAATGCTTCTCCCTTTTTATGCTCAAAAACCAACGGTAAAAACCAGGGAGAGGAAAGGAAATCACCTAAGTTTGGAAGGTGATTTTTTCAAGAGAAAAAAAACTCCCAACGGCTAGTGATAAAACATTTCCCAAAATCTAAGGGATTTGTTATCTTAAGAGATAACCTTTATCTCCTTATAGCCGTGGGTAAGCTTTAAGCAAGGCAACCAGAAATCTTTAGCAATTTAAAAATTTTATCACATCCGAAGATATGGGTAGAGAAAATCTTCCAATTTTGGCAAATCTCCCAAAATCTATTTTCCCAAATCTCCCATAATATATTCAAGAAATATATTTTCCAGAAGAATAACATTTGAAAATATTCTGGAGATTTTGGCCAACCGAAATAATAATTTCAAGGATAATCGGGTATGGCCACTTCAGGTCAGAAACACCCTAGGCACCCTGTTTGCAGGATTGTTCGTAGTCTGGTGTTCTGAAGCACTTAGCGCAAATACCGATTCAAGAGATGTTTAAAAAGCTTTTTCAATATTGGCATATTAACAAGAGTCTAAATAAATAAAGCCTATATACCCAAGACTTCTTGTTTTGAAACTTGTCCAAGATCCGTAGAGCTGCTGTGAGCATCAAGGCTACCTTGTTTGCTGGGGTTGTTCTTTGCATTGCTAGAAGAGCTGCTGTGAACATGCCTTACAACCAACTGTGAGATGGCGTTCTTGACTTAATGTAGAATCACCCAAAAACCTGTTTTAGAGGCTTGTTCTCACATGTAGCAAACCGGTTAATACAGTAAAGATTACAAACACCAGTTAGGCCTGTTTGCAGATCATGTTTGGAGCAACACTACTTGGACACATTTTTACACTTGGATTTGTTATCATCAAAACTTGAATATAATAACTCAACAGTTTCTTTTCTTTTTTTCCTTTTAAATCACTTAAAATTCCTTTTGTTTTCGTACCTAATTATTTATTTACTATTTTGTTTCCAAAATTCTCTAATATATGTAACATATGTTTTTATGGGAAAACTTTACGAACCACCTTTTAAATTTATTAATGCAATGAATATTTTATTATAGTATATTAATAATTATATACGATGTGCAAAAAGTCATTTTTTAAAATAAATGTAGGATTGCATTAGTTTAACCAAATGGACACTTATGTAGCTAATTAATTCTACATGGCATGACACATGGCACTTATACGTTAATTTCATCCAACTTTTATTATATATATATATATATATATATATATATATATATATATATATATATATAATTCTTCATGTGTATAAGACTTGTAACTAGTCTTTCCAATTTTGTACTCCTATAAGTATAACACTATGTGTAATTTGCCTACTAGGCATTTGGTATATGTTCAATGTTAAATAAGCATTCATTGACATCCTCTTGTTGCTCACATTTGTCAAAATAAGTCAATGTTTATACTGAATTTCACCTATCTTCTTTTGATTTCTGGCCTTTTGTGCATATATAGCCAAACAATGCTCATATATTCTCCTATAGTGTTATATAGACAAATATCATGAATTTTCAATAGGTGTTAAACCTTCATCATACGGTATCATTTACCTTCCAATGAATCTTTGTCATCTATCCCATGTGCTTCCTTGTTTCATGTAGTAATGATGGACACACCTCACCTAATGTGCATCTTGTTTTAATGTTATATGACATAAATGTGAGCACAAAAGCAGTTATGTTCTATTGGGAGATACCTCTAATGTATAATCCCCTTGTTTTTTTTTTTTTTAAGGTATTATGTTGCCATGAAAACAATGGTGTTATCCTCCTTAAAAATAAAAAAATAAAAAACTTGAACGATTAATTCAACTTTGTTCGGTTTTGAAATATCATATTTGATACTTTAGCCTGTGATTAATTATAATTTCTAGGATTTTATTTGATTTTGTGTATTTTGTAGAAAATAATGTTGATCCAAAAGTTGGCAGACAATGGGTTTAAAATCGTGAGAAAGATAAAGAAGCATGGAGAGGAAGCATAGGGACAAGGGCTTGCCAATGGCTACCAGTTGTGACTCCCACTCCCATGGCCAATCCCCATGGCTGTCAATGGTAATCCACACTCTCGTAGCCAACCTTGGAACTCAAGACTTTTTCAAGGTAAATTTCCAAGAGGTGGCCACGGCCCGTGCTTACCCAGCAAAAATCAACCCAACTCACAACTTCCACATATTGCTACTTCAACCCTCGTGCCCCCTTGTTGGTTCAACTACTATTTAAGATATGTTTTTGGGTGGCTTTTTGGAGGTAGCTTTTGGAGGTTTGAGAGTAAGGTTTAGTTTAGAGTTATCCACTTAAAAAAAAAACTTATTAGGGGGTAATAAATTAGGTAGGTTAGGTATTATTTTGGCTTATTGTGATTGAAGCTTGTAGCTTTTGGAGTTCATTCAAGCCACCAAGGCCAAGTTTTCTCAAACCTTTGTCTCTCTATTCTATATTTTGTGCTTCCGTAGGTTATGTTCGGTTAGTGGTTGTGTTTGATTTTGTTTAGTTTAAATGTCTAGTTTTTATTGTCAATCATGTTCATTAGCTTGTTAGATTAGGTTTGATTAATTTTTTCTCCCTAGTTTATGTTTGTTTATATGGATATTAGTTTAGTTGAAGTTAGGTTCAATTATGCTATTAGGATAATTAGTGGCTAGTTTGTGCTACGTGGGGTTGTGATTAGCCTTTTGATGGCCAACTAGCCTTGTGTTAAGCCCAATTATGCTTGTAATTTGGAGTTTTCTCTCATGCCCACCAAGTGTTGGATGAAATGCGTGAAAGAGCTTTCATCCATATTTTTAAGCCGTTTACTTATGCCAAAAAGGTGAGGCCAATTACCTAGTCTGGGAAAGAGTATCATCGGGATCTGGGCATGAGAATAGTTTGAATCATAGTTAGGTCATAGGATTGCTAATCTTGTAGTCTAATCGGGCAAACCCCATGAAAATAGGTGGTTAGATCAATTAAACTAATTCATGAACCTTGAAAAAGGGCTTGGATAGTCTTCGATGGTGGAACCAACCATCTCTAATTGTTGGTATAGGTTTGGTAGGTTAGGGCTTACCTTGATCACATGTTTTATCAATTGGTCAAATCACAATCTCGAGCACCATTTTGTGTTCATTAGCTTAATTTAGTTTGTTAATTAATCCCTTTTCATTTAACCTAGTTTGAAGTAATTGAGTTAATTTTGGTACTTGAAACACTAGGTTATTTGACTTTTGAATTTCCATTCCAAAAGAAAAAACAAGAAAAAAAGAAAAAAAAACAAGAAAAACAAGAATGTTGGAGAGAGTTAGCTCTATTTGGGATTGAGTAAGTGCTTTGCACAACCAAATAAAACTCCTCTTTAGTGAAGAAATCCATATATGTGCTAAGTTGTTCCTCCAGGAGTTTAAGGTCTAATAAGCCAATAATTACGCATCGGGGCAAAAGACATAGGAAGACAAGCGGAAAAGGGAGAGGAAAAAAATAAGAGGAAAGAAAAGTGAGGTGAGGTTGACCATCTAATATAGGGAAGTTTATTGCCTAAATAAGATGCTTTATTAGTCTGAATTAGTATAGTATTAAGAGTCAATACACTTTGCGTGGGAGTACTAAGGCATACATATCGTGTCATTGTGTTGTGTGAGGTGGAAAATGAGAGTCAGGGTGCATTCGTAGCCTAAATGTCTCTTGATTGTATGTTTTGTTTATATATAACTTAATAGCTAGATTGTTAGGGAGATAGATTCGATTTAGATGTGTACAAATTTTCCCTTTTCCCTTATATGTATGGTATGCCTTTGAAAAATCAAAAATTATTTCAAAGATTATATGAGTATATCTTCTACAAACTCTCACCAAACCCCCCTCATCCACTTGGGGGACCAAGGAGTTTAAAGGGCTTATTGCATATGTCACATGCAATCGTGAGTCCTATGAAAGTGAGTTAGGTCCTTAGGTATTTTTCTTTATTTTGCTCAAGGACAAGCAAAAGAAAGGTGTGAAGGTATTCATTCGATCTTGAAGCATCGTGGTTAATACCCTCATTTCATTTGAATTTTGCTTGCAATAAATTATAATTTTCTAGGATTTTTATTTGATTTTGTCTGTTTTGTAAGAAATAATGTTGATCCAAAAGTTAGCGAAAATTGGATTCAAATATGTGAAAAAGTTAAAGAAGCATGGAGAGGAAGCATAAGGTCGAGGACTTGCCCATGGCTGCCGGTGGTGATCTCCACTCCTATGCCAACCGCCACAGCTACCCATGGTGATCCCTACTCCTGTGGCCAACCCTAGAACTCAAGGCTTTTCCAAGAGATGGCCACCGTTGCTGATGCCCATGGCCGCAACTCGTGGTCACCCAACAAAAATCAACCCAACTCACCACTTCCACCTATTGTCACTCTAACCCCTGTGCTTTATATTGATATAACTACTATTTAAGAGGAGTTTTGGGTGGCTTTTTTTCCAAGGGATGTTGGAGGTTCAAGAGATAGGTTTATTTAGGGATAACCACTTAAAAAAAACCCTATTAAGGGGTAATAAATTAGGTAGATTAGGTTTTATGTTGGTTGATTGCTTGTAGACTTTCGAGTTCATTTAAGCTATCAAGACTAAATTTTCTCTTCCCTTTCTCTCTTTATTTCATTTTTTGTGCTTGCTTAGATTATGTGTTTTTAGTGGTTGTGTTTGATTCTGTTTAGTTTAAATGTATAGTTTTTATTGTTAATCATGCTTATTAGCTTGTATATTAGGTTTGATTAACTTTCTCTCTCTAGTTCATGTTTGCATGATGTTAGTTCAGTTGAAGCTAGATTTAATTGTACTTTTATGATAATTAGTGGCTAGTTTGTGTTACCTAGGGTTGTGATTAGCCTTTTGTTGGCTAGTTAACCTTATGTTAGGCCTAACCACACCTTGTTTATGCTTACAATTTGGAGTTTTCTTTTATGTCCACCAAGTGCTCGATGCTATGCTTGAAAGTGTTTTCATCCATCTTTCTATACGATTGACTTATACCGAAAGGCGAGGTCAATTAGCTAATGTGACAGAGAGAATAATTGAGATCTGGACATGAAAATAGTCTGAACCCTAACTATGTCCTAGAGTGCCAATCTTACAGTTTAATAGAAATAACTCCATGAAAATAGGTGATTATGTCAATTAAACTCGCCCATGACCCTTGAAAGTGGGCTTGGGTGGTCTTCCATGGTGCAACTGACCATTTCCAGTTGTTAGTATACATTTAGTAGGTTAGGGCTTGTCTTGGTCACTTGCTTCGTCATTGGTCAAATCACAGTCTTGAGCCCCTTTTTGTATTCTTCAACTTAATTTAGTTTGTTAGTCTATCCCTTTTCATTTAGCCTAGTTTGAAACATTTGAATTAATTTTGGTACTTGGGACCCATTTCCTTATGAAAGATACCCCAAGTACTCAACGATAAATCTTACACTTGAGGTTACGAATTTAAAACTAAGATTCTTCCTATCAACCTTATAGATCACATTTTAGGGTAAAATAATATTTTGGCCCAGAAAGCATGTGTACGCATTAGCATAGTATTAACTTTTTCGACCTTTTGTTGCTTATGTAAGTTTCTGCATTCCTTTTTTTTTTGTGGTTGTCTCTCCACACATATGGCAATTATTCCTTTACTCTTTGTAGTTTTAGTTGTGAACTTAAATACTAGAAACGTAAAAAAAAATTTTTAAACAAAAATTATAAAATGTAGTTTTTTACCCTATGTCTTTAGGTTTTATACATGCCATTATAACTTGTAACTTCTTTTTGTTGGCTTGAAGCTTAATACTCCTTGAAAAGTGCTTATATGCTACCATTGACCATATAGACTTTGAAGATATCCTTTGTAGAGCATTAGCCAATAGTCCGTAAAATATAGCTATACTAGTTACATCTCCATACAACTAATGTGAAGCCCGAATTCCTTTGTATCTATAACCACTTAAAGATCAGCTTTATTTGAGTAGTATAGGCAAGATAAAAATCAAAGGAGCAATAAGCCCTATGCCGAGCTTTAATTGCGTACCAATATAACCATACTTGCGCTCCACTGAATGGAATGGTATATTTCAGAGAACTAATGTAAATCATCAATTTCTCAAATAGTCTTTCAAAAACCTAACCAACAAGCAAATGTTGCACAAAGTCTTATTGTATTGTAGGGCTTTCTGCAAATCTATTTTCATCATGCATTACAAAAAAGTTGTTTTATATAGACAAACTTTCCAGCAGAAGACAAATATTGATGGATTTCCATTGGATTTAGATGGGCCTTTCAATATGATTTTTTAAGGCTTCAATGAGATTACAAATGAGTTATGAGCCATAGGAAATCTCATGGGTCTTTCCTTTCAATGTAGGAAATACCAAAGGGTTCCCCCGCGGTCATAATTTCGATAGTAAACTTGTTGCAACATGTTGGAAAACCTATTAGAATTCAACAAAACTTGTCCGAAAAGCACTTTGAAGTTCAACATTACTTCATTAGCATTACATTGGAGATCCCATCTGTGTAAAATGACTTCTTTATAGCGGTGAATTAAGGGGATGGCACCTATTTGATTATAACATCCTCTCACTATTTGTTGTTGTCTATAAGACTTGAGATAACCTCTGTGAGTCTTTTACATGTCATGTTGGACATGATTTTATACGTCAACACATTGCAGAAAGCATTTGAGTAAAACTCATTGACTAACGTCAGGCAGAGAACTTTAGGTACAATTGTAATAAATATAATTTACTAGATCAACTAAGTTTCCACGATGAAAGAACTTTAAAATTGCTTCACGTACGTCTCTTCCTACCATATCCCTTGTTTTATTTAAGAATTGACTTTTATAATCGTCATGCCCTAGACTTCTATACCTTAGCAGAAAAGGGAGTGTATTTCACCTCATTTGCCATGGAAGGTTTGACCAATAGCACTATTATGTTCTTCCTTTAGCTTATTGTCTTGTGTAATGACCTTTCATAGAGGTCATTCAGTTCTCTTCCCCTAGTTAAGAAATTGTTTGAAATGGTTCATAACAAATTGTACAATATCACGAAGTTCAATTAAAAGACCTTGTTTGGACAACTCATTTACTTTATACTTGCATGATCAAATGTTGTGTTCTGATTCTTTTGTTTTAACCAAACCTCTTTGGATATTTGTGGCAAAATTTATATTTGTCGTTTTTGACTATTCCTTGTTCTCCAATATTGCTTTCTTCTAAGCAACATATAGGTTAACATTTTCTTGTCATCATAAATTGTGCTTTAAACCTATAGTAATTTGCTACATGCATTGGCCTTGTCATAAACAACAGTGGACTTCAATTGATTTAATGTCTTTAAGGTTCCATTCAAAACTTTTAGTTTAGAGTGTAGTGAACCTTG
Organism: Selenicereus undatus; assembly: GCA_017589665.1. Classification (NCBI taxonomy): domain Eukaryota; kingdom Viridiplantae; phylum Streptophyta; class Magnoliopsida; order Caryophyllales; family Cactaceae; genus Selenicereus; species Selenicereus undatus. The sequence goes on from JACYFF010031956.1 coordinate 21,520,359, forward strand.
GTCTTCTAGCTTCCATTCATGCTATTTAACACTCTTGAAATTATTGCATTTGTCACTGTCTTAAAAGAATTGAGAACTCCTTTGGACTTCAGCACTAACACCACAAAATAAATCACCAAAGAATACTGATATGATACTCCTTCAAGTAAAGTGTCATAACAGATATTAGGAAACATGCCTAAGCATTCCCATTAGCCATCATTCTATGTGCCGTATTTTCAATTAATTATTGAACTTGCTAAGGGGGTTGAATCTATTGTTAAAATGCTCGAATAGTTCTCAACCTAGCTAAGGGGATGTAATCTGTTGTTAAAATGCTTGAATAGTTCTCAAACTGTTGCCTTTAAAGTACATCCTTTTTGTATCCAGTGTTGACGCCATTTTAGCTTCATTACATATTGTTGCTTTTGTCGTAATTGTTGAAATATTTTCTAAATTCATTGTGCGGAATTGACCATTCTAACATTTGATCGAACTTGTTGCCACACTTATCTTACTCTTAGTTTAGATCCCTTGGAGTCTGATTTGATACATCAACCTTGTTGTTCATACCATAATGATATGCTCTATCTTTTTAAGATTTTTTTGGTGAAAAATGGATTATAGTGGCATTCTTTTGTAATACCTTTTATGAATGCTTATTATTCAATTCAAATTGTTTTGGCGTTAATGATTATAACAATTGGGCCAAAGATCCTATTTTTGAAAATTGGTCTCTTTGTGTTCCTTCCAAATGTTTTAAAGAAGAGCATCTACAGTCTTTATAACTTTCAAACTTAATGATTTAGAATGTAAACATTGACATTGAATTTTTCTCCTTTTAATATGCTTTTATAGATAACATCGAACATAACATAAGCAAAAAAAGATAAGTTACTAGAATTGAGACCTTGTAAATATAATTTTGTGAGTTACCCTTTAATTTGTGAGGGCGAACACCCCCCCCCCCCCAAAAAAAAAAGAGGGAACAGGAAGAGAGGAAAAGGGAAATTGAAACAAGGAGACAAGAATCAGATGAGATTTGCGTAGAATCGCATAAGAAAATTGCACCTTACACAGTATATAAGCAAAGCGTTCTCTTAGTCCGCCGTAAACCCTAAATCCGTACTGCAGTTGCGTGCTTGCTCGCCTCTCTCTGTGAGCCCTTTGCTTCACTGGTTCTCTCTCGTTCCTCCCTCCTTTGTCTTAAACCCTAGTTCCCATTCCCCTTCTCCCAATGTGGCTTTCCTAGTTGTCTATGTTTCTTTATCTCGTCTTTTGTACTGATTTTGATTATAAACTTTTCCGTTGAATTTGTGGTTTCAGCGACTGTTTTGGGAGATAACAGTACATTGGTGTTCTGTTGAAGAGGACGAAGAATCATGTCAGACGATGAGAGGGAGGAGAAAGAGTTGGATCTCACCTCTCCTGAAGTTGTAACCAAATATAAGAGTGCTGCTGACATTGTCAACAGTATATTCTCTTCTTCCTTTCCATGATGTTGTTGGGTTCTTTGGATTTTTGTGTATTCGATAAGATTGATAGGACTGAATTGCGAATTTGACGTTTTGTTGTTTTATTTTGACCAGAGGCTTTGCAGCTGGTTGTCTCAGAATGCAAACCCAAAGCTAAGATTGTTGACCTCTGTGAGAAGGGTGATACTTTCGTTAGAGAGTAAGTGCCTTTTTTCCACAAGTTTTTCATCTTCTTGGGTCCGAAGCTATGGAGGGCTTGTATGGGAATGCTCAAAACCTATCTTCCTTGGCTTCATACCTGTAAATAAGTTTGTTTATGATAATGTAGTTTTGAGGGTTGCTTTTGTCATGAGGATTGGTGCATTGGACATTGAGTAACAATGTTAGAGGTGGATTTTCTATTGTGATTTATAGGCAAACTGGCAACATGTACAAGAATGTGAAGAAGAAGATTGAGAGAGGTGTTGCTTTCCCTACCTGCGTATCCGTAAACAATGTCGTTTGTCATTTTTCTCCACTTGCAAGTGACGAGTCAGTGCTTGAAGAAGGCGACATGGTTAAAATGTAAGTGTCTTGATGCCTTGCTCAGAATGCGAGAATAGGTGTTTTGATCATCCAGTGATACTTGGTACTTATTGGATGCAGCGATATGGGTTGTCATATTGATGGGTTCATTGCCACTGTGGCACATACTCATGTAATTCAAGAAGGCCCAGTAACAGGGAGAAAGGCAGATGTTATTGCAGCAGCCAACACTGCTGCTGAGGTTGCTTTGAGGCTTGTGAGACCTGGAAAGAAGGTATATATGCTTGCACCTGGTATTCTGTTACTTCTGACTTCGGCAATTTTGGTCCTATTTTGTTATAGTCCCTGAACTTTCTTTATGGCTTGACAAACAGAAGTTTGAAATGGGAATATGGGGTCCAGTCAATTTTGGCATATCTGGGTTATGTTCTAAAATAATATGGTGTTCTTAGGAAGAAATGTGCTGTAATGTCAGGATTTTGATCACTGTAACATAATTAAAATGTTAGATAAATTTAATGTTTTTGTGGATAGATTTGTCTAAGATTACCATTTGTGATTTCTGTCCTTCTGAATAATGACCTATCATTTGGTGTATTGATGTCTTTGGTTTGTGGCGGACTGCAATATGATGAAAAATCTCCTTGCCTTTGCTTTGACCATATTGCTCGTTTTAAATCTCCTTTAGTATGACAAACTTATGTATGATTTTTCCTTCCTTCATTTTCCTTTGTCTTTTCTCCCTGTGATGAATTATCATAAGAAGCTATGGACCAAAGTCCAGATGAAGCTTTGTTGTCATAGTTACACTGATGGGATGCTCACACTTTTGATAACTCAGTTTTGAAGCTAATCCTACATATGCTCTCTGCATGTCTCCTTTTGGGCCTTTGATTGGCGACATGACCTTGCGATATTTTGTTAGGACTGCATAGTATGAGTTTATTGTGTTTTATCCTATATTTTTGAGAAGTACCGCTCTGGATGGCAATGCACAATAGGAGTATAAACACTGTATTGACTGTATTATGGGCAAGGCAACTTTGCCGAGGTGATCAATCTCTGCATGCTGATCACCTGCTTTCCCTGTTGCCAAAAGTGTGTTGCCCAATGCGGGGTTTTCTGGATCTGGTCATGTTTATGTCTAGATCCTTTTGCCTCGCTGTGCATACATGTTGTGTTTCTGATCACTTTTGACGTCATTATTGGGTTTTTGCTCCTATCATTGATTGTATAATTGTGAAGGCAACTTCGATTTATGCTGTCAAATTTGGGTCGCTCTGGATTTGTCATGTTTTTGTCTACTGCCTTGTGGTGCATGCGTGTGTTCAAATTACAATGCTGCCATCTCAACTCTGATTTGATTTTTCAAATGCCCTTGATCCCCATTTTCAAGTTGGCTTTTTGTTCAGTCAACATGATTGCTCCCAGTGATGACAATTGTCTGGCTATTTGGATTTTGATCCAGTGAAGCTCTATAGTCATAGTTACACTGATGGGAGTATCATGCTATTTTTTCTTTGCAGTGGTCAGTTTGTTTTTCTCTATGTTGCATGCAATCTGAGCTTGTCTTGTGGACTACAGGTTGTAGACCTCAAAGTGCTGGTTTCTAATGACCTGCGGACTGCAGTGCTCCTTCCTCTTTTCCCCTCTCATTTTTGACACTTAAAATCCTGGCACTTTCTGTCTATAGTGCTAATTTTTTTCAGTCAACATGATTGCTCTAAGTGATGATACTTGTTCTAGGCTATTTGGATCTTGGTCCAATGAAGCTTTATTGTCATAGTTACACTGATAGAGCATCATGCCAATTTCCATTTCTGGTGGTGGTTTCTCTCGTCCCTCATGCTAATTTCCATCTCTGGTGGTGGTTTCTCTTGTCCCTCTCATTCTGGTGTAATTCTTCAAATCAATTATGGTAAATCAGTCAAGTAAGCACGGGAATTGCTTTTGGGATAATGGTGACTTTTGTTCTTTTGATCTTGTAGATTTTGTGGATAGTTTCCATATTAGATGTGTGTAGCCCTTTTAGAGGATGCTAGCTTTGTGTCTGACCTTTTGATCTTGATAGACATAAATTCTTCTTTTCCTTAACCCTCCCTCCCCCCAAAAAAGCACAAGAATTGTGTTTACTTGCCTAGGTATGCTTTTATTGACATGATTGCTCGATATGATGAAGATTGCCATGGCTAGATGGATCAACATCCAGTGAGGTTCATTGTCATAGTTATACTGATAGAGCAGTTCATGTTTATCATCTCTCCAGCCTTTCAAATACGTACTACATGTTGGTCTACCTTATTTGAATGCCTGTCTTTATGGCACCTGGAACTTCTATCATGAGTTCTTTTTGCAAATATTTCTAATTTCTACTTGTACAAGATTGTCAAACTGATTAGCAGTTTCCTGATGAAATGAATATTCCCATCAGAAAGTGAGATAATCTCTTGAGATGATGATTAGTGTGGAAACATGAACAACTTTGGTAAAACTGTAAAAGTATGCAGCTGTCTGGGAATATGAATAATCTATCGAATCACTAGGGGTACTGCTTGTCAGCCTTTCCTGTTGAAAGGCTCGATTAAGTTCTCAATGCCATAAAATTACAGTTGGTTAATATGCATCTAACACAGCAAAAGGTGTCCTATAATGAGACTCACCATTATGTTCTATATCTAGATGCTGACAAAATCATCCTGGACTACTGTTGATTATAATTCCTATGATTTCTTCATATGGTAGAACAAAGATGTGACGGAAGCGATTCAGAAAGTTGCTGCCGCTTATGACTGCAAAATTGTTGAGGGTGTACTTAGTCACCAACTAAAGCAGTTTGTAATTGATGGAAACAAAGTCGTTTTGAGCATCTCAAGTCCTGAAATGAGAGTTGATGATGCTGAATTTGAGGAGAATGAAGTCTATGCGGTAGATATAGTGACAAGTACGGGTGAGGGAAAGGTAAATGATCAGATTTTTTGTTTGGACCTTTTTGTTTTTTTGGGCATCGGAATGTTTAATCATAACTGTGTAACTGACTCTGGTTTTAATTTTAGCCTAAGATGTTAGATGAGAAGCAAACAACCATTTATAAAAGAGCTGTGGACAAAAACTATCATTTGAAGATGAAAGCATCAAGGTTTATTTTTAGCGAAATTAATCAGAAATTCCCCATCATGCCATTTACAGCAAGGTATGTGCTGTTATCCAGCTGTTACTCCAGTGTTTCTTTTGGTAACTGTTCTAATGTATTGAGTTTATCTATAGGGCTTTGGAAGAGAAGCGGGCTCGCCTTGGGCTTGTAGAATGTGTAAATCATGATCTTCTACAGCCTTATCCGGTTTTACATGAAAAGCCTGGTAAGATTAATGCTATTAAGTTGCGGTTCGCTAGTCGATTCTTCCTTGAATGCCTTGCTGTCTTGACAGTTGGGATGTGCAGGTGACTACGTTGCTCATATAAAGTTCACTGTGCTTCTCATGCCGAATGGGTCGGACCGCATAACATCCCATCCTTTACAAGAATTGCAGTCGACAAAAACAGTCGATGATCCTGAGATCAAGGCATGGTTGGCTTTGGGTACAAAGTCGAAGAAGAAAGGTGGTGGGAAAAAGAAGAAAGGTAACTATAAACAATATGTAACTACTAGTAACAGAGTCGGTTCGCCAAGCCTCCGTCCCTGTCTTTTCTCTCCCTCCCTGCTAGTCTGACATCTGAAAATGCCTTTATTTTCAGCCAAGAAGGGTGAGAAGCCCGAGGGTGAGGAGGCAGCTGATGCAGATTCCATGGGTGCAACTGTGAATGGTGCCACCAGCTAAGAACTGAGATGAACTTGAAATGTCCCTTCAAATTTTGTACTTGTCTATTCTCTTTTGTAATTTGCTTGTCAATGGGCAATTGAAACACCCTTAGATGTTGATCCTTTTACATTCACCTTGCCGCTCCCATTCCCTGTGTGGAACCATGGGTTTGAGCCCATGGTGGTCGTGGCAATGAATCATCTTTTGTCACATGGATGGGAGGTGTGTCTCCGGTTGACTGCAGCTTACCCTTTTTAATGAGAACAGAGTAGCCATTCTCATTTGTCGAGTATTTTCCATCTGTAAAAATGAGGTGGGTGAAAAATTCAAAGGCAAAAGCCATGGGCACAGTAACTTTGGTATGATGTGCTGACAATTTGTTTGTGTTGGATTTTTGACAAAAAGCGGTTTGATGTGAGGTAAGACAAATAATTAGATTCATATTTGGTGATACAAATACTAGAGATCGCTAAACAAGAAGGGCAAGTAATTTCTGAAAACTATAACTGGTCTAGGGATGGTAGTATGGTCCACATTTGATGTAAATTTGATTTGATTCAAGACAAAATTATCCGATTTAAATCTGATAAAAAATAATCCAATTCGAAGTCCAATAAAAATAATCTGAATTCGACTCTGTTTCGAGTGGAGTTCGAGCAAACTTTATCTGATCTGAAAGTATCCACTCTATGTGCACTCTTCTCTCTTACCTCTTCTCTATTGATCTTTTTCTCGCTCTTTCATCTTTGTCAATCAAAGTTGTACTTTCTTTCTTTCCTTCCAACTGTTGCACCATTGTCTATCTTATTCATTCTAAAATGAATTTGCATTCTCTTTTTCGAACACATTATTACTTTAACACATTGAAATGTTTAATATAAAAAGTTATTTGACATTAAAGAGGCATTTAATATTGCATTTACAAGTGAGCAAAAATAAGGTTGGAAATAAAAAATTGTGCAAATATTGAATTAAAATATATAATCGAATTATATCTGATTATATCCGGATTTAATCTGATCCGAAACCAATCCCAATCCGATTTAACATCCGATCCGATGGAGTCGGATTTAGATTGAATTTTCAAATCCGATTATTAATTGGATCGAATTTGGATGTTTATACATCCGATCCATTTTCATCCATAAATTGGATTATAACTCCAAGCAACTAATTTGATTCCATCTGTCAATTTATAATGCAATTTAGATTTTTGATAGCTCTTTCCTGCACAGAGCCTTGCTCATGCTCGTTCTCTCCAACGTGCTGCCGCCGCTCATTTGATTGCTGACAGTTCTCCCGCCAATAACATGAACATGTGCCATTTCAAGACTTTCTTTTACCGAGAGCTATTCCCAACAATGAGCCAGTTTTTTGCTTCACCAGTAGAGGTGTATTTCTGTCACATCGGCTTGGGAGCTAATGTTTTTGCTCACAATTTTTCCTTTTTTTCATGGACTCACCATTTTGGCTCACTAAATAAAATATCTATGGACCCTACCACTAAACATATTTTCCTTTTTTTTTGCCAAAATGGTATTGTTTAAATCAATATAAATATTTTTTTTCTATCTTTGAACAATAATTTATGGTTTTCTAATGCCATAAAAATAATTTGTTTTTCTTTGAAAAAATCAAGCAAAAACAAAAAATTCATCAAATTTTGTCAAAAAATTTCTGCCCAAAAGAGTCCAAAAGGAAAAAATGGGTCAACTCAAAAAAAATTCAATAGAAAAAAGTAAAATTATCCAGTCAAAAAAAATTTCCTCTCAAAAAAAAAAGAAAAATCAAATTAGAGCCACAAAAAAAAGGAACAAGCATAAAAATCTAGCTAGTGGCTCACCTGGGCGAGCCCACTCGTGAGCTACGAAGCATGAGCCAACCGCTGCCCGCCCACGAGAGTGAGGTCACCGAGAGCAAGGTCAGGATTTAAGAATGCTCAAATATGTATGAGATATGAATATATGATGATTCGAGCATGTTCAAATGTATGTGATCCTTTTCATGACAATTAAAAAGACCAAAATCCTTTCATGTTCAAATGTTGCCGCTAAGAATCCTAAACATACGTCAAAATAGGCACCGACAACAAAGCAAAACTGCAAAAACTAAATAGTTGTATATGGTGGAGTTGCAAGCAACAAAATATGCAACGCGAAAACTGGCCTTTTCCAACAGCCGTCACACTACACTTTCAAAAAATTTAAGCCCTCATTTTATATACAAGTCCCTAGTATGTTTTGAAAAACTAGATTAAGCGGAGATTATAGGGTGAAAAAAGAGGAAAAACAATATGGTGGAGGATTATTAATAGTCCTACAAGTATGCTATAATTTAGTTCGGTTTAACGGATTATGTTATAGTTTATACATAATTAATTGACAACTTTACAATTACCCACAACCATAGATTAGCAACTGACTCCATTGTCTTTTACACCACAAAGCCAATCCCGAATTACGATATTAGGTCACCATGTATCTGGAAGCGACAATTGCCTTCAAAGGATTTAAACAAAAGCAAAATTCTGGCCCTTAAATATCTAGTTTAAACCAATTCCTTCATCAACAATAGCTGTAATTCCAAGCAACATCTCCAATAAAACTTAAAACCAAGTCACTTCAATTCTGGTGCTGATGACTCCTCCCAAACATACCGTTTTTCTCTTAACACTTCCCTTCTATGTGCTTGGGATTTGATTTTCAGACCAACCAATATCCACAGGTTAGTACCAGTGTAACTGTTTGAGGTTTAATGGTTTATTACCATGAAGAGATGCGCTTAACTTCCATGTAGGTATTTTGCTGTCCTGTCCATCATCAGCTGTGCTTTCATTTGGAAACTAATGCCAGAGAAGTGTGTGTTGGAAGAACTCAACCTTATTAGGAAAGGGAATGTCTCCAGTCTAGTTATGAAAGATGTGGACATCATACGTTAATAGATTTTCCGCTTTAGAGGAGACAATAGTTGCCTGATCAGCCAAAGATAACAGGTCCAATATGCCCTAAGATTGGCTTTAAAAACCTCCAACACTGCAAGTGAATGTGAGAGGGACAGCTGGGTTAGGGTTTGCAGCCAATAGAGTTTGAAACCCTAGAAGCACGACTTACAGCCGGCCATCCACCATTGCAATGGAATTTACAATTCACAAAGCTGAGGATCCAACCATCTTCTTCACAGCGGCTGATGTTAGCGAAAGAGTTTCCATCCAACATAGGTATTTAATCTTTTTCTTTCTCAGTGAAACATGTGATGCGTTTGATGTATCACAGGATAGAAAGCATTTTGAGACTTCCGGGTGTCGAACATTATTGGGCAATCAAATGAACAAAATTCTACACTCATCTGGGCAAAGCAAGCAGCGTCCTACTCAACTTGCACAGGTTCATTGTACATAGAAGAAGAAGCCAAACAGTAATGAGGAGCATCCGACACTGAAAAGCCTGCTGCAGATCATCCATTAACACGCCCCTTTGCTATGGCTTTTTTAGTTTCAATGGAACAAATTCTGCACCAGTAGGCGAAAACTTCGAAACTAGAGCTGGGTGTAGTGCTCTGAAGCCATGCACCCCAGCAGTTTTAGCCAAAAAAGGGCAGCTCTATACAACACCACCTCCAAGTGTGGGTTCCGCTTTCGCGGGATCTGAGGAGATCCAAGCGTAGGCAACCTTGCCTTAACCGGCAGCCTCGCCCGTAGAGAAGCTGAAAAGGCAGCTCTATCCTATGTCCAAATTCAAATGAGAATCTGGAGAGCCCCTAAAAAGCTATTTTTATAGGAAGGAAACCAGCTTCTCATGGGAGTATTCTCCTACGCCGGCGAGGAGTTTCCCTCTTGACAAACATCTTCTCCATCTCATTCAGCGGTCGAGTGGATCCGGCAGGTTCACTGACAACTTTAAATCCACCCCGATCTCCACGTTTGCCCCGAGGCCCCAACTTGTCTACAACGATAGACCATCCATCTAAGGGACGTCTCCTACTATACTGGTATACTTTCACATTACCCTTGAACTGTTAATGAAAGAAAAATACCATTACATAATGTATTGAGAATCAGCAATGCAAAGCAACTATCTCTAGATATACATGAGAATACATAGTCATGAAATCAGATGTAATACAAATATAATGCAGTTGCAAAGCAATAAGTCTGGCACTAAAAAGACAGCAAGGGAATCATAACTTACTTTCATCTTGTTGAAGTTAAACCTTTGAACAAATTCTTCATATAACATATCATCTTCCTTCTTTGATATCTCATAGTGTACTTCGTCTGGGTCTCTAGTCGTGCCATCCCAACCCTCAGGCATAACTTTGAAATCAGGATTGTATGGAAGTGATGCCACATGGAACTCTCTGTCATGGGAAGTGAAGAATCTGCCAGAAGGATATAAATAATAGAGTGAATTCAAGGATACTTCCCATCCTATCTCAGTAGCATTTTCTTAATTGATGTCAATAGCTGAATCATAAAGCAAACCCCTCCCCTTTCTTTCCTTCAATTGAAGAATCTGCCACAAGAATACAATAAGGCAAATTCAGGGACACTAATCCTATCCCACAAATTTTCTTACTTGATTTTATCGAAAGAACCACGACAATGGCCACTGAAAGAAGGGGAAGGGGGGTCTTGACTGTCCAGGGACTGAGGGTCGTGCAATTAATAGCATAAAATTCAATGAAGTTGGTAGCATTACATTTGCTCTACCTAACATAAGTAATGACGTTTCATCATGTAATTCTGCCCATCAGGCAAATCTGCATAAAGTGATCGCTAACCCGCAGTTAAGAACACAAAATGCTTACACCAGTTTATGCAGTGTACAGTAGCAAGGTGAGCAAAACTATTCATCCTCCTGTACCCAAAGAGCAATATTTCCTTAAAAGTCCAAATAAAGCCATGTCAGGTATTACATGCGAAAGGTCCCAAATCAGTCAGATATACCCAGCCTCCAGCACCCTTTTCTCCCTTTTTTAGAAGAGGGGGGGGGGGGGGGACGGTGTTGAGGTATATCAGGATGTGACATCTCTGAACACTGATCAGAAGGCCCAAGACCCATCTCAGCAAGCTGGGATCCATTCCAGCTCATCCTTACATCCAACAACTTTCCCAAAAAGGAGACTGGAAAAAAAAGGCCCCAAGGGCGGGGCGGATTATCGACAAGTGCAATTTATTTCAACTTTTTATAAAGTTTTAATCGGTAATTTAATAAGGAAGTCAATGGGAATCCGAAACTTAGCTTCCATGACCAGAACAGTGTCCTGCCCTGGTTAGCCAAGCCCCTCTCTCCCCCGTCCCTTTTTGGGTCACTGATATTGGTACTTTCCTCAAGCACCACAAATCGGGATCAAGTTTTGGTGCACTCGTTAGGGATGCTCGAAGAACATCGTTAAAAAGGGGGCTTATCAATATGCTAGGAGAAGTCCAACAAACAACAGAAATGACGAGACTGATGGCAACAGGAGCCCAGGCAAATCAAGAAGGATAAGAGAAATACACGACAATATGCTTATGAAGTCACACAAGCTGCTATCTATCTCAGCAAATACCATATGCAAGGTAAGGATAATGGGCAATACAACAATAAATGATTGTATGTAAACTGAGAAACAAATAGAGGGTCCTCACAGGAAGTAATGAAAAAGTGAAAACCAAAATAAATACACAAAACCAAGGAAGTAAGTGAACAGAAGATTGAAGTAACAAGATACAAAACAACACATACGTGGGAAAAGGTTAATGCTTAGGAAATCGCTTCAGCAATAGCAGAGAAATCCATTCCTACACAAGGCTAGAAATTTCAACATGTGATACATTTATGTCCAAACAGTTTCATTTAAGGCCTGTTCTTTTTTTTGGTAAATCCCATTTTACCAATTTCAACCCACTTCAAGCCACTTCTATCAACTTCCACCAACTTCTACCAAAACAATTCGAATTTCAATCAATTTCAACCAACTTCAACTCATTTCTTTCAAAATTTGAAGCAACTTCTACCCATCATATCGAAAAAATATATCAACTTCTTCCAACTTCAACCAACTTCCACTGACTCCAACAAAAAAATGCGATCTTCAACCAACCTCGACCTTCTTCTACCAATTTCACCCACTTATCAACCCTATTTCCTAACAAAAAGAACAGGCGCTTGGTCCAATTCTGGATAGAAAAATTTGTGTCATCCTTTATAGCAGAAAGGTTATAATTTCAAAGATATGTAACAAAATGTACTTGCCACAAAATCTTTGCAAGATTAGCACAGCCCACATTTCAAATCCTAACTACCAATGCACCTTGCACAATACCCCTCCACTTCAAAGTAGTGCCTGATTATATTTCAGAAAATTAATTTTGCTGAAGACAGAAATTCTTTAACAAATATAAAACTAGACAAACATAAAATATAGACCAATACTTCAGGCCCTATACTGCATTCAAAACAGAACACCAGTGACCAACCGAAAAGTAATTACCAATGAGTCTGAGCAGCTCAAAAACAGAGCGAAAGTGGTTCCATAGTCAAACACCATTTAACAAATCATAGCCAAAAAAATCAATCTACATTGGCGAATATTACAATTGAGAGCAAACATTCAGTTCACAATGTTCATACTTCTATGTCATGAAATAAGGCAATAATCAGGCTGCAACAAACATGAACAAACACACAAGTAACCATCCATAAATGGCAATCAAAGTGCAGCTTAGTCGGGGCAAGTATCAAGCAAAAGCTCAACAGAGTCATCCAGGGGGCCATGTTTTTTCTCCTCGTCTTCCTCAAGCTCCTTAAGCCAAAGAATGGTATGAACTCTCCGCCTCATGATACGGTAATCCTTAGCCAAGCGTTTAACGGTGTAAACCTCACGGTTCTCCTTATGCAACCGATACATCTCAGCCTTCTCTGAGTCCTTCAAGTACGACCCTCTTGCACCCGGCTCTCGTACTTGCTTCCACAACACACTAGTCTCCATTATCCTATCATCCCACCCATCAATGAAAGCTTTGCCACGCCGATTCTCACGATCAAGTTCAGCAAATTCCTCCTTCACTGTCCTTACCCACTGATCATCGGAGCGAGCAATTGGTGAAGATTTTGGGATTGAAAATGAGTCATTGGTGGTTGTAGGAGGAGATAACTGATGACCCACAGCTTCTCCATCAAAATGGTCCTTGGTTAATCCGGTAGACCAAGAAGAAACTGAATCATCGTTCCAATCGAAGTTTTGATCGGTTTTGTTACCCCATTGGTCACCTTCGTTTCCGCCATTTTGGGAATCGCTCGAGAAAATCCTAGAGTTTAAAATTTTGAAATTTGATGCAACTGGGCAATCTCGCAAACATTTGCATACAGCAATAGCATACGTTGTCGATGGAGGATTTCGGGGGATTATATGGTTCAAAACTTGCAACTTTTCCCTCAAAACAGCAACGATAAAGGGCCTTTGATTGATTTGAGGGGCAATGTCCGAAAACTTATTTCAGACTTCGAAGGTGGATCGAACGTGCTAGTCCAAGAAATTTGGTCTCGCCAGCCTCCTTCAGTTGTTAAAATTCAAAAGCACGGAAGCTGCAGAAGGTCCAAAACTCCGCAATTGGACAAAGAGAAAGGAAGCCAGAAAGTACCTCCCTTGGGAATGGCAAAGAGATGAACCCAAAACCCTAGAATCAGATAACACCGACCATGCTGAATGCCCCAACCTCCACCATCTAAACAGAATTAAATTTTAGTATTATCAGTTGTTCGCTAGCAACATGATTGTATTACTAGTCCTATGTTAGTGTAGAGTGTAGATCCAAATATGTCACACCACCCGATTTATTAATTTTTTCTTTCTCCATTTTAAAGGTAATATAATGACTATATATTGGTTCAATTAGATAAGTTTGATGTGTATGTAAGATTCATTAAAATCAATTTTAAAAGCATAAATCCGAAAACTCCCCAAATCACCTAGCAATAGGGGTTCCTCCCAAAGATTAATAAGAAAATTGAAGGATTAAAATCAAATGAAAGTTGGAATGCAAACGAAAAAATAGAATCTATTAGCTAAGACTACAAGTTCACAATGCAATCCTACAAACTTAAAAAACCTCCTTCAAAGAAATAGTATAAGCAATAAACCAACGGTTCCCAACAATACAATCTTTTCTAGAAGATACGTATAATGAACAAGAGCTTAAGAAGCAGGGGTGGAACCATAAATTTTTTTTATTGAGGGGACCAAAATACAATATTCTCGCCAACTTTGAAAATTTTGATTTCTCAGAGTTGTCTATCGCAACTAAGGTTAAAATATTCAAGACATCATAATATTTACATGAAGTTTACCTTATTTTCTTTCCCAATCAAACTCTTAATCACCCTAAATTTAAAAATTAGGACCAATTCAGAATTATATCACATAATTCTTAGTTGTTTCATTCCTTTTAGGCTCATACAGAGAGATAAAGGAGGACGAATATGAGTTCTTAATGCAAGTCCTTGGGAGTACCTGTATTAATATACCTAGCATCTTTCTTTTGTTTTACATTTTCTATTTTTTAATATAGCAATAAATATCAATAAACTATTGGAATCTATTAGATAGAGGACCAAAAGACACAAACAAAAATTACATCTAGAAACTGTTAAAATTTAGAATAAAGAATATTTTAAAAGTGACACAAAAAGACTTAAGAATTTATTAAATTGCTTGTAATGCTGAATTATTGAACCCTCATTGCTAATAAAATTATATTGTGACCCGTAGTCATTGGCAGGGCTTGGATGAATATAAATGTCAATTACAAAGGTCTCCAAAAAAAATATAAAAAAACATTGCTAAGATCCGAACACGGACATTGGACTTGCATTTTGCATCAACACGCCAACCAACTAAGCTATTTTGATTGCCATGATGCATATATAACTATTATATAATATTTTCCTGGGCATATGGGTTGCCACGACCACCCTTGGCCCCTAGTTCTGCTTCTATTGAGGAAATTATTACACCAGAGATCTCATTTAAGATTAAGATCATTTCATAGCAGCTTCAATACCTTAGAGCATAGTGGGCAAAAACCTTAATGACTACATGGGTGTCCTTGGTTCACCTTTGGTCAGTGGCTTACGCTTACAAAATAGGAGCCAAGCCTTAGGTCTTCTATGAATCCTTTCTCAGTAGTGATAATTTGGGTTGGGTTCCCTGAACTCCTAGTTGAGTATTTCAATAAGCTTGCCTTATTTAATATTGCTAGACCTGGTAAAACTGACCCAAAACCCAAAACCCGAACCGAACGACCCAGACCCATACCCGACCCGACACCCGAAATATGCTCACCCGAAAGTGGACCTGAAACCCAAATTGACCCGAACCGAACCATACCCGACCCGAAATTTTCTAAAAAGTTGCTTGTTTTGGCATGACGAGTATATTTGATCAAAAATTGGTTGACCTGAAATCAACCCGATCCGAACCATACCCGACCCAAACCGAAATGATCCGAAATGTCATTTAACCCGAATATGACCCAACCCGAATTTGACCCGACCTGTACCCGAACCGAATGACCCATTTGCCAGGTCTAAATATTGCTATATTCATAGGAAAATCGATTAAAGTAGATAATACTACCAATATATTGGAGAGAGGAGGGTATGCTTGTTTATGCGGTGAGTTCTCTCTAAGCAACTTTAATGTTGAAGATTTGGGTAGAAAATGGTTGGGAAAAGGTTGGGTATGAGAACCTCTGCCTACTATGCTCGTAGTGTGAATTAATAGAACAACAAAACCCATCCATTGTTGCTTCCTCTTTAAGGATGAATAAAAATTAACCTAAGAAACAAGACCCGGAAAAGCATACTTGCAATGCTTGAATATATATAGAACGCATGAAGGGGAGATTGAGGGATTGCATGACAGATCAAGATAAACAAAACAATATTATGAAAGAACACCCCATGCTTGATAAAATGTAACATATGCATAATACGAATTATGGCATTAGACTAAGAAATAATGATAGTTAGTGGATTGTGGTTATGTATAAGAAACACCCCCCCCCCAAAAAAAACTGAACCAACAGAGGCAAGAATGGCCAAAACAATATAAATTGGGGAGAACATAGTTTTGATAGAATGATCTGCACAAACATATTGACAATATTTGACAAACAGTTATTAGCTATTTAGCTGTTAGCTGTTTGAGTTAGCTGTTTGAATTAGCTGTTTGTTGAAAAACTGTCTGGTAAAATTAACTATTTATAATAAAGTTGTGAGACAAAAAGCTAATTCTTCAAAACATTCTTCCAAAAAGCTCATGGAATTAGCTTTTTCAAATTAGTTTTTTGAACCTAAAAAGCTCTTTTAAAAAGTTTTTTCATCAAACACCCAAATTAGCTTTTTTATTTGGTGAAAAAGCGAATTTTGGTCAAAAAATTTCTTTTTAGCAAAAAAACTTTTCAAAAAGTTGTTTGCCAAACAAGACATTGTAAATCTATTACCCCCAAAAAACAAATCATCAAGGAGCATTCAAAATGAGAAACCCACGCATACAAATAATTTATAATAGGAAACCAATAAAATCAAGGAAATAGATTTTGCACACAATTTTTACGAAGAACTCCCCAGAGCCCTCCCCTCGCTAACAATAACGTCATCCCACTTATCCGCCAAATCTCTTCTTCTTCACCCTTAGGCCGGTGGCAGCAGCTGCCTTCACCCGTCGCCGGTTGTGCCGCACTAGCTTCTACTAAATTCCGTTTACTCCCTCCTGTCTTCATCTTCGCCCCATATTCCCCCTTTTCAGCAAAGTTCGGGTTTTTCTTCAACCTTCTTAGAACATCTAGTTGGGCAATTCACAGATGAAGGAGCAAGGGCAGAGTTTATTTCTTGAGGTGTACTTTCTTCATCGTTGGGCGTAGATAGAATATGGACCCTTTTGACTGTTCATTAGATTGGGGTACAGATAATTCCCTTCAAGTTGCTCTTATTCATAGTCACATGGAGGACCATAAATTGGATGAAATTGCTTAGATTGTATTTCAAATGGAGGACCCTCGTGAAATTCCTTATAAAGTTTAGTCTTTAAAGGAAGAACGGAACAAATGTTTTAAGAGTAATGACTTTGTAGAGGCCTCAGCTTATTACTTGTCTGGCATTAGGTTGTTTTGCATTAGTTGTGTTGTCTCTAATGCAGATGAAGCTCTGTAGAGACATTTGGCTATTTCCCTTAATGTAAATCTAGCTGCCTTGGAGCTAAGACAAGGGAAATTTGGTTCAATTATGACATGTTATTCTTTGGTTCTAGACTTTGAACCTAAAAATACTAAAGCTTTATTTAGGAGAGTGAAAAGAGCTTTGGGTTTGAACAATATTCACCAAGCTTTAAGCAATTTGAAGGAAGCTGCTCGGAATGAACCAAATAACTCTGAAGTTGCAAGGAAAGTTGCAAAAATTAATAGGGAGGTCTATCATGTTGATAACAGTGAAAGGGAACTGAAGAGTATGGAGCCAGTTGGCTGTCAGATAGAGAAGTGTCCCTCTGTGTAGTCACAATTTGGCCACAACGTGAGGAACAATGCTGACTTTAACGAGCCGGCTAAAACCTCTGAAGTAGATATGCAATCACAACCCTGGGACAAAGGGCAGAGCAACATTGAATATGAAGAGCCCGCTAACACCACTGAAGATGAAATATCAAGTGGAAAAATTTGAGATGGTTAACATTTCTGACACGAAATTAGATAAGGGGAGTATGTCTTCTGGTTTGACATTAATCTCTACAAGAAGCGTGGAGTGTAGGAAGAACATGGACTGCAAAAGTATCAGTTCGACCCTCATCTCCATAGCAAACTTGGAGGACATGAACAGCATTGACTCTAGTGAGTCTCCGACACATTCTTCAATGGACGTTGACAATCCTCTGGATGTTGTAGTTCATTTATTGAGGAGAACTAACCAAATGCGCCCACCAAGATCCCTTCAACTATCTCAGTCAACCTGTAAGAGAATTATGCAAGGAATGGCAATGGAATTCTTTGACGGCAGAACAATGACCTATTTGGTTGTTCGGGCTCCATGAAGGGAGAACAATAAGTGGGAGGAGGACTTAAGTGCTCATGGCTCGACAAATCCAGTTGATGATGTGCCTAGTGGCTTTCAGTTTTCCACACAAGTTCAAAGTGACCAAAAGAGAAGGAAGCAACAGCATAGGGAAAAATACCATTGCGTGAACAGGAAGAGACTTGTTAAAGGAGGCAATAAATCTCAACTAAGGACAGGTATGGCTTTACATTCTTTAACTCTAACTCATTTGAGTGGTGCAGGGAAGATTGTGGGCACAACAAGAGACTTAAACTTTGGACGTGCAATGGAGGTAGCCACACTCAGTAAAAAAAATGAACGTCATTACAAGTCTGCTTAGCTCTATGACACACATCACAACACTCATAAAACTCCTTATTCAACTTTAAACCACAAATATCAGATAGAGAACTTAAACAACCAAAGGAAGGATGTCCCAGTCGTTAATGCCACATAACAGATCCTTTGCTTTGCAAAGTAGCAAACATTGAACCAACAAGAGCAGTCGATCTTTAGGCAGTAGACCCCATTTCTCATATCAACCACACCAATTAGCTTCTTCGAGGTGAGGTTCTGCATGAGACAAAAATTAGCACCATAAGTGATAAGACAATGTGTTTCTCTAGTAAATTGGTGAATAGAAATAAGATTGCACTTGAAAGATGGAATATATAAGACATCTTTTCGGACAGATCCTGCGCCCAAATTTACTGTTCTAGCCTTTTCAGGCGGCAATTATCTTCCATCAGGCACCCTTACATACATAACTGAAGGCAACTTATATAAATCAGACATCACATGAATGTTGGAAGTCATATGGTGGCAAGCCCCAGAGTCTAAAACCCATTGAGTACATTGGGAAAAAAATTGACTTACCGGCCATTTTCTCTTGACTTTATCTGTCTCTAAACAGGTTAAATAATTGTTCTACCTGAGCTGCAGTGAACCCAGCAAGGTTCCCTTCACCTTGCTTGGTTGTGTTTCCTCCTTGTCCAAAGACACTTGTCCCCTGAAAACCGCCATGACCAGTGACCTCTATACCTGATCTGCCAGACGCGCAAAGGGTAGCACCTCCTGCCCCTAAAATGCTGCTTCCACCATAGTTAGGGTTTAGCCCTTCTCATACACCAGAATTGATACCAGATCCCGAGTTGCGATTTCAGCTCTGGGTATTGCGGTTTGAGTGTCGGATCTACCAATTGGGTGGATACCCAATTAATTCATAGCACTGATGCTTCTCGTGCCTAAGTTTCTGGCAATGGCTACACTTCGGTCGATTTCCTCCTTGCCTGAGTTTTAGAGCCCAATTCGACACAGTAGCCTTGAATGCTGTGGCTTCCATAAATGGCTTTGCTTCCACTCCTTGACTGAACTGTGTTGTCTTTCTTCACGCGAGCGGCATATGCCTTGTTGAGAGAAGGCAATGACTCCATTGACAAAATATTAGATTGAATTGTGTTGTATTTTGTTGAATTCAATCCCATAAGGAATTGATGTGCCTTCTCTTGTTCAAGAATCTGACTCACTGTTTTGGCTGCTCCACATTTGCAATCGCATTTACAGGTGGGCATCATCTGGTATGTACCCAGCTCATCTCAAAGCTCCTTGAACTTAGTAAAATATTCTGTCACCGTCCAATTGTCTTGACTTACAAGGGTAATCTCCCTCTTGAGTTGATGTATCCTAATTGAGTTCTCTTGTGAGTACCTTTCTTCCAAATCAAGCCAGATTGCTTGTGCTGTGTCTGCATATGCCACATATCTGTGTAAGGTTTTATCAATCACATTATATAACGATGCGATAACCATCGAATTTCCCTTCTCCCAGGTATGACCTTCTTGGGCAGTAGTTTCAGGCTTTCTCAAACTAACATCAATAAATCCAAGTTTATTTTTGGATTTGAGTGTATTAATAACCAATCGTGACCAATTCTCGTAGTTATCTCCATTGAGGGAGACAGGACTAATCACATATCCAGGGTGATCAGAACTAGTCAGGAAATATGGTGACTGGGGGTCATTTGGATTGCATGTGTTTGTGTCTTGTTGAATCTTGTCATTTTCCCATGACCGTTAGAGGAGCAAACGACAGCAATGGTCTCCCTGGTAGGGCTCTGACACCGTGTAAAGAACCTTGTCAAGATTTAGGAGAGAACAGTAGTTCTTAGCCCTCTCCCTAGCTGTTGTCATTCCCATATATACTCAGAAAGATTATAGTCCTTCAATACAATTAGGAAAGTAGATACAAAAATACAGCCAGACAAGATCAAGCCAAGGATGGAAAATATACAAAATAATACAAGAAAATATTACACATAATATTTCTACTAATATTCCAATCCAAAGGCTTAAATATTTTTTATAGCTATTAATTCTTTTTTAATTTGGCCTTGCTTATGTCACTATAAGAGTGTCTCTCTCTATCCCCGTCCAAGTTCCCACCCTTCTCAACTTAGCCATGGCTATGAACAAATAACATAGATCTAAATGTAATTTGTTTTTTAAGAAAAAAATACCTAATTCAATTCATGGCCCCTCATTCCCCCTGTGAAAATATCCCTTTACTAAAACCAAATTTTGAACCCAATCGCCCAATCTTCACACCAAATCTTCCCCTTTAAATGAATAAACCTTATTAGCATCCATCTCCTAAACTCTTACTTCCTAAATTAACTTCTCTAAAGTCTAATGTCCATCATCTTGACCACTTTCCTCATCATTTTTCCACCCAAAACATAGGAGGAAAGTAAAATTTCGAAACCTTGATATTAAAAACAGTAGACCCAAGAAAAAATTATTAATAATGACGAAAATCCAGGAAGAAAGAGAAGATCAATCATGCACAGTTTAATAGTAATGTAACCATCCATAGCCTCCACTACACACTGCTTTCCATGCATGATTTTGCAAAAAATATTGCTTCTCTCTCAAACTTGATCGCAAGTGCTCTGTTGGGGATGTTTAGTCAACATCTAAGTTGCTTCCCTCTCAAACTTCACGTACAACTTTTTTTTTTTAATTGCGAAAATATGATGTTTTTGGGTTTTTGGGTTGGATTTTAATGAGTGAAGTAAAATTAGAGAAGATAGGAAGCGAACAAGCGGAGGGAAGAAAAAGAGAGGGAGATGGAGGGCGGATATATATAGTTCAACACTTAAGAGTGTTAGTTTGCTACTAATGCTTTTTTTTTGGGTTTGAGGTTTGAGGTTTGAGGCACTCTCACTGAATGGATGGGTCATTCTCACTAATGCTTTTTTTTTGGGTCTTTTTTTGGTTTGAAACTCATATTACTATTCAAACTCCTTAGCATAAGATGCCCTTAAAACGGTCACACATAGTCTCTTTTTTCCCTCTCCAAAATACAATTAATTATCCCCAATGTTTGTAAATGACCAATATATGTTTGTTTCATTTTGATATGTAATTGTCTTCTTCTCTTTATTAATTAAAGTTGATGTTATCTAATTTGTATATTTATTTTATAATAATGTACTCTTCCAGGCTTAAATAGTTTTAGTATCGCTAAATGATGTAAGTGATGAATACAATTTGCAATTTCACATATTACCAATCTTATTAAGTAACAATCGTAAATTTTAATAATCACACCATAATTTAGTGTATGAAAATTACTCTCTCATATGTACATGTGACAATTCCCAATATAGAAATTACAAAAACAATACCCTATAAATTAAAAAGTTAAATCATACCATTGGGGTATGATTGAGAAGTTGTTCTTTCACTAAAAACTACCACAATAAATCACATAAACATCTATTTTCAATAAAGAATGTGCTAGTTTCTATATGATTCATACATTTATTTTTAAAAATAAAGAAATTGAGAGAGGCCTTTCCTTCCTTCAAGCGCACAAAAAAATGAATACAACTTATCACAAATTTCCTACCACTTCAAACAATTTTCAAAAAAGAATGTGCTATTTTCTTTGTGATCCATGTATGTCATTTTTAAGAGCAAAGAAATTGAGGGGCCCCTTTCCTTCCCTCAAGCACACCAAGAAAACATTACCCCATCAATTAAAATGAATAATCAAGACATACATAAATTACTATAGTTATATCACATAAATTACTATAGTCATATCAAGACATACATAAAAGCTCACATAAGTAGACATAAATCACATAAATTTCTAACAATTAACAAAAAAAAGTTATATCATACAATTGAGACACGATTGAGAAATTGTCCCTTTCTCTAAAACTACCACAATAATCACCTAAATATATATTTTCAAAAAAGAATGTGTTATTTTCTTTGTGATCCATATATGTCCTTTTTAAGAATAAAGAAATTAAGGGGGCCCTTTCCTTCCTCCAAGCACACCAAAAAAACTGAATACAACTTAGTATAAATTTTCTGACACTTTAAACAATTTTCATAGTAGAATGCGCTTATTTTCTTTGTGATCCATATATGTCGTTTTTAAGAACAAGGAAATTAAGGGGGACCTTTTTCCTCCCTCAAACACACCAAGAAAAAATTGAATACAACTAAAGAAACATATATACAGTATCATAAACTACTGGTCACATTTTTGACAAGCACTTAATTGTATTGGCAATAAAAAAAAGTTCATCATATCAAAATTTGTAATCCACAATTGTAGATCATAAACCGCAAATACATGCTCCTTTTAAGAGTCAAAAATGAGAAGACATTAATGGATGATCTATATAAGTAACTAAGTTCCACATAACTCAAACATGAAATTATATTCTAGTTAATTATGCACATAATTTTTCTCACGTAGTTATGCCAACTCCACCTAGAAGAGTCGACAGCACTAGAAACAGGCTTCAAAGTAGACTTGCTTAACATCATGCAGGGTGGAGGCTATTCAGATAGCATCATCCAGATCAAATGTAATCACAGTTCATTACAGAACGTGAGCACCATCAAGCAGAATTTAGACCAATTTGTTCAACCTGAAATTCGTAACTTTTATACACTTTATTATCTAATGTTTGCTCAAAATTAACGAATAAATTTGAATTTTAATATGTTTTTAATTGTTTTGTAGGAATTGTGAAATCTACGCAAAAGAAAGCACAAAATTGATCAAATTGGATGCAAAGGGAGCAAAGAAAGGTGTTGTATCAGACGTGAGTTAAGAAAAAAAATGGGAAGAAGATTGAAGCCCAGCTAGCGCCTAGCCCTTCACACGACCCAGATTCTCCGAAGCCCAGTCCCAGCACCCTACCCTTTCTCCTTCATTTCTTTTTCTCGGGCCAGCCAGCCTCCAGCCTACACCCGAGCCCAATCCGTGCCTCACCATTTCTTCCTCATTTATTTCTATCTCTCTCACCGAGCTTGGCCCAGACACTCAACCAGCCAAGGCCGAGGCCCAAGCGTCCTTTTTCCCCCTTCTCAGGCTCCTTATACCCTTTTATTTCTCTCTTCGGGGGCCACCCCAAATCATCTCTCCTTCCCAACAGTTGCCCAGCTCTTCTTCACTGAATCCCATACGCGTGAGTCACGTAAGCCGGCTCCCCCGTTTTCTTCTTTCTTCTTCTTCCTCAGCACGAACCCAGAACCTTGAACTCCATCTGCATGCGGCTGCTTCGTCTTCTTCATAACCGCGACTCTCTCTCTCCTCCATCATTCATCACATTAATACTACCTGCCGTTATCTTTCGTCATCATCATCATCAATTTAATAGTTTCGACGAGTAAAGGGCAGGCTTAATTCGAGGATAATGAAGCAATCAATTTGCTTGGAGGAATCAAAATTGGAGGTCGAAGGTAGAGTGTAGGCAGCAGTATCATTTAGATTTTCTTCTAGTCTCGAATTTTTGTTTTCTCCCCTCGATTTATCAGTTTCATATTTAGGTTCAGTGCCAGATTTGGTGTAATCCGAATTGGGTTTGTTCAATCAATACAAAAATTAAATTACTATGTTGTGCCTTGCTCAATCTCAATTCTGGATTTCAGTTCATCTATTACAAGTTGCTAGGAGTTTGGATGCACCACTTCCTTAACCACTTGTGAAGTATTCTGTTGTCTTGGTTTTGTTTAGCTTTGCAAATCGAATTTTGGGTTTGTTTGAATCTGTTGAAATTGTTGTCTTCATAGTAATCGTCGATGAATTAAGCTTACTGTACTTGCTGGCCTTGCAGTAATTTTAGGATAGTTAAATGTTTCAATTTAATCCTTAATTTTCTGGTGTTTAGTTTGTTAGATTTTACTCAGGTTTGACTCGATGCTATGACGATAAACCGTACGCTTGTAAAAGTCACAACAATTCAGTTAGCAATTGCACGCACAAAGCCACCTATTAGAAGGTTCTCGAGCCATTTGCATTTCACGAGGACTCTGGTTTCTTGTGGTCACTATAAAGCAACCGTGTGGTTAGATGAAAGAGTTACAAAAATCAGTGTTTCCCTACATCGGTGCATGATATGCTGTCAAAGTGGCCATGCTATGCTACCAGCATTACCCCCACCTCCTCCACTGCTAGACATATTATTGAATCAATTGAATTTCCTTGATAATAGAAGGACATATAACTCTATGATATCATTCACATCTATAGGTGGATCTATAGATCACTCTGTAACGGATGACCATGGTCCTTCTTCCATCAGAATAAGTGGCAAAAATTATCATCGAATTGGTTC
Organism: Selenicereus undatus; assembly: GCA_017589665.1. Lineage (NCBI taxonomy): Eukaryota > Viridiplantae > Streptophyta > Magnoliopsida > Caryophyllales > Cactaceae > Selenicereus > Selenicereus undatus. Next base: position 21,544,846 of record JACYFF010031956.1, read on the forward strand.
ATCACTCTCGGCACAAGGACAAAAGCCTAAATTTGCTCAGCTATATATCTAAAATCGATGCAGAGCTTTGACTAGCCAAGAAAGCGTACATGGAGTTGATCACACAACTTTACATGCCTCACGATGTATGCTTGATGCTGTCAACCCTTATGCAAGGGCTTTTTGAAATGCACAAGATATCCTTTAGGCCGATAATGTCATTGATTTAAGAATTCAAATCATCAAAGCATGCCCTGGATGACAATATACCATACTTGTAGCAAATGAAGTTGTTGCTCTTATAGTTGGGGATAGCCATGGACGAGAAGGCGAGCGAGACATCACTTTCTGCAAAATAGATGGAAATTTATAGCTAATACATGAAACTCATCCGCCATATCTCTTTAATACCCTTTACTATTTTCATATGGAATATACTATTGACCAATCAATATTCCATGTGTTGAAGGATCAAACAATAATTGGGCAAATGTGACAATGATTGAATTCATTGCATTCCTCATACAATATAGACATGATGAAGGAACATTTTACTTCGATGTGGTAGATTGTTCGCCCAATTGTTGTTGATTGTTATACTATAATTAAGGCTTAGAGGTTAAGAGTTTTTAGGGACCACCAAAGTACACTCCAAAGCAGAATTGTACAGTAGCTTGCATGCAAGATGTTATTACCGCTGGAAAAATGATGCTTATGCATTAAGGAGGAAGTTAATATTATGTGCATCATTTCCATGGGGTTGTGTTATAAAAGACAACATTTTTTGGGTGCAATGGCCATCTATAATCAAGTGGGCTATTCGGATTTTTTTGTCATATTTACTTGCAACTCAAATTGGCTGAGATTCAAGAAGCTTTGTGACAACATCCAGGCCAACATTCGAATACCTGAGCAGACATTGTTGCTCCCATTTTTGCTTAAGGCTAAAAGAGCTAAAACAAGACTTTAAAGAGAGGAGTTTGTCTGACAAAGTCATTGTAGGTATGATTATCTTCCCGTCATGTCATTGGTATTAGCAAAATTATACCCCTTTTCACTTTAATTATGATAACTCATTATGTTGCCAATAAGCTTTCTTCATGTATTCCATCTATAGATATCCATGTTATTAAATTCCAAAAGTAGGGTTTACCGCATGCCCTTGTACTTTTGACCATTCCAAGTAAGGACAAGTTGATGTGCGCAGAAGACGTAGATCGTATTATATGTGCAGAGCTCCCTGATATAGATAGTGACCCCCATGCATTTGAAATTGTCACAAGGGTTATGATTCCTGGTCTATGTGGCACTGACATCCCTTATGGTCCATGTACAGATGGTGGCATTTACATGAAACATTATCCGAAGAGCTTTTGTGATGATACCATTGTTGAAGAAAATGGTTTTGTCTAATATAGACGTAAGAATGATGGTCGAAGTGTAACTATCTATGGCAAGAGCATTGATATCAACATGGGCAACAGGGCTAAACAAAAGAGTATATTCTGTTCAACGGTTATGTTTTTAGAGGTATCACATCCTCGTCAATTATAGGAACAACATTGGGAAGATCTTACTGATGATTTACAAAGAAGGGTGTAAATGGACCTTAGTAACATGGTTTAGAATTAAGCATTGAGCAAAAGAAAAATCTTGGACTTGATGAAATTGAGTTGATTTTGAATAAGAATGGCCGATCGTTGAAAGACTACCCTCATACGCATTTACCTTCACCTAATATGGTGCGACGACTTGGTAATTGGCTTATAAGAGAACAACTTGATTATGATCAAGAAAGAGAGAAACAAAACCTTGATATGTTGCTCCTGACATTGAATTCAGATCCAATGTGAGCTTTTCAATCAGTCACCCATTTAAATGAATGTGGTGGCGGAAACTGCTTCTCTATCAACGGTAGTGCAGGAACACACAAAAAAAAACATATATTTGGAAAGCTATCATAACGTATTTTAGGTCAAAGGATTTGATAGTGCTCTCGATGGCATCCTTTGGGATAGCTGCCCTATTATTACCTTTAGGACAAATGGCTTATTCAATGTTTAAGATCTCAATTGATGCAGAAGACGCATCCACTTGCTCAATTTCTGAACAATCAGAATTAGCTCAACTAATAAGGGAAGAGTCACTTATCATATGAGATGAAGTTCCAATGACACATCACGATACCTTAGAGGTAGTTGAGTGCTACCTATAGGATATTTGCAATGGGAATCAACCATTTGGAGGGAAAATGGTCATTTTTGGAGGTGATTCAGGCAAGTACTTTTAGTTGTCACCAAAGGGCGCAGAGTCAATATTGTTGCATCTTTGATATCAAGGGCATCATTTTAGTGTTATTGTAATCTTCAACATCTTAGAAACACCATGAGGTTGATGCATCAAAATTAAGTCTTCATGAACATGAGCGGTTGTACAGTTCTGTGGTATAGACATTAAATGTTAGTAATGGTTCTATTCCAAGATATTCATTCTTAGCAGGCGATGAGCCAGACTGGATAGAGATTCCTGATGAATTCCTCATTAATAATGAGAACAATAGCATGAAGAACTTCATAGAATGTGTTTAGCCAAATTTAGCCGACAGATATATAAAGATGATTCATATTTTTAAGATCGTTGTATTTTGGCACCCCTTAACACTGATATGGATGAATTGAATTATAAAGCTCTGGCAATGCTTCCCGATGATAGCCATATGAGTTAGGAAATATTTCTACCAAGTAATTTTGATTTCATAATTGATGACATAAATCCACCCACATCTATTACATTGTATGAACATTTTAGGCTTCTTGAATCATGAAATTAAATTGAAAGTTGGCGCTCCTATGGTTCTCTTAAGAAACCATGACCCATCAATTAGATTTTGTAACTTGCACTCGCTTGATTATTGAAAGGCTTAAGGCGATCTAAGTAAAAATTTTGACAGGTCAAAATATTGGGCAAGTGGTAACTATCCCACATGTAGACCTTACTCCTTCAGTTGGAGACTCACCATTTGCTTTGAAGAGGAGACAATTCCCTTTGAAGTTGGCTTTTGCATTGATTATTAATAAAAGTCAAGGTTAAACATTGCAATGTGTAGGTGTTTATCTTCCCAAACATGTGTTCTCCAACGGCCAACTATATGTCTCAATCTCTCAAGTCACTTCCCCATTAGGTTTAAAGTTTTTGACTTGCAAGAAAAGGAATGTACCTCATAATGTGACTAAAAATATTGTCTATTGGAAAACTTTTAATGACATTCCTGATGCTTTGTTAGTTCTTTCCCCTATTTGTTAACATGTAGTAGTTACACATCTGTAAAACATAATTTATTTTGACAACTACAATTATGCTCTTACTATAAATGTTTTGTTGTTTTTGTTTATTATTACAGACATGGTAGGTTCAACAAATAGTTCTATCCCAATATGCAGTATCAACCCTTGCAACAAATCTGTGTTAGTGTTTGTTTATCTTATGCAATGCATGTACGTGTGCACATACGAGGGATGTAAACTGTGGAAAGTGATACTTATTGACAATTAGGTATTTGTGTCTCTAAGTTGCGAAAGTTGGACCAACATATATATGTGTATAGGTTATCAATATATTATATTGTTTTGTAGTGTAGTGAGATATTAGGCGTCATAGAAGGAGATGATAACATTAACAAATGGATGATCTGCTGAGAGCCGACAAAGTTTATCACATATCTAAGCTTTCAGTTGATGGTGCAATAGGTGGAGAAAGAAATGTTGTCAACAACAATTTGAGGCTAGTTTTTACATCAGCAATAAGACTTCTTGAGGTTTGCAAGAAATGTCATGATATTTCCAGCTAGCACCTATCACCTTTTGTGTCATTTATCAAAGTGTCATCACGCCTTCGATCATGTGAGAATGTTACAACTACAAATGGTTTACAAGTTAAAATTTTCTTACCCCATTTATATAAAATATATTTTTCTAAGTGTTTATGCTATCTTTAATTGCTTTTTGGTACAGTCATTATTGGTATGGTAGTTGTTATACCCCCTTTGGAAAGATGAAAAAATAAGGGAATTGAAAAATGAGAAGTGTTATTATGTGATATGCAGTAATCTTTTCATTACTATTTTTTCGCTTTCTTATTAATGCATATTTGTTGTCTAAGATTGATGTATATAACTCATATATATAGGATGCACACTTTGGGACTAACTTTGTTGGGAGATTTTGCTGGAGTTGAGGGCACTTATCTTCACGACCACCTGTATTTTGCAAACGTACTCCTCGCTTCTTGGGTGCGTGTTAGGAGCTAAAAGGGTGCACTTACTATGCCATTACAATCCTTTCATTGTAAAATTGTTTAATTTTTGAGATTATGATGAGACACTTCTGTATTGTCCCTTTTCTTAAGAATGGTTCTTAGGGATTTCAGTTTCTACTTTACCAACCAGTAGATTGCTGATTAATCCTGATACTGAAGCAGCAGATGCCTTCGAGGAATGGTGCCTACTAAATGTAACATACATTAATGAATGGTTTAATTGTACACTTTGACTTAATGCCTTCAGATTCACATGTAATATTTTCATTGTGTGTATTAGGTGCTCTGGCAGACTGGAAACAAATATTTGATGGAACATTTTGATTCAATGTGTAAGAGAATATTACGAATGGTTCATCTTGAGAAGTTCTTTGCTACTAAAATGATCAGATTGGCCGAATATGCACCAACGCCAAATGTAAAAGAAAAATATAAAACGTTTAACAAGGAAGTAATGTTCTAAGTTTGCTATATGTAGGTGAGAATTTTTTGCCTTGTTGCATATGTCCATGACATCTATCCATTGGTCCACGATTTTTGCACTAATTGCAAAAAAAGTGCCCACGCACATGTGTTTGCTCTGATCCTGCCTTAATGTACATGTTGAGCTTTACCAAATCTAACTTAAAAAGTTTTATCACAATTGGTTTTTTGGTTACTATGTACATTCATTACACATTTTCAATTTAATGTTTATGTATAGTGATATTTACTAATTTATTTCAAATTATAGTTACATCTTCATAGTTTTCTTAAGGGATCATATAAGTTATGGAACATTTATTGTTCTCCACAAGGATGCACGAGTTCTTCTGCATGCAACCATGACAAAATTGGATGCATATATAGCATTGACGCTATACTTTCATCATTTTTCACCATTTGTTATTTGATTACTAATTACTATAAATTTTATATTTATATTTTTCCAGTCATATAGTAGCCTTTCGCTATATGCTATTCTAGATGATTACCTAGAGAAACCATAAATATTTATTATTGAACATCCACAACACCGTGAAATAGAAGTGTTTATCACTCTTATTACGCCTGTTGACTGGAAGGAAGAAGTTTTTCAGTTGAAGAATTCCAATTCCAAGTACACCAACTAAATGCAATATGCGCACATAAAGTTCATTTATATCAATGTTTCCAATCAAATAATTACTAATAAAATTATTTTCAGCACAACTACAAGAAGAGGAAGAGGAGTGTTCATCGTCCTACTCCACTCATTAACTTAACATCATGTCATTTACCATTATATGTTTTTGTTATATTATTAGTCTCAGTTGATGTTTATGAAGTTGATAACTTTTTATTTTTTTTTAGTAACTACTTATCACCTTATCTCTTCTAAACTATACTATCAATTATGCACGCAGTGGTAATTCTTTAAGTTTTTAGTAATACATATTTCTGAAGGTTTATTTTATCAAGCACCGTCCATGGCAAGGGTCTACACTAGTACGACTAAAAGCCATCCTCGAGAAGGTAGAACAAAGGCCTCTCCTGCCCTAGAAGGAAGACAAAAATAAGAAATTCCCTGCAACTAAAGGCTCATGCTAGCCAGATGTGAAGGTGTTGATTCCCTTGTTTGTCGCTTATACTAAGACCTTTCCCCTAGCTTCATCACACGAAGGCGAGGGTACTCTAGTTGTGTCTGTTGGAATTGCTGACGATGTTGGAAAAATTGCCTGTGATGCCCTCTTTAATATTACTGAGGGTTCCTTGAGGGGTTCTTTCATTAGTATCAATGTTGAGGATGCTTCATCTTCTGAAGATTCTTCCACCCCCTCTAAGAAGCTTATAACCAAAGAGCGGAGCAGCAAGAAATTAAACAAGATATCTTCCTCTAATAATATGATTTCAGCTGCCAACTCTATTCTAAGGAAGAAGATATTTGGGCCTCCTACTAGGGAGAGAGTCTCTCTCTACAATAATGTCCCAGATAAGTCCCCTAGGTAAGAGACTATTGAGGTTGAGAAATCAATAGAGAGTGTGAAGGATGATCTCTCACTTTTTTTTCAAAGAAAAAGCTTAAGAAAGCTACTTCTGAAGAGCTTATTGAATCATTCATCCGCTTCCTTGCCTCCATGCTCTAGCTTACTATTGACAAAATCAAGGTCAAGCTCTTTGCCCCTCTTTATGTTGAAGTCCCTTAAGGCTACAAAATGGCCTTCTGCAGGCCTAACTTTAGAAACATCATGAGGCTTTAAAAAAGGCACAATCTGAAATCAGGATTTGAGGGAGAAGCCAGAGAAAGAGCAAGTGATCACCCGCTTCTGCAAGGAAGATGTGGCTAAGGTCCTAGCCAACTAGTTTCCCAATTTCGTCAAATAGGCACAAGTTGAAGCCAATGCGAAAAAATCCAAGATGAGGAGAAATGACTAATTAATCTCTTGTAACTAAAGCTTGTGGTTTTTCTATGTCTTATTTAATAAAGTTTGTGGATTTAAGTATTCTATGCTTTATTCAGCAATAGTTTTTTATTTCTCTCAAATTCTGATGCACCATTATTGAATTTTAGTGTGAATTTTCTGGGTGATTTTTTTTTTTTATCATGATCGTAGAAATCTTGCTCTTGCTAAGCCTTGATTCAATTTCCATGGAACTTGTTTACTTGTCTTAGATTGTTTTCTACTTTTTAATTTATGCACTTACCTTAATCATGGTTGAATGACATATTATTAGAGATTATAAACGTTTCTTTATTAATTCTATTATGATCAAAAACATTAATCCTATAGAGAAGCAAAATTCGTACAAAAATATTTTACAGTGTATAACATGCCTTAAGGTTTTTCAAATGCCTCTCTTATGCCGCCTAGGATGAGAAATTTGTTGATATATAAGGAGGTACTCTCCCATCTAATATCCTCATACCCTTTGATTAGTCCTACCAACTTATATAGGCCTTGAGTTTCTCATCGTGCCTCCTTATTGGCTCTAAGCCAAAGCTAGATCTCTAGTTTTGCATCTTTTGTTATTCCTTCGGAGAGTAAAGATACGATTTTTGTGTTGTGTTTTTGACACTCTTTTGTACTCCTTTGATCTCCCACTATCTTTCATATCCATCCATCATCTGCAGTGTAGTGCATCTCCCATTGTAGGTAGAAAATGTTGTTCTTAAAGAGTTTAGGAGTGGTCTTTCTTGCAATTAAGTTGCAATCAAAAGGCATATCAATGGCTATATGTACTCCACCAATATTTGGCAGGTTTTCCTCTTCTGAGTCTCCACCTTGGTGAGTAACTTTATCATTCCTTTAAGATGTATGACGTGTTTTGCAAGACCCATGATTGGGTGTGGTATTAAGATTATGTCCTTAGCCTTTAGTCTACGCTTGAGGAAACAATTATAGAACATGACACTTATCGAACTTTCAGTATCTACTATTGTCTTACCAACTCTGTGGACAACTGCTATCAATATGGTTACCGTAGGATCTATGCATGACCATACCAAAGGTTTAGCACTTCTAGAGAGTATCTTATGTAGAACATCCATAGTTATCTACCTTTCTCTTGAATCCATCTAATTAGGAGTTCTCAGGTGACCTTTAAGAGCCTCTTTAGGCAACGTTGCTGTGGGCAGCCCTGCTGAAACCAATTGCTTATGGTGCCATTAAGGGATGTGTTTTAAAAGTATCCTTCTTCTAAACTCCTTTCATCCTAGAGCTTCCTTTTCCTCTAAGATCTAGCCCTGAGATACTTTTCTAGCTTTTCGTGGTTGTCTAAATCATAGACTATCCTATCTAAGTCCCGACAAGTATTTTGCATAGTGCCTATAGCTCTTATGGAAGGCACACCATTTGTCTTTGTTCTTGTTTCTGGGCCTTTGCTTAAGTGGCCTAGGGGTATCCACGTGTATACACTCTTTGATTTCCATCAAGATTTTACTTCTTGGGGTGTTAAAGAGAGATTCTGTGCTAAAGGTAGTTTATTTCTATTCTTTTTTATTTTTACCAGGCCTTTTCTTTTCTCTCCTAAACACCTCGTAGGAGTTCTAGTCCTGCTCAAGGAAGTCTCTAATTGTATGCAACTTTCTATCATCTTCAAGGCCTCTTCTAGGGTGGCTGGCCATTCCATGATAAATTTCTCACTAAGGCCGATATGCCTCACCCCATTAGTGGAGGAAACTAAGGCTATATATGGCTTAAGGTCTTCTAAAGAGAGCCTTTTATTGGTTGAATCTTTCCTTATACTCAGCCAATGACTCATGGTCTTTCTGGGCTAGTGTCATCACTTCTAGTGTTGAATTGGGTGTTCTTCTGCTTCCGAAGAAATGGTTTCTAAAGTTGCCGGAAAGATCATCCTGAGACTTAATTGATCTTGGGGGCAACCTATTAAACCATGCTTGTGTTGCCCCTGTATGGGTAGCTGGAAAGTATTTGCACATCATTGCCTTTGAAGAAAACGGATGCATATATATATATATATATATATATATATATATATATATATATA
>JACYFF010031956.1:21558009-21569185 GCA_017589665.1 Selenicereus undatus
TCACATTCCTTACCAGGCGCCTTTTCCTTTCACTAATCGGAATTGAGCCACATGTATGTATTGAAGGACCAAAACCTTCAGCATCAGTCAATCTATTCTTTTTATTTTGTTGACTCAATTTCTTGAACTTCTCATCGTCACTCCAATGTTTAAGCATGTCATTCCAAACACTAGGTGGTAACCACTTCGGTTTTTTGTTGTACTTCCTGACATATTCTAGAATGTTCATAAGTCGAGTTGCATCTCTGAACTCAAAGTTACGCCATATCTGAGTTTCATTGTCTGATGCTAGTAGTAGTGTTTCCATAGCAAAGTTGAAGTATATTAGTAATTAAACATCTCAAACAATCCAATGACGAATTTCAAATTCATTGTACAGACAATTAACCTTGAACTCATTGAACCATATGTCTCTTTGAGATTGTGGAACTTCCCCCCATGTAGACCAAGGACGTGGGTACTTACCTGCAAAGCTTTCAGCAATTTTCTGAACTATGCCCTGATATAGAACAAAACTAAGAATAAAAAAAGATTTTGTTAAAAGTAATTAATTGCTGTAGGCATTAAAAGAATATGATTGTTGAAGAATTTACAAAGTTTGTGACGAACTTACGTGTCACCATCGGGCTGTAAATATATCTTATTATTGGTGCTTGCTATTTCACTATCAGGTGCAAGACTGTGTCTATCTCTTCCTACCCCTTCATTTTGGACCCCTTCGTTGTACACTGAGTGGCTTAGCATTCTAGGTAGCCCCATTATCTGATAAATGTTGAAATGTGGACTAACGGTGCCAAACTGTTGATAAAGTAATGGAGCAGCTGAAGTACCACCCATGTAAGGAATATTGGGCTGGATTGGTGTCTGCATACTCGCACCAAACAAAGGTTGTTGAATATGAGGTTGCCCATTCATACTACCAAAATAATTTCCAAACGGTTGAGTTGGATCAAGAAAACCTCCAAACATTCCACTAAAGGTGTTTGTTTCATAGTTTTGATCAGCAGGATCATACTGTGGGGTCGGTTGTGGTGCTCCTCTACCTGCATCATTCCAAACCGTTCGACGATGACCACGTCCACCATTGTATCAAGACATCTAACAAATAAGAACAAAATAAAAAAATAGAACCGCGCAAATATATCACAAATTGTCAGTGAAAAAATTACAGTACATATATACAATTGTTTTTCTGAGTTTGCAATTAAAAAAAACTACATACACATGCATAAATATCCATACAATGAAAAGATTAAATCAATCATTGTGGGACCTGTCGTCATCGTCATCATCACCACTTTGCAATGCCATATTTTCATCATCATCATCATCATCATTATTAGTGTCTTCAACTTCATCCTCTCATTCACCTTCTTCATCATCTTCATCACCATCATCATGTTCACCATTCTCATCATGATCATCACCCCAATCATGTCCATCAACATCATCAGCTGGTGCAGTTTCATCGACTAATGTTGTGACTATTACATTCTCCACATTCATGGTTGTCATTCCTAACTGTTGATAGGCAAGTCCTACACTATCCTTATCTTTAGGAGCACTGCGAGGTTTGTTTGGTATAGCTACCTACCAATTCGCTTTTTCTGGTACCCCCTCAGGGTATTTAAGATATACCACTTGAGTTGCAGTATCGGCAAATATGAATGAGTCAAACTTTCTGTAACGTCTGGTATGATTAACCTCAGGAGATGGAGCAAATTTAGGATAATGCAGTCCCCGAGAAACATCCGGGTCAAACCACTCACAATTAAAAAGTACATATTTTTTAATTGGCTCACCCGTAAATTCAACACGAATAATTTCGTGAAGTATGCCATAGTAATCCCCTGGTACTTCATCACCTTCGCCAACTCTTTTGACACATACGCTACAATTATATGTTGCTTTACCTTCATTTCTAGCCTTGGTATGAAACCGATAACCATTAACTTTATACTTAGCAAAGCACTCCACTACCGTAATCGGTCAATGGGATAAGTTCATAAAAAAATCTTACCTCTCATCATTAAACACCCGATAAGAATTGACCTATGAAGAAAAAAAGAAGGTAATACTCTTTAGATCGAGTTACAAAAATTTTGTTTAGGAATTGAAGGTAACTTCAGAGAAATTACTTACATTACACTCAAACCACTGTGCAAAATTTGCCTTGATAAATAAGTCAACTTCCACATCACTCGCGTTTGGATTATGACCGCGAAATTGATGTCTGAACCAACTGTAATTTGTAACGAGTGCAATTAATTAATTATTATTCGACAATTATGAATTATTCAAATGAAACTTTCAGTAACTGATATACTTACTCCAAATATGGTAGCACTTCCTCACAATTCAGTAAAATGTGAAGGTGAGCGACACGGTACTTCGCCTCAGTAAGATATCTTTTTTCTCGATTTTCAAATAGAGTGCCCTTACGGTTGAACACCGATAGAGTTGGCATTTGTGGTTTGAATTGCTGCATATCTTCATTACGCCCAATAATTGGGCGATGCAAGCTTGATTGAAAATAATACTCCGCGAAATGTGTAATCTCAAATGCTAAGTATGCATGAACCATAGATACTTCTACACGAGTTTTGTTCTTTGCCGTAGGCTTCAACCAGCCAAAATACCTCTCAAAAGGATATATCCATCGATATTGAACAGGTCCACCCAACAAAGCTTCTTCGGCTAAATGAATGGGCAAATATTCCATGACATTCCAAAAACCAAGAGGGAAAACCGTCTCCAATTTACAAAGAGTAATAGCAATGTTCTTGTCCATCTCTTCTAGCATGCTAACATGTAACTCACTGGAGCATAGGTTTCTGAAAAATTCACTCAATTCGACTAAGGGTCTCAAAACATCTTTCGGAAGAGCAACAAAAGCTACTGGAAGAAGATTTTCCAAAAACACATGATGATCATGACTTTTCATGTTTTGCAACTTTGTGTTAGATGGATCCACCCAATTTTCCACATTAGAACAATAACCATCAGACACATGAAGCTCCCGCAACCATTGACAGACAGCTCCTTTTTGAGGTAATGACAGTGCAAACTTGGCTTTTGGTTTGCACAATCTATCAGTTGACCCTCTTGTAGCCAAGTTCAACTCTTGCCTACTACACAGAATAGACATATCCATTCTTGCTTTGATATCATCCTTTGTTTTTTCGGGAACATCCATCACTGTGTTTATTATATTTTCACTGAAATTTTTCTCAATATGCATAACATCAAGGTTATGCCTCAAAAGTTGATGCTTCCAATACGGCAACTCCCAAAAGATATTTTGATTTGTCCAATTATGTTCATTTTTCTCAAATATCGAAATTTGAAAATGGATATCAGTAGTCACTTTAGGCAATGTCGATACCCTATCAGACAACATTTCACCAGAAATCCTCTGGTGAGGGCCAATGTGTATGCTTTTCCCTTTACGAAAAGCAACTTTATTAACTCTGAAGCAATGATTCCAAGGCAAGAATCGACGATGGCAATCGAACCAAGATGGCTTCCGGCCATGCTGTAACTGGAATGCACAATTTTGGTGTATACAAATCGGACATGCTAGGAACTCATGAGTACTCCAACCGGATAACATACCATAGGGGGAAAAATCATTAATTGTCCACAACAACACGGCATGCAATCTAAAAGTTTTTCCGCATGAAACATCAAATATATCCACCCCAACATCCCACAACATTGTCAACTAATCAATTAAGGGTTGTAAGTACACATTAATCATGTTCTTCGGATTTGTTGGACCTGGAATAATACAACTTAAGAACATGTATGGAGTGGTCATACACATATTTGGAGACAAGTTATAAGGTGTAACAACAATTGACCACATAGAGTAGGATCTTCCAAATATGGAAAATGGTGTGAAACCGTCAGCAAAAAGATCTAACCTTACATTCTAAGGCTCTGTTGCAAAATTTGGATACTTCTAGTCGAAATGCTTCCAAGCTAATCCATCCGACGGATGCCGGAGAACACCCGATTCTTGGCAGTGCTCATGATGCCATCTCATATAGACAACAGTCCTTTTTGAGGCATATAGTCGTTGCAATCTTGGAATTAAAGGCAGGTAGTGCATTTTTGCATATGAAACATCCTTATGACCTCGTTGGTTGGATTTCTTTAGTAATTGTCTTGCATGTCCACAAAAATTGCATGCGGATAAACTATCAGTCTGTTTATAATAAAGCATGCAACCATTCGGACAACAATCAATTTTCTGAACATCCATGCCTAAATCTCTAACTTTTCTGAGCTGCTGATGATAGTTTTTTGGAATGCTACTTTCAGAAGGGCATACATCTTTCATCAGGTCAACAACTTCATTGAAACAACGTTGTGACATATTGTACCCTGATTTAATACTAAGTAGTCTCACCGATGTTTCAAGTTCAGTTATGTTTCACCCTTCATACAACGGTTTTTGGGCAGATTCAAGCATAGTATAAAATGCCTCAGGATTTACGTCATGATGGCTACTTATGTTCATTTCATTAGCTTGGAAGGCAGCATGAAGCATGTTCTCCATATAATTATGATCATTGTGATCGTAATCAAAATTCATACAATGTTAACTACTTGCATCCCCTACTTCTGAATTATCTTCTTCCCCATGACTTGTCAAAATACCAATAATTCTTCACAAACCCCTTTCTATATAAATGAGACTTTACAACGTCAGGTGCAAAATATTTCATATTCTTGCACTTCACACATGGACATCTATAAACTCCATTAATTCTAAACTCATACTGATTTTGTGCAAATTCATCAAACATATTAACTCCCATCAACCACTCATCTCTAAGTCCATGTCCATTAGGATTTCTTCTCCTATACATCCATTGACGATGCAACGGTCCATCCATATGTTGCTAATATGATTGCCTTAATTGTTATGTAAACTACAATTAATTGCAGTAAAAATCTTTTAGAAATCTATTTAACCAGTTCAACATATATATATGTATTACATAAAAATATATTTAATGTACCTCTAACAAGAATATTCTTTACATACTTCCCAATGATAAATATACACAACAAATCAAACAAAAAATTAATAAGATACAAATACAATTAACATAATGAGCAAACTTCAATTAATATTATACTTAACACGTGCACCTCAATATATACTTAACATACTTCAACAACACATACACTTCATGACATACTTACAAAACATTAGCATATATCACAAATCAAACAAAATACAAACATACTTAGGAAATTTAAAATATTCACTAAAGCAAAACACATTACACATGTCTAATATAATTATTATAAATGTACATACTTATCATATTTTACTCCATTAATTCAAATAAATACACTTCATAAATATAATTAAAATTTAATGTAATTCACATCCGCATTTTACGACAAAAATAAATTACATATTAAACCAACCAAATCATACGAAAAATTAATCATATCTCAAAAAAAGAATATTATTCACATACTTACCAAAAATTAATATGCAAAACAAATCAAACATAAAACAAACATACTTAACATTCTTAAACCATTTACCAAAAACAATACATATATTACACATGCTTACGTACTCACAACTATTTCAATTATTCAAATCAACATACATTGCATATTAAATTAGAGTTACATTATACTTGTTTTCTATCAAAATAAATTCTCAAAAAACCTAAAATACAACAATTAATGAAATTAAACATATACGCAAACAAAAATAAATTTAACATAACAATATTATTTATCCACATAAGCATCAATAAGCATCAATAAGCATCAATCTTGAAAATTAAACACCTTATTTCACACTTCATCTAATTAAACAAACTCAACTAAAAATAACAAAATACTATTAACATACTTAACAAACTTAAATTAATATATACTTAACATACCTAGATCTTGCAAAAATATAACAAAAATTCTTAACATATCAAACAAATCATAAAAAAATTAAACGTACCTCAAAAAACATACATGCCTAACATCTTTAACATTTTAAAATAAACAAACTTGTTTTACTTAAATTATTCACTTTAATAAAACATCTTATACATGGTTAACATATTTAACATTTTAAAATAATTACATAATTATTTTAGATTTACAAAAATAACAAAATACTATTAACATGCTTAACAAACTTAAATTAATATATACTTAACATACCTAGATCTTGCAAAAATATAAAAAAAATTTCTTAACATATCAAACAAATCATAAAAAAGTTAAACATACCTCTAAAAACATACATGCCTAACATCTTCAACATTTTATAATAAATAAACTTGTTTTACTTAAATTATTCTCTTTAATAAAACATCTTATATATGCTTAACATATTTAACATTTTAAAGTAATTAGATAATTATTTCAGATTTACATACTTAACATGTTTGACTCCACTTATTGTAATAAACATATTTTACATATTAAATAAATAATTAACACAATTCAAATTCATATTCAACGGAAAAAATAAATTATTCAAACTAAACAAACATGCTGCAACATTAAAATTCAAAAAAATGAACATCACATATCAAATTAACACAATTTTAAAGCGCGACAATTCTACTAATATTTAAACACCCGAAAAATCAAGCGGATTACCGGCGATGGCGGCACTAGTGGCAGCGGTTGCGGTGGCACTGGCCGTGTTCGCGGCGGCGGCAAAACTTAAAAAACCAAAATCGTAAAAAATATCAATTAACTTAACTATTTCAATTTCAAACAACAAATTAACTAAAAAAGTCACTTACCGTTCAATTTTTCAACCACCGAAATATTCAAATCCCACTTTCTCTCTCTTCCTTCTCCTCCCTCTCTCTCTTTTCGATCCTCACTTCTCTCTCTACACTTTGCAAATGCCTCACAAAATCACCCCCACCAAATTTAAAACCAGCACGCAGAGCTCGCTCGAGATCTGCGCCAGAAATCCAACGGAATCACTGACGGTGACCAACGGAATCCGACGGGTTTCCGTCGGAATTTTCGACGGAACCCATTTCAGTTGGAAATCCTGTCGGAAATTTGAATTTCGGTCGGGGTCCCGCCTGTTTTTCCGTCGGTCCCTCTGACATTTCTCAAAGTCTGTCCAATGTGTCGCTTTTTCCGTCAGAATTTGGCAGCGTTTTTGTAGTATATCTATCCATATTAAGTGTGATTTACTATATTTCAGTATATTTTAATATAATTTAGTATATTTCAACAATAAGTGTACTACGGCTCTTCATCTTCCTTTTCTTCTTCTTGAAGACAACAATGAAGATGCTTTTCTCTTTCCTTGATTGATTATCAAGGGTTCATAATTTCGGGATTTAAATGGTGACTTACTTTACATTGACGTATTCGTGTAAACTTATCTAGATGTCACTCTCTCAAATTTTTCTATGTATCACTCATGTTATATTGTTTTATGTATATGTATAGATATTACACGCGAACGATTAAGGGCATCCGCAGCCTGAGAACACGTGGAGAGGGGTTAGGGCTGCGTGTGACACGGCTGTCTCCCAGCCTTTGACACGCGTGGAGGGGCACGCATGCCTCCCCGCCCCACTGAGTCTCCCCACGAGACTGTTTTGACATTTTTTTTGTTTTTTCTTTTTTTTTGAGGTAATAAATATTTTTTATATGATTAAAAAAACATGTTGTGTGTTATGAAGTGAGTCCATGTTGAATTTTTTTATTGGGTTATTCAAATTGGAGTTCTATGGGTTGGAGAAATGATGGAATGTAAGTTTCATAAATATAGAATTTTTGCTGATGTGACAAGTTAGAGTTTTAATTTTTGAAACTCTAACTGAGAATGCCCTAAAAAATATATACCGTGAATCTCAAATTTTTTTTGTGCGTAGCATAGAATAATAAATAATTTAATTATTATATTGTATGTACATTTATTATATACAAACGTATAAAAAATGCACCGTGAATCGCATAGACTAAAGAATACTAGCAATGAAGATGGAAAAGAGGTGGTATTCCATGAAGCCCTAGCTCTTTTGTGGTAGTGACGGCCGTGTCCGCCTAGAAATCCCAGTGGTTGAAGAGCATCCATTTCACCGTTTGGCTTCCCCTCAATCCCTGAGTCCCTGCTTGCCGTCTCTCTGTCTGCCTCTGCTTCGCTGTGCCGAACCCAGTGCCGGCAAGGTGAGTTTCCTTTCCCTGTTTTCTCAATTCAATTTGTCTCCTCTCTCTTTATATTTTCCGAATCATTCGTGTGTTGATGATATGTCTGGCTTCTGGGATTCGATTTCAGGGGTTTTATATTCATGAGTTATCGATTAAGACTGCAACTTGTGAATCTGGGTGGGTGTGGACCTGTTCATCAACTTCTTTCTGGAGTTACTACTTTAAATTTCGGAATGAAATGGTCTCCACTCTCCTGTTTCTTGGGTAGGCAGTAGAATATGAATTGAAGAGGAAAAGGAGGAACTCACTGGAAGGAAATAGGATCGAAATTCACAATGTTGATTTATTCAAGAATTATATGTTTATTAGAGTACTTCAAACTAGGGACAAATGTTTTTTTAAAAAAAGCCTTTTGCTGAATAAAATGGATGGCGAAATTCAGTGTGCTGAGAGCCTGAACAAAGTTTGTGGATATGCATCGAAATATAATTATGCTTCTTGTTGTTTAGAAATTTTGTCATGAACATAGCACTATAGCATAAATGTGTGCAGGAAACCTTAGATGAAATTAAAACTGACATTATGTCAGCAGAGACATTAGCATATAAATGGAGATTGAGCACTCAACCCTCTTTTTTTCACACTTTCATGCTGTCTCTTTTTAGGTGATATCACAGTAAGGCCCCCTCACTTTCTTGCAGGGGTACTGTTTCCAATGTTGAGATCTCCCCAGACCTTCGTAAAGTAGGATACATCCTGGGTGGTGGTGGTGGTGGTGTATTGTTAGCTCCTCCCCCTCTCCCTCGATGCACTCCGACAAAACGAATCCGAAAATGGAATTTTTTCTTACTGGGTTGGTGCCGTCTTTTTCTTTTCCTTTTCCTTTGTAGAGTTTTTTAATGTCCCCGTGGGGTGTGGGTTCCCTTAACCAAGCCACAGCCTGTGAGTCGCCTGGGAGAAGGTGCAGCTATCACAGACTCGGCTGTCCAGGCGATTAGCCTTCTTGACTAGCTCCGGTAGCTTGAGGGATATGCTTATTGGAATAGTGGAATCAAAAGCCCAAGCCAGACTTAATTTAGCATGACTGTAATCAAGTTATTATACCAGAATATGCTGCTACCTTGACAACCGCTTGATCCTGGTAACGGATTTGTTATTGATGACTGTGCTTGTTGACTTCTGCTGAAGTTCATGTTTCGCTCTCCTTGAAACAATACAGGGCCGTCTCCTTTTCTTGCAATGGTTTTTGATTGCTAGGTCAATTCTTGTTGGTTTTCTACACCTCCCTTGCTTTTAAACTTCGAAGTTCGAGGTTCTTGCACTTTGCAACTATGCGTTCAGGAATTCAGTGTGACCGTTGTCAATGTGAACAGTGTCAACTTCGATTGAGTATTACCTTCTGAACGATCATGTTGTCTTACATGGTATTTTTCAGTTACAGAAACTGCATCGTGCAAACTTCGGTATCATGGGAACCAAGGAGGAACCACCGCGACCTCCACCCAAATTGGTGAAGCTGAATAATGCTCTTAAGTTGGTAAGAATTGTTTTTCATTTTCTTAAATTAGTAGAATCAAGGAACAAGCTTTTCGTATCCTCCAGTAGAAACAACTGGATATCACAGATTTCTGCTTTCTTGTAGGCTGAGCAATGGGTTGAGAGTATGTCAGGAGATGCAGAGAAGGAAGCAGAGGAACCAGAAATGGATATAGAGGGTCGTCCCGCTAGGTTAGTTTCTTCTGTGTGCTACTTTCCAATAAATGCTCATCAACTCCCCCACCTCCCAAAGGGAAAGTACGTGCTTATTACCCAGTTGTCGTTATATTTTGAAGGAACATTCTCTAAACACACAATGCACGCACTCAAAGAGAAGTATAGAAATTCATTGAACCTTTTATGTTTTATTTATTTACTTTTTGTAGACTTGGTCTTGGGGCAAAAGCTCCACCGAAATCCCAATTCAGGCTTTTGAATGACCCTGTTGAGAGAAGATTACAGAAGAAGCTGAGTGTCGGTAGGAGGAAAACTGCTGCTGATGAGGTATCCACACCTTCTGCAAGGAATGAAATAGATGAGGACGGCGAAGATGATGAAAATTTGGACAGTAGAACTAAAGCATTTCTGGCCAAAAAAAGATTCGCCCCTCAAACTCCAATGGAGCATGCGAAGAAGAAACCAAAGTGACTATAATTGATTGAAACGCTAACCGTATGTTGTGAACTCATTTCTGTGGATAAATGTTGATGTAAGACTGATATTCGGGGAATTATATTGACAGTGTTTGTAGGGGAGGAAATGGTGGTATCATTCCTTGTCAAGTTGTAAGATGGCATCATTCCTTGTCTCTAGGATCGAAAGTCTTCCCATTCTCGAATGCGACTTGATCCTCCTCATTAATGACTAAGCTAAGATACTTGATATGGTTGAAGCTTCCATTGACGAGGACAATTATTATTGTATTTATTTTTATTTTTTTTTTAGAATAACCATAACGGCCAGTGGCCTGAATTACAAGTGATTATAAGCATTAGGTACAGAACATACCGAAGTGCATTTGAGAATGATTTCAATCCCTTTATATTATGTACGATTTTGTGCATTTGAGAATGATTTCAACCCCTTTATATTATGTACGGTTTTTACACCACGCTCAAAACACCTGGTGTATGCTATGTCCTAAAGTTATGGATGGTCGACGCACCGTAGTTAAAGGAACTCCAATAAGAAATGGACGACCAATTAATCACTCATTGTACTCTGAAGTTAAAACGGAGATACTAACTTGACGAGATGACGTTGATCTCTATTTATGACACATCATCGAACACAACGAAGTCCTTGCAACAAAGCACAAATATGCAAATCGAAGTCACTCAGATCCTGATCCAAACCACCCAAATTAACCTTTTTCCTGATTAGCATCGAAGCCAATACTAAAAGGAAACCTTAACATTTGATACTCAACACTCGCATTTGATTCGGAGGGCTTAGCGTCCATCACAAATCATAT
>JACYFF010031956.1:21569585-21587752 GCA_017589665.1 Selenicereus undatus
TATATATATATATATATATCAATACCGATTAAAATACATTAGCATATCTTTACAGGATAAAATACAGGCGCATTGGTGTGATCAGCCCTTGCAGTCTCCACCGGAACTAAGCAAGATTCAGCAAGATGGCCAAGACGCCAACAGTTCTTACACAATCTGCAAACATTCTCATAATGGAACGATACCCAATGAACCCCACCTTCCTCTCCTGCATTAAAATATGCGCCAGACAAAACAGGCTGATCAAGATCAATCCTCACCTTGACTCTTACAATTCCTCTCTTTTTCCAACTTTGAAGATCCACATCTACAGCTTGACCCAGAAGCTCAGCAAGTTTGATTGCCAACTCAGAGTTGAAGTGAGTAGTAGGCACCCCATGAATCTGAACCCAAAGAGCAGTGTCATTTAAACTCCATTCCTCAAGAGGGACATGGGGATCGTGCCTCTTCAGAACAAGCAAAACCCCCATAATCACAACATTTTCAAGTTGGATGAGGTCTTCTCTGTCTTGTGCATTTGAGCAGTGAAAGAGGAAGAAGTCTTCCATGCGAGAAACTCGAATATCAGCCCTCTTAACCCAGATGTTATTAACAGCATCTTCAACCTCAGCTGTTGAGAGACCCCGATGGTCGATGATTTTGCCGATCACGGTGTTGGCCCAGCGAAGCTCGTCCTCCGGAGCAGGTGGCAGTTGGACAGCGGGGTCCGTGCCATGTTGAAACTGCACCATAGATAGAGCAGAAGCAAAGTGAAGGGTAGATGGAGGGATGATGAAGTGGGAAACTCAAATTCCAAATTTGCTGTTGCTTATGGTATCATCAAATTTAGGAGATAGAAGATGAAAGAAAGAAGAGACTCGAGAGTTAGGGTGAATCAATTGAGTGGAGAAAAAGGGGACGACGAGAGACTTAAAAGAGGAAAGTATGTGGCGACTCGGCAGCGTGAGAACATAGACTGTGACAAGGCAATAAAATCCAGTTGAATCCGGACAACAAAGGAACATGAATACATGATGTGGTGGTGAATCATCGTCGTGCTTATCTTGATAACGTGAATAATATTATATTGTGAGGAACGTATGACCATTTTGACATGCTAGTCCAGGTGGAATTGGGTTTGTTTGAAAATAGTGGCAAGCAAACAAAATAAGTAGGCCAACTGTAGATGTTTAAGTGTTACCCAAGCAAGCGATGTACCTGCCTGACAAAGATTAGGCGCTCTAGAAGCATGGATGTGATAAGTACCTGAGCATATCTGTCATAAGGGAAGAAACTTCAGTTATTAAGGATGATTTGAAGGAGTTTGACGAAGAGTTTGAAAGTCAAAAAGTAAATGATTTTGATAAGTGTTAAAAGTAAATATGACATTTGAATTTCAGTTGCCTTTTAATTTTAAAATTGATTTCGGCTTAATTGATAATTTGTCAATAACAATAACAATAACTTTAAGTGTGAATTCCACTTCTGCGGAGTCTGAGGAGATTTAAATGTAAGCAATCTTATCCCTACGCACATTACTCTTTGTAGAGAGAATTGATAATTTGTCATTTGTAGTCAAATTCATTTAAATTGAAATTATTTGAATTGAACTAAATTTCTTTATATAGAACTTAATTAAATTAAACTGAATTTTTTGCAACTGAACTATTTTTGTTGAAGTGAATTTTATTTAATTTTTTAATTTTGAATTATAAAATTAATTTTATTTAACCCAACTGAACTAAATTTATTTTGTTAAATTAAATTAAATTAAATTAAATTAGATTTATTTTTATTGAATTAAATTAAATTAAACTTATGTTAGGGCCTAAAAATGAGGGGAGGCAAAAGGAGTCATCAGAAATCAGTAGTGGAAGTGGCGACCTGGCTGTGTGAGAGCTTAGAAGATGCCAAGGCAATAAATCTAGTAGACTCCAGACAACAATGGAACATTCGTACTTGGTAGGGTTGTGAAGCAGATTAATACTTATCTTGATGACGTTGATATTTTCTTATGAGGAAGGGTTATCCGAATCAAGTTGAATTGGATTCACTTGAACGGACAGGCAAGCGAAAAAGAAAGATGGATCAAATGTAGATGCTCCTCAGGTGTTCCACAAAAAAGCGGAACGCGCCCCTTCCAAGCGAGACTGCGGAGAAAACTTGAAGGTAGCAAGGTATGAGTAATGCTTAAACTATTTTACCCTTAAATTTTTAGTTAAGATTGAAAAATACTCTTAGACTTTAAAGTTAAAGTAAATACCTTTTGAGTAAAAGAAAATATTTTATTTCTTTATAATTATTGATAATGTGGCATATAAAAAAGTGACGTGGTTTAATTAAACAATATATACCATGCTAACATGTATAAAAAAATTAAAATAACTTAAAAATTTATGTAAAAATGATGAATTATTTACAGGACAGAACCACAAAAAAAAAGTATATGCACTTGCCATTAGAATGAATAACCCAAAATCAAATCCAAAATAATATATCCAATTTTTGTTCCAACTCAAGCTGATATATTTCACATTGAACTAGTGCAAAACTTGTCAAGTTATATTGATAATTGTATTTTACTACCAACATAATTGAACATATTTGTTATGAAAAACTCAATATAACAATCTACAATTTAAAATCTTATTTATGTTCCTTTTAACAAAAAATTGAACATATTTGTTATGAAAAACTCAATATAACAATCTACAATTTAAAATCTTATTTATGTTCCTTTTAACCAAAAATTAATACAACGTGAATTTTTTTTAAATTAAGACAATTTGTTAATTTGCTTGCACATAGGAAAAATAATTTCGGTTAACCTTGAATAGCTAAATATTTTAGCATAGGTCAAGTTCAAAGAAAATTGTTTTATGCTCAAATCATATTCAAATATTCAATCATTTTTTTAAAACTTAAACTTGTCGAAGCAAAAAAAAAGATAAATTATGGTCCATACTTCAAAGTATTTTTAATTCGGTTTAACTAGAACGTGGTTAACAAGAATTTTATTCGATATAAGGTCCATGATCTAAGCCTCGATTATACTATATTTTGAGTTTGAGTTTAATAATTAAGAGTAGGTTAATCTTAATTTATTTTTCAGAATTTTAATTTTTATGGATATATAAAGCTAATAAGTATCACTATATGTTAAATCACTCCCTTTTTTTTCATATCTATATTTTTTCTATTACTAGTTTGGGCCCGTGCTTTGCACGATGTATATTCAAATAAATATTCTGTAGATATGTTATCAAAATAATAAACAAATAGTTATGGTAGACATGATTAATATTATAATTTAGAGGAGATAGTGGAAAAATTCAATAAAAAAGTTAAATATACAGCAACTTCGTGCATAACTAATTGGATTAATAATTAAAAAGTATATGATTGTACCAAAAGTCTATATAAGTATAATGGAGACAGTACATAGTGAATTTGTCACAAACCATGCTAACACCATGTTCTTTTCATTGGGAAATCAACACAACCCACATTCACCCACTCTTTCCCTCATCTTCCCACAATTTAAAAAAAATATCACTCCTTCCCACACTCACCCACTCCTTCCAACACCTACATAAAACAACCATTTCTCATATTTTAAAATTTTTTACAATTTACGTAATTGTGTGTATGAATAAGCTGATAGCAATTATAAGCAGTTTTAATTTTTCGGATGTCATGAAACAGTTTCATTTTTTTTGTTTTTCATTATTTTTATAATTTTTCATTATTTTTTATTTTTTATTTCTATTTTTTATTTTTTTATTTTTTTTTATTTTTTTTATTTTTTTACTTTTTTGTATTTATTTTTATTTTTGTTTTCATTTTTATTTTTTTTATTTTTTATTTTTTTATTTTTTTATTATTTATTTTTTATCTTTAAAACTTTAAAATTTTAAATATTTTGCATTTATTTTTATTTTTTATTTATTTATTTTTTAATTTTTTAATTTTTTGTATTTATTTTTGTATTTTTTATTTTACTGTATCTATTTATTTTTTATTTTTCATTTTTTTAATCCAGAAAAACAACCAACGAAAAATTCCCAAAAAAAAATAAATACAAAAAAAATAAAAAATAAATACAAAAAAATTAAAAAATTAAAAAAGAAAAAATTAAAAAATATAATAAAAATTAAAACTACAAAAATTACAAAAATTACAAATTAAAAATTAAAAAATTAAAAAATAAAAAAAGAAAAAAAATTTTAAATTTCAAAATTTCAAAATTAAAAATTAAAAATATAAAATGAAATAATAAAAATACCAAAATAAAAAATAAAAAATAAACAAAATAAAAAAGAATGAACAAAAATAAAAAAATTTCATCATCATTAATTACTATCACAATAAAATTATTATATTATAAAACAAAAAATTATTAATAACCAATATTTCAACTTCATTCAACTACATTCAGCTGTCACTCACACTCAGTCACTCATCCACTCCTTCCCTCACATAAAAAAAAATACCACACCCACCCATTCCTTCCCCTCTTTTCCCACACTTACTCATCCCACACCCCTCATTTCCCACTGAAAAGAACAGGGCCTAAATTGGGTGATGATAAGTCAATCTATGATGCCAATGATGAAAAATCTACCTTCTCCTCTTGTTGTTGAGCAAAAATTTATGAAGTGGCTAATTGTCTAGTGAATTTAGGTATAAACTATTTTGAAGTCAGTTTAGTTTCAGTTTTACATGTAACAGAAATAAAATTTGTCTTTCAACGAAAATAATTTGAACATTGTATTTATGCTAATACATAACTTTTTTGACTATTTAAAATGGCCAATTAGGGGACGCTAATATAATTAAGTGTTCATACTTTGTACATTTGGCTTTCATGTCAATCGAATAGTTTCATGGGTTTTGATATAAACTTCTCATGCCCTTATGTTGTCTTGCAAGAGATGGATTGAGTTCAGATTTGTGGGTTGAGATATTTCTTAGTTTGAAGTGTTATGGCAATTTGGGGTATTTTGTTTTAAACGGTAAAATATTAATTATAATTTTAGGTGTTTTATGAAGAGAATTTGATTATTGGATTTGTATGGTTTAAAAGAAAACGAAAGTGATTTCAATTTTTCTTGTGCGTTAAATAGATCAGATTTTGGTCAATTTATTTGAAATGTTAAAAAATTAATTATACGTTTAATATTTAAATGAATTAAATTTAATTGTAAGATATATATGCTTTGAAACACAAAAAAATAGTTCGTTTATTTCCTTCTGTTAAATAGATCATATTAAATGTGAAAGAAATTCAGTTTCATGGGCCTAATATGATGATTGTGTTTTATTTTAATTTTTTGTTATATTTCACATTCAACCCTTGTAATATGTTATATCATGCTTACAATATGTAATTTTTTAGCACAACCCTTACATCTATATGATCATAATTAATATTGACTATGTTATCAAATTCAAAGAGAAAGATAACGGTGACGATAACGACAATGACAACAACAACAATAGTAAGAATGTAAATAATCATGGAAATCATATTTATATTTATATTGTCTCTAATAATACATGCTCAAATGTACATTTGTAACGAAAAAGACAAAATAATAATAATAATTATGAAAATAATTTTTTTTATTATTTCTATATGAATTTGTATATTATATTATGTGATAATAATAAGGTGTCACCTAAGGTTTTACGGCTTGTTCAGTAATTATAATTCGGTTTTCTTAAGTTAAAACTTCTAAAACATGAACTTATTCCATAATAATGAAATAATAAAAACTTTTATATCCATTATACTCCCTTAATCTCTCTTTGATAATTAGATGATCATAATTAATATTGACCATGTTATCAAATTCAAGGAGAAAGATAAAATCGCCGACAACGACAATGACGACAATAACAACAATAATAATAATGAAAATAATCATGGAAATCATAGTTATTTTTCTATTATCTCTAATAATACATGCTCAAATTTATATTTGTATCGAAAAATAATAATAATAATAATAATAATAATAATGAAAATAAAAAATATTTATTGTTTCTTTATAATTGTGTATATTATATTATGTGTTAATAATAAGGTGTCATATAAGGTTTTATGACTTGTTCAGTAATTATAATTTCGTTTCATTAAGTTAAAACTTCTAAATTATTAATGTATTTTATAATAGTGAACTAATAAAATTTTTTATATCTATTATAATCTCTTAATCTCTCTTTGATAATTTGATGATCATTATTAATATTGACTATGTTATCAAATTCAAACGGAAAGATAACAACGACGACAACGATAATGACGACAACAGCAACAATAGTAATAATAGAAATAATAATGGAAATCGTATTTATTATTCTATTATCTCTAATAACACATGCTCAAATTTATATTTGTATTGAAAAATACAAAATATTAATAATAATAATGACGAAAATTAAAAATGTTTTGGTCCGTAAGAGCCACAATGGGCAATACAATATAATGGGGGATGAGGGAATCGAACCTGAGACCTAATGTGCATAGTAAATAGTACAATACAATGAGAGAGGGGGGAATCGAACCTGAGACCTAATGTGGCTAGTAAAGATAAATCCAAGGGTTAAGATTGTTTAAGATTTTGATCCAACGGTTGTGAAGCAACATATGCCCTAAATTTACTCCCACGTTAGCATTTTCCATTTCCTCAACATTCAACCCCTTATATATTCTAGCATTTATAATATAAAGATTAAAAGGTGAAAAGCCATGTCATTCTCGTGACATGACATATCATAAATAAAATAATGAAAAAATTAAAATAACTTAATTGAATCAAGGGGTACTCTTTTCAATTTTTAAGTTCAGGGGTATTTTGTTTCCTTTAGAAAAAGTTTGGGGGCATAATATTTTCAGAACTCAAGGTAAGAGTTATTAGTATATTTTTATAGGGGATGGAACTTCATTTATTAGAAGCATTTTATATATTTTATAGGGTATGAAACTTCATTTATTAGAAGCATTTTAAGAAATTAGGCATTGAACCGTGTATATTGTATACGGACAGATAAGTTAAGATTTATGAGTAAATAGAAGAAGAGGTAGGAGATTTTTATGGGCTATTGATTCAAATTGAAACTTTCTTTTTTGATAAAAAGGCTTAGAGTGATACGTTATGTGTTTTATGATGTTTTACTATCATAGAAACTTTACATAATGCATTTGCTTCCCTTGCCCCTTTGTTTTTCTTATCTTTGAAAAAAAAAAAAAAGGGGAACATGTGATCACTTAAAAGGTTAGACAATGACAAGAAATATAGAAGGATAAAGAATAATGAATAATAAGCATATTATTTCTCATTAAATAAAGTACATTGTATATTAAAACGATTGAACTAATTTTTTTATAGTGTATAACAAAAAATACTTTAATAATATAAAAATAACCAAGCTTAAATTGTTGTAATGATTGTGATACTGATTGATGTTGCATAAGTATAAAAGATTTATGTAACTCACAATAAATTTATTGACTTATGTGATCCATAATGACTTATAAAAATTCTGATATTGATTACATCTCAACAAGCTACATAGTTAAATTACTTTCACAACAAACAAAAGTAAAATGTTGGAAATGTATTCTTTTTCTATCAATTTACAATATTATAAATTTATTAAGTTATGCAATGTATAACAACTTATAAAAATTTTAAATTTTAAGTATTTGACACTAAATTTATTAACTCACCACAATTTAACTAAAAAAAGATTGCAAATGAGGGGAATAAAGAAGGTAGGAGAGAAACAGGAAATAAACGTTAGAATCACATAGCCATCCTCTACAAATTGATAAGTATGCAAAAGTTCCCTTATAATCTATAAGTAATGCCCTTTGTTAACTATTAAGACATAAATTTGGTCGCAACATGCATGGTTAATTATGTTGGTAAATAAATTTATTTAGAGTCATTAAGAGTTAAAGAAACATAAAATATTCGGTGAAGTGAATTTTTTCATATCAAAATATGACTTGTTGGTATAACAAAAATAAAATCTTGCATTTTTAGTGAGACAAATCCATATGAGCAAAAATGTGAATAAGTTTTCATAAAAAAAAAAGTCTCCCACACACACAAAAAGAAAAAAATACAGTTTCCCCGAAGTTAGCCATACTTGCAAATTTTACATGCTTGCCATTACGATTTGTAGGAATAGTAAAAAACTTTATTGGCTCTTACAATACACAAATTTGAGGAAAAACGTTGAGAGTTACACGTAAGCATAATGTTCAAATTTGAATTTTTTTTACTTTAAAATTGATGTTGACTTCAAATAGCTTATGATCTAATGGATATGCTTGTTTGTAGCTTCATGGGAGTTGATTGACCTTCAGCAGCTGTCTATATACTAGTTTAGGAGATTCTCTTCTTTTTTGGGGGGGGGGGGGGGGGGGGGGGGGGGGTGGCTTCAACTGGGAGATTCATGTCTAGTAGTTGATTTTGTATTTTCAAATGATATCTATATATGGTCTTGAACATCACCCTATAAAGATCTGATCTGGAACTCTTGGTGAGGTCCCCCACAAATGCATGGAACCATTTGCTAGGAGCGCTTTTGGATTTGATTTGCTTATTTTCAACATAAGACGAATCTAACTACAGTAGAAAGGGGCTGCTTGGCTTAAGGGGGCTGCTTGGCTTCAAAGGGCTAGCAGTAGACCTGGCAAATGGGTCATTCGGTTCGGGTACGGGTCGGTTTAAGCTCGGGTCGGGTCATGTTTGGGTTAAGTGACACTTCGGGTCGTTTCGATTTGGGTCAGGTATGGTTCGGGTCGGGTCGATTTCGGATGAACCAATTTTTGGTGAAATACGCTCGTCATGCCAAAACAAGCAACTTTGTTGAAAATTTCGGGTCGGGTATGGTTCGGGTCGGGTCAATTCGGGTTTCGGGTCCACTTTCAGGTGAGCATACTTCGGGTGTCGGGTCGGGTATGAGTTTGGGTCATTCGGTTCGGGTTTCGGGTCTCGGGTCAGTTTTGCCAGGTCTAGCTAGCATCAACGCTCATCCAGGATCTAGGCCAAGATCCTGGGCCAGTGCTAAGCCTAGTTTCTAAGCCATCTTACCAGCAATCTCTCTAGCTAAGCCAAGGGATTGGACTGTAGTACTGGTCCGTGAACCCGGCCGGATATCTTGTTAGTATAGACTCAAGGTTTCTGCTCAAACATAGCTATTGGTGGGATTTGAGATTGCCCAATCCAAAAAGATTTAAAGGAAAAAAAATAGTAAATTTAATCAATAGAGTTGCCAGTGAATTAAAAAAAAAAAACTTACAAAATCAAATCTATTTTGTAACATGAACCATAAGACGAAAGAGACAATGGACTTGTTTTAAAGGGATATTTGAAAAAGCCCTTCAAATAATCGTTGCATGGGGACTGCTTGACTACATAGGCTTGAATCGAGGATTCATCTTCGGGTGCAACGATGACGCAATGAAGTGCATCACGTCACCATCCGTCATCACTGAAGGCCTTTACTAATCAATGCAGGAAATCAAAATCTAATTATACTCAAACTGGCAAGCATGTATCATATGATGATCAACAAACCAGATAATGAAATTAAAAGTTCAATGTTACTCCCAAGGAATTCAAATGAATAACTCATATAATTGCAACGGATGGGGCTAATCTTGGACTTCATTACATCTATGCTTCATTTTCGAAAATAATTAAAACAAAGAAAAGGAAAAGAGAGAAAAGGTGGGGCGATTTAGATTGAGATTGTGTCCATAGGATGACTCACCTGCTCATATACTTGAGAACCCAGTAGAATGATGCTTCCTACCAACTTCTTACTCTTAATGCCTCTCAATATTCGTAGCGCGTGATGTGTTTTGCTCAGTATTTTTCGGTCTCTTCGTCTTCAAATTTTCTAGTGTGTTTTCTGAGTTTAAATTTTTCTATGTGGCCTCTTCAATTTTGTCTGACACTAGGGGGTAGCCCTTCTTTTATAGCACCTAGAGGAATAAAAATGAGCCGATTGAAGAAAGGAGACCTAATCTACCTCTTAATAGTTTTAATCTAAACAAAGACACCTATTAACATAAAACTACACTTGCTAAGATACATTTTGGACGTGGTAAAGGATGCTGAAAATCTGGTCGAGTTCTTATGAACCACCAAGAACCTGATCGGCTTCCTGGCCGGTTCAGGATAGAACCCAGCCGCATTTTGGGCTCCTTCCGTGCTACGGGCCAGATTAATTTTATTTACCATTATTTTTTTTAAACTTAAATTAAGGATTAATCCTGCTAGGCCCCCAAATATATAGATTGAGGCATAAATTTCGTCTTCAAGCATTTTATAAAAATTGATAAACCATTTTTTAGTGTTCATAGTTAGCCTCCACTTGGACTGAACCTACACAAGGTGAAGGTCAAAGTAGTTAGCTTTTTTTGCTTGCCTGTTTAGTGCTCTATTTTGACCTTTTGTTAGTCTAATAGTTCTTAATCGAATTGGTATTGGTCTAGCAGTTCTTGATTTTGACCTTTTGTTGGCCTAGTAAACCTTTTGTAGTTCTAGCGGATATTTATTTTGGTGGCCTAAGAGCCTAAAGACCTATAGCCAGATCCTTGTGAACTTGGTGGCACTTGAATCTGAAGATCTGTAGTTAGATCCCTGTGAACTTGGTGGTGTTTGCTCCTGAAGACCTATAGCCAGATCCTTGTAAACTTGGTGGCATTTGAACCTAAAGATATATAGTCAGATCCAAGTGAACTTGATGGCGTGTGAGTCTGAAGACCTGTAGCGAGATCTTGTGCACTTGGTCACATGGGAGCCTGAAAACCTATTGCCAGATTGCTATGAATTTGGTGGCATGAGAGGCTGAAGGCCTATGGCCAGAACCTTGTGAATTTGGTCGCATGAGAGCTCGAAGACTTTGAGCTAAATCCTTGCAAATTTGGTGACATGAGAGCTTGAAGACCTATAGAGAGATATCTATGAACTCGGTGGCGTGCAAGCCTCATGACTTGTAGCCAAATTCTTGTGAACTTAGTGGCATGAGACCATGAAGACTTGTAGGCAGACCCAATAAATTTGGTGGCGTGAGAGCCTAAAGACCTGTAGCTAAATCCCTATAAATTGGTGGCATAAGAGCCCAAAGACCTGTAGCTAGATCCCTTTGAATTTGGTGGTGTGAGAGCCTGAAGACTTATGGCCAGATCCTCAATTTGTCATTAGCAAGACATTGAGATGCCAAATCATGAAGTTTGAGTTTTGTTAACTAGGGTGTTGATTTCCTTCTTATGGGAGCTTGTTGAATGTTAAAATGTATGAGATGTTGAGATGTTCTTTTATGCTAAGATGAGTAGGATCAGATATCCTCTGTGGCTAGTCTTGGACTTCGTTGCCTGATAATCTGAAGTTGAGTTGGTGTCCTTTGTGTAAAGGTGTGGTTGAATTGCCTAGGGGTGCTAATGCTTGTGTAAAACCTACTTTGAGGATGGACTTGGCCCCCACTTTTACCAAGCTTGTGTAAGGTGAAGACCAAAGTATAGATGTCTTCTATAGTAGTTGTTGATGCAATCTTCAGAACCTTTACAGTAGACTCGTGGCTAACTAGGGTTATGTGCCCTTCCTATAGTATAGCTATCATGTTTAAATGTGCACTTTTTCAATCTAAGGTTTCCAAGTAATCAAGGTGAAGGCAGGATAGTAAATAGGCTAAAAACCCATCTATAGAGGTAGGTGCGCTTCCTAACCTAGTTAAAACTAGCATGTGTGCTGACTACCAATATATATGATGGCCTAGCCTCGTATACATGTAGGTGAGAGTCTCATGCTAACTTTGGAGTCTATTAGATAAGGTTCAATTATGGTAGAGGAGATTGATGGATTAGGCACAATGCTACTATGTATCTTAGGTTGTAACTTATTGTAGGACAAAGGGTAAGAAGTTAAGTGATTGCTACGTTAGGTTAGATAATAAAGTATAAGTTACCCAGAACAGAGAATCTTTCTTTTTAATGAAGGAGTAGCTTTTAATGTTGCATTAAAGTGCTTTTATTTTAAAAAAGCCCCTGATTTCTATCTATTGTAGTAGAAGTCCTAGATATGTAGGGATATAGAAGATGAAAATGCTTTTGTTGGTGCTTCCTAGAGTAGCCCCTAGTTTAGTATAAAACATTTGCTTATCTCTATATTAGGAAATATATGCCATAATGGAAGCCCTAACCGTCTAGGAAAAATGTAGGGGAGCCCTTGCTTTGCATAATGGGTGAGTGTCCCCTTAGAAAGACTGAAAATACAGAACGAGTATACACTCACAAATTTGTAGTCATGATTGAGACGAAGAGTCCTGAATTTTGGAATAGATGTAAGATTGAAGGCTATGATGATTGGAAAGTAGTAGGAAAGTGGGTGAATGATTTATCCAAGTGGGTGAATGATTTATCCAAGTCTAGTTTAATAGGAGTAGGCAATTGAATGCTTCTTTGTTCTAAGAAACTAAGGTTTTATTTTCACTCTTATTTTGTCTGGTCTACCTTTGTAGGTTTTCGAGCTAGGAAATATATATATTTTTGTGGAAGACCAAAGGATCCAATGAAAATGAAGCTTTGTAGCCAGGCCTCAAAGAGGTTAATTACTTATCTAACATGGAATCAGATCAGTCATAGTTCTAGAGTAAGAATGCACAAGTTAAAGGAGGGATGCCTCCAACAGGACTTTTTAAGGCAAGCTTTTGGATTAGGGTGCTAAAGGAAGGGAATCAGTGTGAGGCTCAAATAACCTTTATGAAATACATTAGTGATGAGGTTAGTGCGAATCAACAATTTTTTCTTTCTTTATTCTTCATCTTTCGCGAACTTTTGTTCTTCTTTTCTTCTTTTCTCTCTTTTTTTTTCCTCTTTTCTCCTTCGATGAGATCATCTGGCGTGAACTCCTTTTTTTGTTTGCTGATTTCGATGTCATCCATGGCACACTCCTACTCCCTAATTAGGTCAGATATGGTTATGAAGGAAATAGACTCTTCAAAGGCTCAAATGGGTTTCAAGTAGCAACTTATAAGGTTTAACAAAGGCATTAATATAGGTTATCGAAGGAGACCTCCTATTTTGGGCTTATCATGTAGCACTGTATGATCTATTGCAAAAAAAAATTCTAATATTTCCCTTTTTAAGATAAGGTATTGAAATCTTTAGTCTTTTTTTGTTTCTCTCCCTCTTATTTTGCCTAGCTCGCCTTGTGATGTTTTCAATTTACACCTCTTTTTTTAATACTCTAGATTCATCATTGGATAACATTCCAGAAAAGAATAAAGGGGATGTGTATAATGGAACTAGTAAAGGAATATATTTTATTAGAAAAGAAAGGAAGGTGACTCAACACATGACTATAAGCTAATAATGATAAGCGACTAAGGCACATCATATCCTTTAAATTCAACAAAACTTAAGACCTATTATGTGGAGGCTTTTCTTTGTATTTACCTCATAGTCTGTGGACATACAAGGGCATATGGACCTTGGACTTCAATCCATCTATACTTTTTATGTAAATAGATGGTCCTACTCTTTGCTTTTGTGGTTTGAAATGGCTAGGATGCTATCATGTGAACCAAGTGGGTTGCCCTCATTGTTGGTTATTTAAGCAATCTTAGGTAAGGGTAGCTACTCTGACTTGAACTTGTTTTCTAGTTGATTCTTGAAGGTCCAATAATCTTTACTATCATGGCCACATGCTTGGTGATATTTGTAGTACGTGTACGGGTACCATTTCTTGGACTTCCATGTCTTCTCTATCTCAGGTCTAATTGGCGAGAGGTTGATATTTCCTTAAGAAAAAAGGTGTTTCAATGCTTGAGTATATGAGGTTCCAATAGGGGTGTTTTCAATGTTAGTGGTCTAGAGCCTACACCTCCCTGCTTATGGAACTATTGTCTCTTTTATCCCAATTCTAATAGCTGCCCTTACAGTTGTTAGTAGCTTTTATGGGTCTTTCTTTGGGTAGCTCTTCTTCCACAATCATGCCAAATCTTAATGTTATGAAGTTTTTGTATGGTGTGAACCTTAGATATTGCCTTTATGTGGGATCTAGGTTCCTGATAAGTAGCCTCCCTTGATCAACCTCCAACGGTCGGTCCGTCATATGGTTGGCCTTTGCCATCCATCGAGCAAAGAAGTTAGAAAAGCCTTCATTTTCTTTCTACTTGATCAGTTCTAAGTCCCTATGTGTATTTGGTAGGTCACCATTGTATGAATAATGAAGTAGAAATTCCTTTCAGAGATCATCCCAATTCATGACCTTTCATGGGTCAACAACATTACACCATCCCATTACATCCTTGTCAAATATCCAAGGGAAAAAAAAATATGAAAGTTATCCTTGTCAATTCCTTTCAAACCATAATAGTAGTAAAATTTTTCTCACATAATGGTGAGGGTTCTTAGTCCCATGAAATTTAATTTCTTGAATACTGAACTTAAGAAGTTGTTCCCTTTTGGGATTGAAGTGAATCCCACATAATCAGTGAAATGCTTATTAAACATTAATGAGTCCTTGAGTAACTGCTCTATGTGATCTAGTTATGGATCGACTTGCGGAAAATCCTTTTTCCCTTATTTCTCTCTCTTCTTTCCATTTGCTCCATCTTTCCCTTCTTTGCTGTGAGGTTTCCCACCAACTTCCTTTGGAGTGTCCTTGATAAGGGGTTAGAGTGTGATGACCATCAATTCCATCTTCTTTTCACTTTCATCCATGTAGCTTTCATTCTTTCCAGCATTTTCATAACTTGGGCCATTTTGTTGCCTACCTTCTGGAATGGTAAAGAATTGAACTTTGACTTTGATATTGATTTTGAACTTATAGGGGAGTTTCCCTAACTTCTTCTCGAGATAGGAGCCTCCCTATTTTAGGGGCTTTACTCGTACATCTTCTTAGTCTTCCCTATTATGATCAACAAGGTAATGGTTTACAAGAGGGGAATGTTATAGAGTTGAATACTAGAAATGAAAGGTCAACAACATTAGCTATGGGCTAAAGGAAATAGTTAATGTCTTGTAGTCTAGTAAGGAAGAGACATTGGCTTGGTGAGCTTAAAGGCTTCGGCTAGGTTGGATGGGATAGGATCAAGAAGTTGGATTTAGGTAGCTGGTTTTAAATGAAATCAGGTCTTACCCTAGACTGGGTTCTAAGTTGGACTTATACAACTGACTTGTAGGCTTAAGTTGTATTTAAGTCTATCTAAGACGAATCAAGGACATATATTGGGCCTAAGCGTAACTTGGGTTTGGTTTGCCTAGAATGAGCTACTTTAGACATGTGCGTGGATCTAAATGGACTCACACATGGATCCAGAACTTAGGGAGTTTATGTATGATGAATGAACCATGGACTTATCCATGCTTCAAATATGTATGTATTAATTGAACTTATGTATTATGAATAGGATGCATGATTGGATGTAACCTAGAATGAACTAGGGCTCTACAGGTCTGATGAGTCATATTATGGACTTCTGGGCTAAATTACACTCATGGACTATGATGTATTAACTCTTTAGGCCCAAGTAGCCACAATCAATGTGGTAAGACCTGACAATGACCTTTAGACTTTCCTAATTATTTAATGAGACTTGTAAGTTCATGACTTAATGTGACCAGGACCTAGACCAATGATATTAATCCTTATCCTATGATGCATACAAGGCCTTGAAAGTAGACAATTTCTTACTGGCCCTCTCCTGATACAACACTTGGATTTGACCTAATCTAAGAACCCTAAAACCTGGCTGTACCCTTAACTGGACCAGCCTAAAATTTTCCTACCTAGGCCCCTGAGCACAATGGTGACATTATGAAACCCAAAGCATCCAAGCATGGGTCTTTAGGCATGGGTCAATTTTAGAAAGACCAAAAGAGTTCTAAACATTCACAGTATCACACATACACATGAATTCTAAACTAATCAAATATTCTAGGTTAGAAGTGTTTTAGGTAAAATTTAGAATAGTCCTCTCGCGATCCAAATGCTTCATCATTCACAGGGTGCATGAGAAGACTAAAATCTTTGGTTGTTTTCCCAGAAATTATGTGGATTAGGAAAAGTGTGTCTCGAGTCGTTCAAATAGTTGGATACTCAGTTGGAAGGTTAATTCCTATTTGTCATTATTTGGTATTTGTTTGGTCCCCAAATATCATATTTGATACCCTCATTTACTTGACTTTTGACCGTAATAAATTATAATTTTTAGATTTTTTATTTAATTTTTGTTTGTTTTGTAAATGATATTGATTCAAAACTTGGTGAAAATTTGGTTCAAAATGGTGAAAATTGAAGAAGTTAGAAGAGAATGACCACTACAACTGCCAATGGCCAAAATCCCCCACCCGTGGCCAACCTGTAGTAATCAAAACAATTAGGCCAAAAGGGCAGGGGGTGGCCATGGCTAGCTGTGCCCATGGCCATGGATGATGGTCCCACCCAAACACATCTCAGCCTATTTCTCACCACGGGCGAGCAACTACTCCAAATCCCGTGGTCGCCTTGTCGGTTCAACTACTATTTAAGGAGTGTTTGGGGCGGCTTTGGAGGGGTTTTTTTTGGAGATTTTAGAGCTAGGTTTAACTTAGGGTTTTTCACTAAAAACCCCATTAGGGGGAAATAAATTAGGTAGATTAGGATTTATTTAAGTTGATTTTGATTCAAGCTTGCAGATTTTGAAGTTCATTCAAGCAATCAAAACTAAATTTTCTCTTCCTTTTCTTTCTCCATTTCATATTTTGCAATTGCTGGGATTATTTTAGTTTAGTTTTTGGGTTTGAGTTTGTTTATATAAATGTTTAGTTTATATTATTAATCCATGTTTAATTAGCTTGTTAGATTAGGTTTGGTTCATTTTCTCTCCTCTCTAGTTCATGTTTGTTTACTTGTTTGCTAGTTAGATTGTAGTTAGATTTTATGGTGTTCTTGTGATAATTAGTAGCTAATTTTTGTTGACTTGAATTGTGATTAGCCCTTTGATGGCTAATTAGTCTTGGATTAGGCTGAACTACACCTAATTTATACTTGCAGTTAAGAATTTTCTCGCATGCTGGCTACATGTTTGATGAAATGCATCATCTATATTTTTGGGCTGTTGAATTATGTCCAAAAGAAAGATCAACTAGCTAGTGTGGGAGACAGAATAGCAGGGATTCAGATGTGAAAATAACCCGGGTCCTAAATAAGTTTGAGGGTTGTTAATCCTGTGGCCTAATTGACCTTGACCCTTGAAAGAGGGTTTGGATGGTTTTCAATGGAGCAACCGACCATCACCAATTGTCAATATAGGTTTGGAAGGTTTAACCTTGCCTTGGCTCTTGGTTCATCAATTGGTCAAATCACGATCCCAAGCACACTTTGGGAGTTCATTAGTTTAACTTAGCTTGTTTTCTCTTTCCCTTTCTATTTAGTCTATCTTGAAACACTTGAATTAAATTTCGATACTTGAATCCCAATCCCCTATAGACGATACCCTAAGTACTTGGTAATAAACATGGTACTCGAGATTATAAATTTAAAACTTAAATTCTTCCTATTAGTATTATTACTATCAGTGTAATAATGGTGCGAGATCCATAAATTAATTTAATAATAAATATAATAAGTTATGTTAAACTACCCAAGTATCTGTCAAATTAAAGAGCACTTGCAGAATTGGTTGCTCCTTGCGATCCATAAGGCGAATGATGGATTTGGATTTGTCAAGCATCATCATAAGCAGGGACTCCTCTTCTAGATAATTTTTTTTTTTATTTTTAGTCCAATGCGATTGGCAGTAAGGAGAGGGGAAGAAGTTGGGACATCTAATATGTGATGTTGGTGTTAGGCAAATATATTGGATGATACTCTACACTTCTGGGCGTAGAATAATTAATCACCACATGCTTATTCTAGTTGAAATCAATATTTTTGGTTTTTGTTTTTGATTGGCAGGTATTGAATCTTGGTGTTTGGAAGTAATTTTGCTTGAAAATGGAGAAAGAAAACAATGAAGAGGTGAAATCATTCAAAGAGATGGGAGTGTAAAAGCCATTTGTGGAAGCTTGCAGCAAATTAGTTGGGGAGCCCCAACCAAGATTCATTATAGTTATACTCAAAGACATAGGAAAATAATAATAATAATAATAATAATAATAATAATAATAATAATAATAA
>JACYFF010031956.1:21623129-21651559 GCA_017589665.1 Selenicereus undatus
ATGACAAACCAAGTGACCATATTGACAAAACAACCAGAAAATGACTGTTGATAGGGATTCACGTAAGTCAAGAGCAAGTCAAGAACAGGTTGGTCAGTTCAGATTCATACAGGTCAATGTCAATAGGTATCACCGCTTTTTCTTCCCCCTTTTGGCATCATTAAAAAGCAATAATAACAAATATACAGGAGAAGGAATAACAAGCAAGAGAAACTGCAAATGGATTTTCATTAATCAGCCAAGCAGTACAATAAAAAAATAGAAACAGCCTAGACAATCAGGGAGCAGGGGGTGGTTTTGTCTGCAGGGGAGGAATACTAGGGGCAAGGGTGGATAGAAGAGCAAGTAAGTCTGCATGACGCTTAGCAGAGAGGGCTTGTTCTTCAGCAAGAGCAGCCTTGACAGCGGAGAGCTCATCCTTGAGGCGAGCATTGTCCTCAAGAACAACCTCTACCTTGGTGGATGGTTGCTCAGAAACAGGTGGTCGAGGTGGTCGACGACCCTGTTTGGAACCGGACCCTTCCCCAAACTCAAAGCCACACCCTAGCAGAGTGTCAATCCCAATTGCATCTATTACTTGGGCCTCCACTCGCCGTGTGAGCACTATTCTAAAGTGCTCAAACACCCTTGTCAGCAGAAACCCACATCCGAGATCATGAGCCCGGGTGGTGTTCGCAATTCGCCCAATGTGGCGAATCATGATTCCCGGAAGATTGATGGGTTCCTCCCTGTCCAATAAGTCGACCAGGCACTGATCAAAAAGGTCGGCTGAGTTTCTCCCTTGACCCCTTGGAATCACGTTCTTAATGACGAACATGAAAAGGAGTTGGTAGGGAGGAATCAGATCACCCTTTTTGACAGAGCAGGGTGTTCTCAGACCCTGTTTGTGACTTAGGCGTTTGGACACTTCCAGGAGCCTGGCTTGTTCCATGGCTGTTTTGTCTTCCCTCACATACACAGCAAAACCTTGTGAGGGCACTCCCAGAATTTTCCCATGTGTGGGCGCATCGACCCTGAGGCCTTGCCCATTTACAGAACTGGTCACCATCCCTTCGGTGACTCTGTAGTTGGCGTAGAATTCAGCCAACTCAGGCACAGAACACCCCAACTGGGTGTTTGCAAACAACTCAAGCCAGCCTTGGGCTCGAAGCTGGGTCAAAAACACCCCCAGACCCTGTTCCTCAAAAAAACTGACAGAAACTACCTTCCCCCTGACAACATTGCGCTTAAGCAACTGCGCATGTTTGTCAGACATAGGGGAGAGAGTGGACTGCTTTGGGCGTTTGGAGGCAGGAATAGAGGTAGTAGCTTTTGGTAGGGGGGTTGTTCTTGGTTTTCTTTTGAGGGGTGGTTTTGCAAGAGAAGACTTCACAGCAGGTTTAGTGGTTGTTTTTGGAGGGGCTTGATCTTCAGAGGACTCAGAAAACACCGGTGTCCCCTGTTTGAAGGTGGTGTCTTCAGAGTCAGAACTCGAGAACCCTTCAGTAGAAGAGAAGATCTCTTCGACAATAGGAACGGAGGGTTTAGAGGTTCTGAGGGTTGATTTGAGGACAATTCTCGCAGACTTGCGAGGAGGTTGAGACGGAGGTTCTGAGGGGCGAGACCTTGGTTGTGGTCGTGTTCTTGGCGTTCGAGTGCGCCTAGCCACCATCTTTACCCTTTTCCTCTTCTCTCCAGTTTGAGAGTCGAGAGGAACAGAGTCATCCCCAACAATGGTTTCTGTGTTCTCCAAGAATTGGTCTTGGAGACACGAAGAGCCAGCACATGCTGCAGAAGGAATGGGACAAGGGATTGTTCCCACATACACCATTAATTCCCAACCAAAGGGGTAGGGAATATCATTCAACCCAAGCCCAACACTTTTGAGGTTTAGCTGAGTGAGATACCCGAAGGTTTTGTGGATAATTGGGCGAGGAGGAGACGAAATTGAGAGTATACTCATGTTGTTACTCTTAGAGATTAATGAAGAAACAGGTTTGGGAGCCATTATCGCAAGGAGGATTTACGGGTTTTGGGAGGTTTTTTTTGCTAGGGTTTGAAAGCAAGAACAGAGGAGAGAGAGAGAGCAAGATGAAGAGGACAGACGCACGCAAGGCAGTTTTTTAAACTCCTCACCTGTCACAAAGGGTTACCTAGGGAACACCTAGAATTTTAGCAGGCAGCAATCAATAATAGCAATGAAGACATACCTGTTCGAGCCGCCTGTTCTTGAGCATGCTTTTCTCATCCCAAGGTCTGTCATGATTACTCTTTCTCCATCTCCCAAGACAGCAGTACATAATCATGAGAGTACACAGACTACATATATTCGCTAAGCATAGATCACAAAAAAAATTACAAACAAGAGAGAAGAACAGGTATTATAGGGTGTTTTTCGTCAGTTTGATCTACCTCTGAGAACAGGTGTTCTCAGGGTGTTTTCACCAACCCCAGTTCCAGTCTGTTTCTCTCAAACTGATCTCTAGCTAGTGCCTTAGTGAATATATCAGCAATCTGTTTTTCCGTTGAACAAAAATTCATAGAAATTAAGCCTTTTTCCACATTATCTCTTAGGAAATGATGTCGAAGGTCAATATGTTTTGTCCTTTTGTTTACAAGGGTTTTTGGCAATGTTAATAGCGCTAGTATTATCACAAAAAATAGGAATGCGTCCAGTGTCAACACAAAAATCCTTGAGTTGTTGTCGTATCCACAACAACTGAGCACAACATGAGGCTGCCGCCACATATTCTGCTTCAGCTGTGGACATGGCAACTGAATGTTGCTTCTTGGTAGCCCAAGATACCAAACAAGGTCCAAGAAAGTGAGCCATACCTGAGGTACTCTTTCTATCAACTAGGAAACCTGCATAATCAGCGTCAGCATATCCAACAAGATCAAGATTGCAACCTTTAGGGTACCATAGAGATAAATCAGGTGTATGCTTTAAATATCTTAGTATCCGTTTAACAGCCTTAAGGTGAGTCTCTTTAGGATTAGATTGAAAACGGGCACATAAACCAACACTAAAAACAATATCCGGTCTACTAGCAGTTAGGTATAAGAGTGACCCAATCATGCCCCTATAGAGTTTTTCCTCAACTGAGGGACTCCCATCATCCATAACCAATTTGGTTGAAGGAGAAATGGGCGTGTCTATGGGTTTGGCTGACTCCATCCCAAAACGCTTAAGTAGCTCCTTGATATACTTTTGTTGATGGATCATGGTGTCGTTTGGAGTTTTCTTGATTTGTAAGCCTAAGAAAAAGTTAAGCTCACCCATCATGCTCATCTCAAACTCACTCCTCATCATATTTGAAAATTCATGGCATAAATCATGATGAGTTGCACCAAATATAATGTCATCTACATATATTTGGACGATTAATAAATGTTCCCCCTTAGATTTTAAAAACAAGGTATTATCTACCTTGCCTCTTCTAAAATCATTTTGAAGTAAAAAGTTTGACAAACGTTCATACCAAGCTCTTGGAGCTTGTTTTAAACCATAAAGCGCTTTGTCAAGTTTAAAAACATGATTTGGAAAATCACCATTTTCAAAACCAGGGGGTTGTTTGACATACACCTCTTCTTTAAGGTATCCATTTAGGAATGCACATTTCACATCCATTTGATATAGCTTGATCTCCATATGAGCTGCAAAGGCTATTAAGATTCGGATAGCCTCAATTCTTGCAACTGGTGCAAAGGTTTCTTCATAGTCGATTCCTTCTTCTTGATTGTATCCTTGAACCACCAGCCTTGCCTTGTTCCTAGTGACTGTTCCTGACTCATCTAGTTTGTTTCGGAACACCCACTTGGTTCCAATGATTGTTCTTTCTGCAGGTTTAGGAACAAGGTGCAATACTTTGTTTCTTTCAAATTGGTGAAGTTCTTCTTGCATAGCCGTGATCCAATCTGAATCTGCAAGGGCCTCATTCACACTTTTTGGCTCGATGTTAGAAAGAAACGCATAGAAAGCACAAAAATTCTTAAGTTTAGATCTAGTTTGCACTCCAGTATTAATATCTGATAAGATTTGATCAAGAGGGTGCGAACTATGGTGCTTCCATGATCTTGGATTAATTGGATTCACAGACCCATGTTCTGGTCGTATAGGATCAGGTTCAAGAACACCTCCTGATCCTGTTTCAGCGCCTGTTTGCAAGCTGGTTCCTGAGGGATATGGTTCCGAACAGAGTTCAATGGTGTTTCCCCCTGTTTGGTATTCACTTTGCATGTTGTTTTGAGGAACACCTTCTGTACCTGTTTTCTCCAAGGCGTTCTCACCTGGTTTCTCATGGATCAACAATTCTTTTTGGACAAGACCTAATTCAAACTCTTCTTCCTGTGCATCATTCTTATTCACAGTATTAGTTTCATCAAAAAGCACATGCACACTTTCCTCAACACACAAGGTTCTTTTGTTAAAGACTTTGTATGCCTTGCTGTGAGAAGAATAACCAATAAATATTGCCTCATCACTCCTAGGATCGAACTTTCCCAAGGCATCCTTTCCATTATTATGCACAAAACATTTACAACCAAAAGTTCTCAAGTGCATAATATTAGGTTTTCTGCCTTTGAAGAGTTCATAAGGAGTTTTGTTCAACATGGGTCTGATCATACATCTATTCATAATATAGCACGATGTGTTCAAAGCTTCTGCCCAAAAGTTCCTAGGAAGACCACTAGCAACAAGCATTGTTCTAGTCATATCTTCTAGGGTACGATTTTTACGCTCAACCACCCCATTCTGTT
Organism: Selenicereus undatus; assembly: GCA_017589665.1. Classification (NCBI taxonomy): domain Eukaryota; kingdom Viridiplantae; phylum Streptophyta; class Magnoliopsida; order Caryophyllales; family Cactaceae; genus Selenicereus; species Selenicereus undatus. Next base: position 21,627,870 of record JACYFF010031956.1, read on the forward strand.
GGGGTGTTCTTGGAGCCGAGAAGTTGTGATCAACACCATGCATATTACAAAAATTTATAAAATTTACATTTTCAAATTCAGTACCATGATCAGACCTCAAGCTAACCAATGAGTGTCCTACTCTCTTTTCAACCCTTTTTAGAAAAGCAATAAAGTTTTCAAACGTTTCATCCTTGGAAGCCAAGAACAGGGTCCAAGTAAATCGAGAGTAGTCATCCACTATGACAAGCACATACCTCTTCCCACCTCTACTTACTATCCTCATGGGACCACATAGATCAATGTGTAATAATTCAAGAGGTCGGGTAGTGCTTACATACTTTTTAGATTTTAAGGAACATCTGACTTGTTTTCCTTTTGCACAAGCTTCACATACCTTGTCATCATTATACTTGATAGAAGGTAGTCCAACAACCAAGTCCTTGGAAACAAGTTTGTTTAGCAAGGACAGGCTTGCATGACCTAGTCTCTTGTGCCATAGCATTATATCATCATTTATTGCATTTAAACAAGTCAGATTATTTTGGGGAAGAGTGGAAATACTAACTTTATAAACATTTTGACATCGCTTCCCCCTTAATACAACATCGCCTGTGTTGTCATTCACAACCAAGCAACGTGTTTTTGAAAACAGTACTAGGTTGTTCTTGTCATACAGTTGGGACACACTTAGCAAATTGTGCTTTAACCCATCAACTAAGTGCACATTATCAATTGAGTGGGAGAGAGTTTTACCAATATTACCTATACCGACAATTGTCCTAGACTTGTCATTTCCAAATGCTACACTCCCACCATTTAGAGCTGTAAGTGAGAGAAAATTTGATCTTTCACCAGTCATGTGCCGTGAACACCCACTATCGACATACCACAACTGCTTGTTTTCAAGGGTGCTTGTGGGGTTGTTCATAAGGTTGTTTTCTCTCACTTCAGCCTGCAAAACAAATCACGGGTTAGTTTTGGGAACCCAGATCCACTTGGGTCCCATTCTTTTAGACAAATAAATCTCATCTTTTCTAATCCAGATTTGTTTCACATGCTTTTCATTCTTTTCATTGGCATGTTTTCTTAAAGGGCAGGTGTATCTATAATGACCCGTTTTCCCACAATGAAAGCAAACAATATTTTCAGGTAATCCAACATACTTCCTATGTATGGGATAAACGGTCCGTTTAGGCTTATAACCAAGTCCCTTTTTGTTTCGACTGTGGTGAGTGTTTAACCAATCAAGGGCTTGTGAGGACTTGTTCCAACGCTTGGTCGTGACAAGTTCGGTTTCCAGTTTTTCTATATTAACATGCAAGCTCTTGTTCTCTTTGAGCAAGTCTTCAACCATTCCTTCCACCTCAAAGAGTTTTTCTTCCACTCGAGTATAATCTCCTTCTTTTATAAAGAGATTTTCTTTGAGCATGTTACTATTTTCATGTAAACCAAGTTTTTCATTTTTAAGAATTTCATTTTCAAGCTCTAGGTCACGAACTTCTCTTTTTAGATCAGCACAGGTGTCTATCACATTATATAGAAGTTCTTCTAAAGTAGCTTTGTTAAGACCATGTACCTTGTTCTTGAGATCTGTGAAGCTGATTGTTGATTCATCATCTGAATCTGAGTCACTTTGTGCCATCAGTGCTACGACCTCTTCTTCAGCTTCAGATTCTCCTTCATCTTCAGAGGAATCTCCCCAAGCAGCCAGCATAGCTTTCGAGAATCGCTTGCCCAGATTGTTGACAGGGTGTTTTCGACCCTGTTTTCAAGGTTGTTCGGGCATCTGTTCTTCTCGAAGCAAAGGACAATTTTTGACTAAGTGATCTGGTTTGCCGCACTTGAAACACCCTATAGGTTGATCTTTAGGGGTGTTTCTGGACTTACTGAATTCTTTTCTTTTGTTGTTCTCCTTGACCTTTTTGAAGAATTTCTTGAATTTTCTGGACATTAGGGCCATATCTTTATCTTCAAGGTCAGAGTCAGTGTCCTCATGTGCTTTCAAGGCAAGCCCACGATCCTTCTTTTGCTCCTCTTTCTGTTGTGAGTTTTTCCGGAGTTCATAGGTTTGGAGATTACCAATCAACTCATCAAGGGTGATTTTGTTCATGTCTTTAGCCTCTTGGATGGCTGTTACTTTGGCCTCCCACGTACGAGGTAGAATTCTAAGGATCTTCCTCACCAACTCTTCAGTGGTGAAGGATTTTCCCAAGGATTTTAACTCGTTCGTTATGTGGGTAAACCGTGTATACATATCCATTATAGTCTCACGATCACCCATACCAAACAACTCATATTGTCGCATAAGTAGCTCAATTCTAGATTGTTTAACTTGACTCGTACCTTCATGAGCAACTTGCAAGGCGTTCCAGATAGCGTGGGCTGATTCACACTCAGAGATGCGAGTGTATTCATCGGGTCCTAGGCCAAAATAGAGTAGCTTCTTGGCCTTTGCATTTTTCTCCATTTTCTTGTAGTCTTCAGAGTCAATTTCAGAAGGTTCCTTGGAAACTTTCTTGCCATCTTCAAGTATTTTGTAGGGAACAAGTGGCCCGTTCTTGATGAGCATCCATAACTCATAGTCTTCTGCCTGAATATAGTTCTCCATCCTATTCTTCCACCAACTACAATGTTGGCCGTTGAAATAGGGTGGACGAGTAATGGATTGCCCTTCAAGAATTCCTTGTGGTGTACTCGTCCTCAGAATCTCTCAAGGTGTTAACCTTTTGAAAGAGAACCTGCTCTGATACCACTTGTTAGATTTATGAGTCTACTTCCACAAGAGGGGGGGTGAATTGTGGTGTCTGATTTTCGCGTTATAAGTAATAAACACCCTGACTGAGGTTGTTCTCAGATGACGAACACCCTGTTGACTTGTTTGCAGGGGGTGTTTTCAGATATTGCAAATACGAAAATCACCAAGATAAATGCGGAATTAAAGCACACACAATTTTTACGTGGAAAACACCTCTAGCCCAACTGAGGTGTGAAAAACCACGACCTACCTCGTGTAGGCTTTTAACCACTTCACTATAACCGGGCTTAACTCGTTACAAATGTAACACACCTTGTTACAACTTGCAACCACGTAATCTCCTTCTCAAGGCAGATTACACCACGTCCAAATCTCACCAGATTGGACACGTCCAAAGTCCACACGACTAGGACACACTCATTCACTTTTGACTGATCTGAGATCAAGGTCAAAAACACCTTACTGGGGTGCTTCTCACTAAGCAGATGTAAGGTACAAATGAAGATCCTATTATGCCAATATATTGAAAGCTTGCTTTAAACACAACTTGAACTGGTTTTTCTTTTCTCAGGTGAAGCTCAAAAATTCTTTCCACTAGAAAAACCTCTTTTGAAATTTTGCCTTTTGGGAATGTTGTGTTTCAAGATTTCTTTTTTTTTCCTTCTCTCTATGGCTCAGTCTATGTCTCCTTTTCAGTGAAAACGGAGCTGTTTTTAACCATAAATTCCAACGGTCAAAAACCAAGGAGAGGAAAGGAAATCACCTAAGTTTGGAAGGTGATTTTTCAAGAGAAAAAACTCCCAACGGCTAGTGATAAAACATTTCCCAAAATCTAATGGATTTGTTATCTTAAGAGATAACCTTTATCTCCTTATAGCCGTGGGTAAGCTTTAAGTAAGGCAACCAGAAATCTTTAGCATTTTAAGAACTTTATCACATCCGAAGATATGGGCAGAGAAAATCTTCCAATTTTCGCAAATCTCCCAAAATCTATTTTCCCAAATCTCCCATAATATATTCAAGAAATATATTTTCCAGAAGAATAACATTTGAAAATATTTTGGAGATTTTGGCCAACCGAAATAATAATTTCAAGGATAATCGGGTATGGCCACTTCAGGTCAGAAACACCCTAGGCACCCTGTTTGCAGGGTTTGTTCGCAGTCTGGTGTTCTGAAGCACTTAGCGCAAATACCGATTCAAGAGATGTTTAAAAAGCTTTTTCAATATTGGCATATTAACAAGAGTCTAAATAAATAAAGCCTATATACCCAAGACTTCTTGTTTGAATCTTGTCCAAGATCCGTAGAGCTGCTGTGAACATCAAGGTTACCTTGTTTGCTGAGGTTGTTCTTTGCATCGCTAGAGAAGCTGCTGGGAACATCAAGGCTACCTTGTTTGTTGGAGTTGTTCTTTGCATTGTTAGAAGAGCTGCTGTGAACATGCCTTACAACCAACTGTAAGATGGCGTTCTTGACTTAATGTAGAATCACCAATTTAAAACCTGTTTTAAGGACTTGTTCTCACATGTAGCAAACCAGTTAACACAGTAAAGATTACAAACACCAGTTTAGGCCTGTTTGCAGATCATGTTTGGAGCAACACTACTTGGACACATTTTTACACTTGGATTTGTTATCATCAAAATTTGAATATAATAACTCAACACATGAACAACAAAGGCATACAACACCTAGCTGAATAAGCAAGCCTAGTTCTGACTCCTAAACACTAAGCACTAAATAGCCCCTAGGCACTAGATCCATCACATGACCAGAAAGAGTTACGGATCATGTCGTCATGGTCGGAGATGATTGGACTAACTATATGCAATGTCAGATGCCACACAAAATATAACCATCCAATCCAACCATACCATATCTACATACAGGGCACAAAATGGAAATCGCTACACTGACCCTTAGAACCACCTAACGATCCCTAAATGGATCGTAATCTGGGTCAGATTCATCATCAGGTTCTTCACCTGAGTCGAAACTACTCGTGGATGCATCTGACTCGGGATTATCAACCTCCTGTTGAACTTGTGGCTCATGTTCCTCCTCTAAATCCACCATCAACTCGTCCGCCTCTTGTTCCCTTTGCTGCTCTATCCCCATCTCATTACTATCTTGATCCCCTTCGGGATCATCCTCCTCTGGATCGTCCTCCCCCTGGTGGTCCTCCTCCCTAAAACTAGAACTAATCACCACTAAGTCTGGGGTGTCAGGGATGTCTATCACCATGTAGGCCTCCCCAGGGCTCTTAGGCATCAGTGGGGTGCCTGGTACGGGTGGGATGGGTGGCTCCTATGCTGGTGCTGGTGCTGGAGCTACAGGACGGGGATGGGCCTGATGGAGGGGAAAGACGTGTTGAAAAGTTTCCATAGTAATTTCCCTTAATTCAAACTCCTATCTCAACAACAACTTCGTAGTGAGAGTCATCCAAGCCCCCTAGGCCTGAAACCTAGGCCTGTCTAAGCCTGGGTTCCCTGTCATCATAAAGTCGTAATAACGATGCCTGAACTCCACCCACAGCCCAACCGGGGGTAAGGACCCCAGCAGTCTCTGCGCAAGGACTGTAATACTGTGGAACTCGGAGTAGGGGTCCTGTGCGTGTGTCTCCATACTAATATGAAGCAATGCAATGTGAGCTATCATTGATCCGCCCAGCAACATGTTAACACCATAGGGATCCATCTAACAAAGAAAACACATATGTGAGATGCAGACAAAACCATAGCCATCCATAAATAAGCAACATGCAAATAAAAGCAACTTGCATTATCCTAATATCACCCTAGCAATATACGGTAGCCCCTCCTAAGAACCACTCTCACCCTATAGTTCCTAGCTCTACCTTCCTCAACAAAATCTCAACTTGACTCTGATACCAAATCTGTAACGCCCCAATAATACATAAATCATGGTTGCATTTACCTACCTAAGCTTAACACCAAGAACTCAATGAACGGGCGTTACCGCCGTCCGCAAGGACAAGGCTTCGCTTGAATATGAAATTTTAGCCATAAAATTAAAGTATATCCTCAAAGGGGCAATCACGTCCATTCAAACCATTTCAGTACATATAGTAATGATGCTAACTTCCTAGGGTTATGTCAACATACATAACTCCATTTAAATAATACAGTTGTAACACCAAAATACATATTGCAGTTCAGATATACAGTTGTGACACCAAAATGCGCCACAATAAGGCATAGAAACATCTTAGCCCTTCTATCCGCCAATTACATGGACGGTCCTAACTTATTTCTCACCTTCAGCTTCCCTATCCGCCTGAAACCGGTTTACTAAACACTTTCCTAAAACAAAACATAAAAACATTTTGAACTGTGAGTCAAAGCTCAGTACATGCATCCCTATACTGATAAAGATTCACTGACAAAGAAATTATGAGGGCCCGCTTTGTAATTCATTTTGATTTTAAAACAAGGAATGTGATGTATATAAAACTAAGTTGCCATTTATTATCTGTTAGTGCACCCCTTAGTAACTATTACGATCTATGTATAGGTGTACACCTGCCAAGCCGACCGGAAGACCTGACTTGAAGTCGCGCGGGTAACTGGAGGGCAATGCCCTGTAACTGGTAACTGATGGGGTCACTAATTATGTGATAAATCACTGATTCAATTGGTTCATTGATGTACTTACCAAAACATTATAATTTCGATAAATACGTGCTGATTTCTAAAGATACAGTCAACGAATGTACCTGGGGTTTTTAAAAGCTAGATCACAGAGTAAATAGATGCACTAAAACGGAGAGAATAGAATGAGTGTTTAGGCCTTGATTCTGTTCAAAAATCATTATAGGCATATGAGGTTAGAAATGAACTTATTTTCATAATGAATACATTTACATAAATTTAGCACAATGGATACCTTTAAATAAAAGAAAAGGCTTAATAAGAATTTGTGCGAACCCATTAATAGATTAAACTTATAAAGTTAAATAAAGTATAGAAATGTTGAGTTAAGCCACGGTAGCGAGTTTAGGGGGGTAAGGGCTTATGACGAAGGTATGGAATGAGTAATCCACAACTTATACTCCCAACTTCAGAATGAGCTGTAAGACCCCAATATAAACATCTTAGGAAGTCCCCTAAAACTTTCATTTAGGACACAAAACATGATCCCCATGACAGGTTCCATAAAATGGGGTTAGAACACCAACATGTCAGGTTTCAGTGCTGGAAAATCCATTCTGCCTAGGTTCAATAAAATGAGCATAACTTCCTCCACGGACCTCGGATTAAGGCGATTCAAGTGGCATTTTAAAGCTAACATCCAGACCTATCTACCCTAAAAAATCAGAATTTGTTTCCTGGCCGATTATTACCATTTTGGTTCCAAAGCTGGTTCTATTTTTCTAAAAATTTCAGGAGCACTGCTTTAGTTGTTCCTTCACTTCTTTTACACCAAACCTCAACACAAAATCTGTCTTAAGAGTGTATAAACACACTTTGGTACATCCCAACCTCATCCAACAATACCATATATAATTCCTCTTCATATTCATATCAAATAAAACTCCTTTTCTAGTCACATAAACCCACACACCTCAAATTTAACATTAGTTGGTCTAAATCTTGCATTTTAGACAAACCCTAGCTTTGGGTCACTTTGAACTCACTCCCAACTTTTCTAACACACCATAAACAACATAAAAACTTCAATATATCAAGAGATAAGCAAAGACAAGGATAAAACATGCAATAAACATCACTTAAACAAGAAGCTTTGCATGACTAAGATGAAACCCTAACCCTAGCCTCATCCAATTTCAACTCCACCATAATCCATCAACAAAATGATTCTTAATACCATAGAAACAACATAATCCATCACTAAAACAACCAAAATAAGAAACAAAAACCAACAAGATCAAGAATCAAAAACAAAAATCAGCATAGGGGTGAAAATAACACTCACTTTGAGCTTGAAAAGAGGTAGATATGATTCTTGATGCTTATGAAAGTGAAAGAGATGTTTAGGAGTGGTGAAAGGGGGATGTTTTGAGGGTTTTTTGGTGGTTGAAAGGTGGCTGGGAGGGGGTGGCTACTGCTGTGTGCCGACTAGAGAGAGAAGGAGGAGAGGGAAGAGAGAGAAAGTCTCTTGAAAGCTTGGTGTAAAATGAAGATAAAATGAAAATTTTCACAATTTATACGACATTTACTTGGCTGCAAATAAAAGTAGAAAAGTCAAATTGTCAAGCTCGATTAAGGCTTAATTAAGAGGGTTTAGCTAAACAAATAAAGCTCAAATCTTGTTGCATCGCAAACGGCCCTAAACGGGCTCGGGTTTAGCGAAAAACTGAAACCGAGTGCGTTTGCGGAAAAAAAAATTCTTTTTTTTTCCAAAGTTTGAGATAAATGGTTGTGGTGCCTTGAAAAAGAATTCTAAATATTAAATTCATAATTATCAAGGCCCAACTCGATTTTTCAAATTCGACTAAAACAAAACCCCGAATTGCAAAGTGAGGGCCTATCTGGAATGTCTATTGGAATCATAAAAGAAATGAGGTAAATGAAATGATATTAATCCCATGGATTAATGAAATGAAATTAATAAGCATAATTTAGGGTCGGGCTATTACATAAAGTGTTAGAAAAAGCGATTGAGGTTGATAAAGCCAAGGTTGATCTGATTTCTAATTTGCATGTGCCTTCTTCTGTGGAGCAAGTCAGATCTTTACTTGGTCATGTTGGTTTCTATAGGAGATTTATTAAGGATTTTAGTAAAGTGACTCGCCCACTTACTAATCTCCTTACCAAAGATACTCCTTTTGTGATTGATGAGTCTTGTGTGCAAGCTTTTGAGAAGCTTCGATCTTTGTTGGTGATAGCCCCTATTGTGCAGCACCCTGATTTTTCTTTGCCATTCGAGATCATGTGTGATGCATCTCATTTTGCTATTGGGGCTGTTTTGGGTCAAAGGGTGAATAGAATGTCTTATGTCATTTACTATGCTAGTAGAACTCTTACTGATGCTCAAAAGAATTATTCAACTACTGAGAAAGAGTTGCTAGCTATGGTATTTGCACTTGATAAATTTCGTCCATACCTTTTGTGTTCTAAAGTGATTGTGTTTACTGATCATGCTGCGTTAAAACACTTACTAGCTAAAAATGACACTAAACCAAGACTCATTAGATGGATTTTGTTGCTCCAACAATTTGATATTGAAGTAAAAGATAGGAAAGGTTCTGAAAATTCTGTTGCCGACCACTTATCTAGAATCTTTACTGAGTATACTAATGACTCAGTTGGCTTTTCTGACCACTTTCCTGATGAGCAACTATTTGTTGTGTCACATGCCCCTTTCCCTTGGTTTGCTTACATTGTGAACTATCTTGCCACTAGGAAGATTCCTCCCCACTAGTCCAAACAAGATAAAGATAGGTTCTTTTCACAGGTAAGACATTACTACTGGGAAGATCCTTATCTTTTCAAACATTGCCCTGACCAAGTGGCACGTAGATGTATCCCCGAAAGTGAAATCCATAGTATTCTCACCTTTTGTCACTCTTATGCTTGTGGTGGTCATTTTGGAGGTCGTACGACAGTTGTTAAAGTCCTACAAAGTGGGTTCTTTTGGCCCACTCTGTTTAGAGATGCTCACTAATTCTGTCTTGCTTATGAGCATTGTCAACGTATGGGTGTCCTGTCCTGTCCTGATATGATGCCCCTTTCCCCTATTCTGATTGTTGAGATATTTGATGTGTCGGGCATTGATTTCATAGGTCCCTTTCCCCCATCTTTTGGCTTTGTTTACATATTGGTTGCTGTTGATTATGTGTCAAAATGGGTGAAAGCGCAGGCTACTAGGACCAATGACCACAAGGTTGTGGTTAAGTTTGTGAAAGAGTGCATTTTCTGTCGGTATGGTACCCCTAGAGCTCTTATTAGTGATGGAGGTAGCCATTTTTGTCATTGATCTTTTGAGGCTTTGCTTAGAAAGTATTCTGTGACTCATAAAGTAGCTACTCCTTATCATCCTCAGAGTAGTGGTCAAGTTGAGGTGTCTAATCCTGAGATCAAGTCTATACTTGAGAAAACGGTTCAACTCGATAGGAATGACTGGTCTTTGAGATTGCATGATGCTCTTTGGGCTTATCGTACTGCTTTTAAGACTCCCATTGGGATGTCTCCTTACCGGCTTCTTTTTGGTAAGGCTTGTCACTTGCCAGTTGAGTTACAACCCCGTGCTTTTTGGGCTATTCAAGCTTTTAATTTTGATATGAAACAAACAGGTTCTAACCGTAGGCTTCAATTGAGTGAATTGGATGAATTGCGTAATGAAGCCTATGAGAATGCTAAGATTTATAAAGCCAAAACCAAAACTTTTCATGATAAAATGATTTCTCGTAAATCTTTTGAACCTAATCAGAAGGTTTGGCTTTTTAACTCTAAGCTTAAGCTGTTTCCTGGCAAATTGAGATCTAGATGGGATGGTCCTTTTGTTGTTCAACAAGTGTTTCCCTCTAGGGCAGTCCAAATTTTGGATCCCCAAAATGGTAGAGTTCTCATGGTTAATGGTCAACGTTTGAAACCTGTTGTGACTTATGATATTAAACCTGGTTTGAATGAATCCCTCAACTTGGTTGACCCTGTCTACTATGATTATAGTGGGTAAGGCATTGTCTGGCTGAAGACATTAAACTTAGCACTTGTTAGGAGGCAACCCAATCTTTTTAGGTGATTTTGAGTCTTTTATTTTTATTGTTCTTTTTAATCAAGGTGTGCTTGTGTTATTGAATGTGATTCTTCACTTGGTTTTTGGCTTTTGAGGTTGGTAATGGTTGTGAAGGTGCTTTAGGAGTGTGATTGCTTAGCTTACATGGAAACAACTTTCCTCATGCTATCAGGTTGTGTTGCTCTTTTCTCCATTTTCTTTTATCTTATTGTTTTCTACATTGAGGACAATGTGAGATCTAGATGTGGGGGGGAGGCAAAATGAAAATATTGAGGAAAATTGAAACTTGAAAATTGTGGGTGAATTTGATTTTGGGAAGCAATTGAGTGTTCTAATTATGCATTTTCTACTCCTATTATGTGGATTTGATTCATGTGACCCATGCTCAGTAGAGATTATTTCTAACTTTGATTAGTTGAAGGCCAAAATTTTTGCTGTGCTAATGTCACTACGTAGTCGATTTTGAGTATGAGGTGTAACCCCATTTACAATGTCGGGATGAGTATTCGATACGCATTGAGTTCCCCATTGACTTTTCAATTCAAAAATTAAATAAATTAAATTAACAGAGTTCTGATTTCGGTACCAATGTTCAGGTCCTATCTTTATCCATATCTTTAATTGCCTGAATATGTGCTAAGTGCTTATCTGAGTGTTATCTTTATTTGTATCTTTATCCACTCAAGAAAGCACATGAAATCAAGTAACTTCTTCTGAAAATAAAAAGCTCAAAGTCTCAAACAAAGAGAAAAGAAAACAAAATAAAAAATTTATTTCGCATTGGGGACTCGATTTTAAAAGATGCTCTTGTGATTTTTGTTATGTGGGGTGAAACTTCGTACTTATGGTTTGCTACTTGGTTTCGTTGTGTACTTAATTTGCTTGAGTCTTGGCCTAATGACTTGGTTGGAATTGGAAATCTTTGATAATGAGTTGTGGGTTGGTAGTGAATTGGTATATGTGATTTGGAGTTGGCATTCGTAGTTGGGTCACTTGATATTCATACCTAATTCTATTCTTTTCCTACTTGATGGTTTGAACGAATACATGCATTGCTGTTGTTCTTTGCTCGAGGACTAGCAAGGTTTGGTGTGGGGGAGTCGATAATTCATATTTTATATGTAATTTTCTCCTTTATTTTACCTACTTTTAAGTCTTTGAAATATATTTTTACGAGTAAATAATGCATAATTTATGTAATTTTTAGGTAAAATAAATATAGAAAAATTTGGGTGGAATTGATTAATTCGACTCAAACCTCCAACATGTGCAAGGCCTGAAGTCCAAGCTCAAGCCCACCAACTCCCTCTTCTCTCACCAGCCGTGTGGGCCTATTCAAACAACCCAACCGAAGCCCAACAGCCATCTTCCACTACCCAGCTCCTCTTCTTCTCTTCCTCTCTCTCACAAATCAATTGGGCCTATCGTAGCAGCCCATCAGCATTTATCCAACTCCTCTTTGGCAACCCACTCCTTTTCCTAAATTTCCCACATGGCTAATTGCTAACCTTGTCAAAGCTAGTTAATTTTTGATTAATTCTATACTTATGACTAGTCATGACCATGCATGTAACATCCCAAATTAATTAAAATTAATTTCCATTAATTTTGGGGGTATCCTAAGGGGTGGATTTTCCACAATAAAAAGGGTCATAGGTTGAAACATCCATACACATACACATTTATCCACTTTCTCACTCAAGCATCCTCTTGTCCTTTCATCTTTCAGTTTTTTTTTTTTTTTTGAGAGAGTCTTTGTAAGACAAGATCATTTGGGTTGAGGGGTTAAGAAGAAAATAAGCTTTGTTAGCTATTTTTCTCTTCTCTTCTCATCTCATTTGTGAGTCAAATTTGAGAGTTTACACTAAGGTTCATAATTTTGTGTAATTGAGTATAAGGTTTGGACATAGGAAGTGAAATATATCAATTTCAATGGTGTTTTCCCTAACTTTGGCCGCCTAAACTACTCATTTCTAGGACTAGGATGGATCCCTAGTAATAATATTCTTTTGCTAATTTCTTATGGGGTTATTTTTGTATCTTTTGCATAATCTTGAGTTTATATTTGATCATCATCTACTTATGCATCTTAACACTAATGCTTAATCATGTTGATGACACTAGTTTAATTTGCTATCTCAAATGAATATTAGACCTTGTACGCTAATATGATAATTATGTAATTTGGGCTTAAAATTATAATTGTTTAAATTGAATAATTCATGCTAGAAATTAGATGAGTTATGTTTAAAAAGAATAATTCATGCTAAACCACTAGATAAATTATGTCACCTTATAATTATAATCATCTTTTTAATTCATGGCCTAATGCTTGTAGCTTAGGTTGAACAAGAGACAAATTGAATCCCTATTCGAATTAGAAAATCAATATTGGTATCAAAGGTGAAATCCAAAGTCCTAGAACTTTCTCCTATTTGAATTCTCTCTACTTTACTACTTATTTGCTCTTCATTTTGTTGGTCAATTTATATTGATAATCCAACTCTGAAATTAAACTATTCTTTATAATCGGAAAGGTAAATTTTAAAAATCGCTATTGTTCCTCGTAGGATCGACACCCTATACTCGCTAGTCTACAATTAACCTTGTGCACTTGCAAGTAAAAAGGGTTTTAAAACTACATATAAAATCCACATCAAATTTTTGGCGTTGTTGCCGTGAAAACGAATAGTGATTTTTGAATTTTCTTTTCCTTTCATTTTTTTTATTTTTGTTTTCCTCTTCCCCGCTAATCTAATAATTTTATTTATTGCTCCACCCCTTGCCCTTTTATCTTTATTGTTTCATTCCCCAATCCCTCCTAATCTAACCATTTTGTTTTTTGTTCTTCCCTCTCCCATCTAATCTAACTATTTTCCCTCTCCCTTCTAATCTAATATAATCTAATCTAACTTTTTTTAATTTTATTTTTGTTATTTTATTTATTGTATCTAATCTAACAATCCCCTTCCCTTTTATTTCTTTTGTTCTTTTTATTTTATTTCATTTCGTTTATTTTGTTTTCTTATCCCCCTTCCCTTTCATTTTTTTTATTTTTATTTTTATTTTTGTTTTTTTCTTCTTATCTCTCACTTCTCTTTTCTTTTTATTTTTGTTTGGTGACTATTGTGGTGATTTCATTCTTTTCTCTTTGTTGCTTGTTGGTATATGCTTGGTAGACGTTCTTTGTGCTTCGATCCTTAACCATACAATCCTTAAATTGAACACTCTCTTCGCAAGATAAGAGCTAAGAAAAATGAATCTAAGAACAAGACGGCTGAAGAACAACCAACCCCACCATTTAAGCAACTTAAAGAGTATTTTACCTCCGCCACCTATGACTCACCAACTAGAACCCGTATGCCCACTGTTACGGTGCCATTTGAGATTAAACATTATCTTATCCAAATGCTCCCATCGTTTTATGGGCTAGAGTCTTAAAATCCTTTCAAGCATGTTGATGCATTCTTAGAGATTTGCTCTACTATGTTTTTACATAATATCTCTTATGATCCCCTTCGCTTGCGGCTTTTTCCTTTTTCTTTAAAAGATAAAGCTAAAGCTTGGTTGGACACTAAGACAAATATCACCACTTGGGATCAATTGCAAAAGGAATTCTTGAAAAAGTTTTTCTCCATTGGTAAACTGACTGCCTTAAGACGTGCTATAACCACCTTCTCACAGAATAAAAATGAACAATTGCATGAAAGTTGGGAAAGGTTTAAAGAGTTGTTGCGATGTTGTCCTCACCATGAGGTACCTATGTGGCAACTTGTCCAGAGTTTTTACTCTGGTTTAGATGAGCATAATAGGCAGATGGTTGATGCATCATGTGGTGGTAGTTTTTTGTACAAAACTACTGAAGAAGCTTGCGAATTGTTTGAAAATTTGAGTGAAAATTCACACTTGCATACTACTTCCTCACATTCTGATTTGCATAGGCAATTAGGAAGTAAAGGGGGGATTTATGATGTTTCACATTCAGTTGACCTTTCTAGTAAAGTCGATGCTTTAGGAAAGAAATTTGATTAATTGTTGTGCATGAACAAAGTGTCTAATGCCCCTTCTATGCAAGATGTGTGTTCGATTTGTGCTAGTCCCATGCATGCTTCTATTGATTGTCTGTGTATTGGTAAGTCTGACTGTATGACTGAACAAGTGAATGCTGCCCAAGGACTTATTCCACCCAACAATCCTTATTCTAATACCTATAATCATGGTTGGAGGAATCATCTTAATTTTTCATAGAGGTCTCAAAATGTTAAGAATCCTCAAGCCCAGTCCAGTAGACCTACCCCTCCTGGTTTTCAACACCAGAGATATACTCCTCCTTCTTCCCATCCAGCTCCATCTAGGAGCTCTGAAATTAACAAGGTAACTTCTGCCCTTGGTACTTTGACTTCTATTGTGCAAAATCTTGATAGTAAAGTCCAAGGCATTGAGTCTAAAATGCATATTGTTAACTCCCATTCACAATCCACAGCTAAGTTAGAAACCCAGCTTGGGCAACTAGCCATAGATGTAGGTAAAAGAAAAGAAGGAAAACTTCCAAGTCACCCCATTCAGAACCCTAAAGGCCAACAATTTGAACAATTGAAAGTTGTAATGGTTCTTAGGAGTGGTAAAGAAGTACACAAGAAGGTGAGTGAGAAGAAACATGATAAAGATGAAAGACTTGAGACCATGGAGAGTGATATTGAGATTGAAAAAGAGAATGACTCATCCCCTTTTCCTGCTATGTCTGACCCCATTGTGACATATGAGCCAAGGGTTCCTTACCCTCAAGCTTTGGATGTACCGTTCTCTTCCAAGAAAGAGAAGCAAAGAGATGACATCCTTGAGACCTTCAAGCAAGTTAAGGTCAATCTTCCCCTCTTGGAAGCAATTAGACAGATCCATGCTTATGCTAAGTTCCTTAAAGACATGTGCACTTTTAAAAGAAAATCTAAAGATGACAAGTCTAAAAAGGTTCTTCTAAGTGAACAAGTGAGTTCCATTCTGAAATGTGATACTTCACCTAAGTTCAAAGATCCTGGTGTCCCTACCATTTCATGTTTTATTGGCAATCACAAAATTGAAAGGGTGCATTTGGATTTGGGTTCTAGTGTCAATTTGATACCATATTTTGTTTACTTAGAGTTGGGATTAGGTGAACTGCAACCTTCCAACTGTACCCTTCAGCTTGCTGATAGGTCGATTAGGACTCCTAGAGGGCGAATAGATGATGTCTTGGTGCAAATTGATAAAGGATTCTTTCCTGTTGATTTTGTTGTGTTGAACATGGACCCCAGTCATGCTTCTAAGCAAATCCCTCTTATTTTAGGACCTCCCTTCCTAGCCACAGCTAATGCTACCATTAACTGTAGGTCGGGAGTGATGGATGTCTCGGTCATGAACATGAGGATTAGGCTTAACATTTTTAAAGCTTCTACTCAACCTGTGTTTGAAGATGAATCTGAATGCTTCTTTGTTGATATGATTGATGGAATGATTGAAGAAGACTTGCCTGCTATTTTGAGTAGTGATCCCTTGGGAACTTGTCTTTCCTATTGGGATTTGAGGTTGTTTGATTTGGAAAGTACCATAGGTGAGATGAATTTTACTCTTGACTGTACTTCTTATCTTGAGTCTTCCTCTTGGGTGTCCACATATGAACCTCTTCCCCCTTTGGCTAGTTCTCCTAAGCCACCTTCTGTTGTATCTCCACCTAAACTTGAGTTGAAACCTCTTCCTGATTCACTCAAGTATGTGTTTTTAGGCCCCAAAGAGACTCTACCTGTTATTATATCTTCTCTTCTATCTTGTGATCAAGAGGAAGAACTGATTCGTGTTTTGTCTGATCATAAGGGTGCTATTGGATGGTCTGTTGCTGATTCGAAAGGGATTAGTCCTACAATTTGTATGCACAGAATTCATTTAGAGGACAATGCTAAACCAGTTAGGCAAACGCAACGTAGATTGAACCCCCACATGAAAGAAGTTGTTTAGAAAGAGGTAGTAAAGCTTTTAGATGAAGGCATTATCTACCCTATTTCTAATAGTCAATGGGTTAGTCCAGTTCAGGTAGTCCCTAAGAAATCTGGCATAACTGTGGTTAAGAATACTGAAGGTGAACTAATTCCCACTAGACAGGCCACGGGGTGGAGGGTGTGCATTGATTACAGGAAATTGAATTCTGTCACAAGAAAGGACCATTTTCCCCTCCCATTCATTGATCAAATTTTGGAAAAGTTAGCTGGACAAAGGTTTTACTGCTTTCTAGATGGGTATTTTGGTTACAACCAAATACCTGTCTATCTTCAGGACCAAGAGAAAACCACATTTACATGCCCATCAGGTACCTTTGCCTATCAAAGGATGTCTTTTGGGTTGTGTAATGCACCTTCTACATTCCAGAGATGTATGATGGTCATATTTTCCGATTATATTGATAATTTCATGGAAGTGTTTATGGATGATATCTCTGTTTTTGGTTCTTCCGTTGATGTGTGTCTTGCTAATTTATCCATTGTGCTGAAAAGATGTGAAGAAGTGAATCTTATTTTGAGTTGGGAAAAGAGTCATTTCATGGTCTAAGAAGGGATTCTTTTAGGACATAAAGTGTAACGCCCCAATAATACATAAACCATGGCTGCATTTTCCTACCTAACTTTAACACCAAGAAATCAATGAACGGGCGTTACCGCCATCCGCAAGGATAAGGCTTCGCTTGAATATGAAATTTTAGCCACAAAATTAAAGTATATCCTCAAAGGGGCAATCACGTCCATTCAAACCATTTAAGTACATATAGTAATGATGCTAACTTCCCAAGGTTACATCAACATACATAACACCATTTAATAATACAGTTGTAACACCAAAATACATATTGCAGTTTAGATATACAGCTGGGACACCAAAATGTACCACAATAAGGTATAAAAGCATCTTAGCCCTTCTATCCGCCAATTACATGGACGGTCCTGACTTATTTCTCACCTTCAACTTCCCTGTCCGCCTTAGACCGGTTTACTGAACACTTTCCTAAAACAAAACATAAAAACATTTCGAACTGTGAGCCAAAGCTCAGTACATGTATCCCTATACTGATAAAGATTCACTGACAAAGAAATTATGAGGGCCCGCTTTGCAATTCATTTTGATTTTAAAACAGGGAATGTGATGTATATAAAACTAAGTTGCCATTTATTATCTGTTAGTGCACCCCTTAGTAACTGTTACGATCTATATATAGGTGTACACCTGCCAAGCCGACCGGAAGACCTGACCTAAAGCCGCACGGGTAACTGGAGGGCAATGCCCTGTAACTGATAACTGATGGGGTCACTAATTATGTGATAAATCATTGATTCAATTGGTTCATTGATGTACTTACCAAAACAATATAATTTCGATAAATATGTGCTAATTTCTAAAGATAAAGTCAATGAACGTACCTGGAGTTTTTAAAAGCTAGATCATAGAGTAAATAGATGCACTAAAACGGAGAGAATAGAATGAGTGTTTAGGCCTTGATTCTGTTCAAAAATCATTATAGGCATATGAGGTTAGAAATGAACTTATTTTCATAATGAATACATTTACATAAAATTAGCACAATGGATACCTTTAAATAAAAGAAAAGGCTTAATAAGAATTTGTGCGAACCCGTTAATAGATTAAACTTATAAAGTTAAATAAAGTATAGAAATGCTGAGTTAAGGCACGGTAGCGAGTTTAGGGGCGGTAAGGACTTATGACAAGGAAATATCCACAACTTATACTCCCGACTTCAAAATGAGACGTAAGACCCCAATATAAATAGCTTAGGAAGTCCCCTAAAACTTTCATTTAGGACACGAAACATGATCCCCATGATAGGTTCCATAAAATCGGGTTAGAACACCAACATGTCAGGTTTCAGTGCTGGAAAATCTATTCTGCCTAGGTTCAGTAAAATGGCCATAGCTTCCTCCACAGACCTCGGATTAAGGCGATTCAAGAGGAATTTTAAAGCTAACATCCAGACGTATCTACCCACAAAAAATCCGAATCTTTGTCCTGACCGATTATTACCAGGTTTGTTCCAAAGTTCGTTCTGTTTTCCTGAAAATTTCAGCAGCACTGCTTTAGTTGTTCCTTCACTTGTTTTACACCAAACCTCAACTCAAACTCTTTCTTAAGAGTGTATAACCACACTTTGGTACATCCCAACCTCATACAACAACATCATACATAATCCCTCTTCATATTCATATCAAATAAAACTCCTTTTCTAGTCACATAAACCCACACACCTCAAATTTAACATTAGTTGGTCCAAATCTTGCATTTTGGACAAACCCTAGCTTTTGGTCACTTTGAACTCACTCCCAACTTTTCCAACACACCATAAACAACATAAAAACTTCAATATATCAAGAGATAAGCAAAGACAAGGATAAAACATGCAATAAACATCACTTAAAAAAGACGCTTTGCATGACCAAGATGAAACCCTAACCCTAGCCTCATCCAATTTCAACTCCACCATAATCCATCAACAAAATGATTCTTAATACCATAAAAAAAAAAACATAATCCATCACTAAAACAACCAAAATAAGAAATAAGAACCAACAAGATCAAGAATCGAAAACAAAAATCAGCATAGGGATGAAAATAACACTCACTTTGAGCTTGAAAAGAGGTAGATATGATTCTTGATGCTTATGGAAGTGAAAGAGGTGTTTGGGGGTGGTGAGTGCGGGATGTTTTGAGGGTTTTTTGGTGGTTGAAAGGTGGCTGGGAGGGGGTGGCTGCTGTTGTGTGTCGAGTAGAGAGATAAGGAGGAGAGGGAAGAGAGAAAAAGTCTCTTGAAAGCTTGGTGTAAAATGAAGATAAAATGAAAATTTTTACAATTTATACCACATTTACTTGGCTGCAAATAAAAGTAGAAAATTCAAAATTGTCAAGCTTGATTAAGGCTTAATTAAGAGGGTTTAGCTAAACAAATAAAGATCAAGTCTTGTTGCATCACAAACGGCCCTAAACGGGCTCGGGTTTAGCAAAAAACTGAAACCGAGTGCGTTTGTGGAAAAAAAAAAATTCTTTTTTTTTTCCAAAGTTTGAGATAAATGGTTGTGGTGCCTTGAAAAAGAATTCTAAACATTAAATTCATAATTATCAAGGCCCAACTCGATTTTTCAAATTCAACTAAAACAAAACCCCGAATTGCAAAGTGAGGGCCTATCTAGAATGTCCACTGGAATCATAAAAGAAATGAGGTAAATGAAATGATATTAATCCCATGGATTAATGAAATGAAATTAATAAGCATAATTTCGGGTCGGACTATTACAGTCTCGCCCCCTAAGAAGTTTCGTCCTCGAAACTGATGAACTTAACCATAACAAACAGGGTTACCTCGAACAAATGTGGGTATTTGGCTTTCGTTGCCTCCTCGGTCTCCCAAGTAGCTTCTTGGGAGGTATGGTTCATCCAGAGTACTTTAACCAATGGTATCTGCTTGTTGCGCAACTGTTTGATCCTGAGATCTAGTATTTGAACAGGACGCTCTTCATATACTAGATCTTCAGCGATATCGATAAGTTCAGATACAAGGGTATGGTTTGGACCTGGAATATATTTTCGAAGCTGAGAGATATGAAACACGTTATGCACGTGCTCAAGTTCGACAGGCAACTCTAGGCGATAAGCGACAGGATTCAACCTTTCAACAATTTGATAAGGTCCAATGTACCTTGGACTCAATTTGCCCCGTACTCCGAACCTCTTCACACCTTTAGTTGGTGAAACTTTTAGAAAAACTTTATCACTGACTTGAAACTCTAGAGGCCTTCTTCTTTTGTCTGTATAACTTTTCTGTCGACTTTGGGCAACCCTGATATGCTCCTGAATCTTTCTTATTATCTCAGTGGTCTCTTAAATCATTTCAGGACCTATAATCAGTGCCTCATCCAAATCACTCCAGCACAACGACATTCTACATTTTCTCCCGTACAGAGCCTCAAATGGGGCCATTTTGATGGTGGACTGATAATTGTTGTTATAAGAAAATTCCACCAATGGTAAATCATCTTCCCATTTCCCTTGGAGCTCCAATACACAAGCTCTCAGCATGTCCTCCAAAATTTGATTCACCCTTTCAGTTTGTCCATCTATCTCTGGGTGATAGGAGCTACTGAAGTTTAGTTTGGTCCCAAAGGCCTTTTGAAGTGCTTGCCAGAGGCGCACTTGGAATCGTTGATCCCTATTTGAGACTATGTCTAGAGGGATCCCATGTAGACAGATTATCTCCTTAACATACAGTTGGGCTAGTCTTTCTATTCCCCAAGTATCCTTAATTGGCAGGAAATGAGCCGACTTCGTGAGTCGGTCAACTATGACCCAGATAGCATTCTTCTTCGAGGCAGAAAGGGGTAAACCCATAACAAAGTCCATTGAGATTGAATCCCACTACTAAGTGGGAATTTGTAAGGGTCGTAGTTCACCCATAGGGCACTGATGCTCTGCTTTAACTTTCTGGCAGATTAAACACTTGTTCACATATTCTGCAACATCTTTCTTTATATTATTCCACCAAAAATATTGTCTCAGATCTCTGTACATCTTTGTGCCTCCTGGATGCACTGAATAACGAGTATTGTGAGCCTCTTCCAAGATTTGCTTTCTTACTTCCCCATTTTTGGGCATACATAGGCGATTTTGGAACCGCAAAGTCCCATCCTTATGTACTACAAAACCTGGAGACTTCCCTTTTTCTAAATTTTGCTTTATGCTTTGGAGTTCAGGATCACTTTCCTGAATCAGTTGAATTTCTTCCACCAGGGAAGACTGAATAATAAGTGTTCATAATTGAGCATTCGCTCGCCCGTGAAATACTAGTTGAATTCCAAAGTCCTCAAGTTCTCTCAAGAGGTGCAATTGAGTAATCACCACAGTGTTTGAGCTATGTTGCGCCTTCCTACTCAAGGCATCCGCCACCACATTTGCTTTACTAAGGTGGTATTGAATTTGCAAATCATAATCGTTAAGCAACTCAAGCCAATGTCGTTGCCTCAAGTTGAGCTCCTTCTGGGTGAAGATATAGTTTAGACTTTGATGATCAGTATAGATCTTGCACGATACCTCATATAAATAATGTCTCTAAATTTTCAGTGCAAAGACCACGGCTGCTAATTCCAAGTCATGGGTAGGTAGTTTTTCTCGTATGGCTTGAGTTGTCGAGAAGCATAAGCCACTACTTTGTCCTCTTGCATCAGTACGCACCCGAGACCGTTCTTCGATGCGTCACTATAAATTGTGTACTCCTTCCTTCCATTGGTAACGTGAGAATTGGGGCGGTAGTTAGTCGCTGCCTTAGCTCTTGGAAAGCTTTCTCACATCTGTCAGTCCACTCAAACTTATTCACCTTCTTTAATAGATTGGTCAGTGGTGAAGCGATTTTCGAAAAGTCCTGGACGAACCTTCGATAATAACCTGCTAAACCCAGAAAACTTCTAATTTCAGTGACATTGGTAGGCCTTGGCCATTCTATGATTGCTTTCACCTTTTCGGGGTCAACTTTAATTCCTTTGGTAATCACATGCCCCAAAAATACCACTTCCTCCAGCCAAAATTCACATTTCTTTAATTTTCCATAGAGTTGATGCTCCCTTAAGGTTTGCAGTACTGTTCGCAATTGGTCAGCATGTCCCTCCCTATCCTTAGAATAGATAAAGATGTCATCTATAAATACCACTACAAACTTATCTAAATAGGGTCTGAAAACCCTGTTCATAAGGTCCATGAAGGCTGTAGGGGCATTAGTGAGACCAAAAGGCATCACTGTGAATTCGTAGTGACCATACCTAGTTCGAAATGCTGTCTTAGGAATGTCGTCAGGTTTAATCATAAGTTGATGGTACCCTGACCTCAAATCAATCTTACAGAACACTCATGCTGCTTGTAATTGATCAAATAAATCATCTACTCGTGGCAGAGGATATTTATTCTTGATGGTAATCTTGTTCAACTCCCTCTAATCAATACATAGCCTTAAGGTTCCATCCTTCTTCTTCACAAACAGCATTGGAGCACCCCATGGTGACACACTAGGCCTAATAAAGCCCTTCTATAACAGCTCATCTAGCTGAATCTTTAGTTCCTTAAGCTCTGTTGGGGCCATACGATATGGGGCCTTCGAAATAGGTTGGGCTCTAGGAATTGACTCGATCGCAAAATCAATTTCCCTCTGTGAGGGTAGTTCTAGTAACTCCTCAGGGAAAACATCTTCAAATTCACAAACGACAGGAATATTCTCTACTTCCTCTTCTTTTGTTTGGGTGCTGATAGCATAACACCAATATCCAATACACCCCTGATATAACAACTTACTTACTTTCATAGTAGAAATCAAGGGACAAGAGTTTGCCTCTCTCTGCCCATAAAAACACACTTTTCTCCCTTTTTCATCTTTCAGAACAACCTTAAGATCTTCACAGTCGATTTGGGCTCTATAAGAATGCAACCAATTCATCCCCAAAATGATATCAAAATCAGACAAATCAAATTGAATAAAATCCACAGGGAAGGTGGTTTCACCAATGATGATGGTGACAAGTTCATAAGAGAGGGGGCACTCAATCACAGAATTATTGGATAGCTTGATTCTATAATTGGTTGCCATCCTTCTGTTCTCAAGGCTCAATTGTTCAGCAGATCGGGTAGATATAAACGAATGAGTGGCACCCGAATCAAATAATACGCAAAATGGCTTTGAATTTAAAAAGAGAGTTCCAATGACTACCGTACCAGAGGTAGCATCTTCCTTTTTGTTCATCACAAATGCCCTTCCTGAAACTGCAGGCCTTGAAGGTGGACGTCCCTGGCGGAGTAGGGCCAAGGGTTTCGCTGCGCCCTTGTCTACAGCTTTTCATCATCGGGGGCATGCAGCGATAAGATGTTCAGGACTTCCACACCACATGCATTTGTTGGTGCCAACGCAGCATTCAGGAGTGGTATGATTTGTTCTTCCACATTTCCCACAAGGTGCTGTGGAGCCTATAGGACGACTCTTAGAGGGAACAGGAGTAGGTTTCTTCTGGTTCTGCTGGTTCTGGTTCACACTCTTACTTGGAGTCCCCCGCTCAAACCCCTTTCTCTTGTGGTTGATTGGATTCAGTGTCCTCAACTCCGTCTTCACTCTTTCCACTTCAGCTGTGTAATAGCACGACCCTAAACTATATTTATTTATTTAATTAAGTCAT
>JACYFF010031956.1:21686559-21712794 GCA_017589665.1 Selenicereus undatus
ATATATATATATATATATGTATGTATATATATATATATATATATATATATATATATATATATATATATGTATATAGTGGAATAATAGCTAAATAACATGTGCCCAGTGCCACGTCTCCTTTATTCGTAGTTAATTATAACTTTTTTTTTTGAAAGAAAATCTAAAACCCTTTTTTTTTTGCTGTCTTCTCTCGAATATTCTTCTTCCTTCTGCCATTGGATAAACTAGAACATACCAGGGTGGAAGTCCCTACCATGCCCGCTCCACCAACTTTACCTTCCACTCGTTCCGGCTGCCTTAAATGTTCTACTATGAACAGTAGCCAACACCTTGTGTTGCCCCCTTATCTCATCTTAGCTTAACAAAATAGGGGCATTCCAATTGGTTGTTTGCTGGTGTCCTCCACTAGTGCTACAACTACTATGTGTCCCAGGTTGATAATCCACTCAAACTGAGACCCGTGCGACCTAGCAAACATTGCTTAGAACTCTTGTGGTGTTTGCTAGTAGGAATTCAAGGATGCCTAACTTACACTTGAGAAGCTAAGTAAGCACACACACTCTTAGAGAGAGAAAGTAGAGAGAAAGAGTTTGGGAGAATGCTCTTTGTATTGCGCTTGAATGTTTGATGTGCAAATGTGCCCCTTGGGGGTATATATGTACATCCATCTCCTCAATGGACAGTGGAGATCAACTTGATCCAATGGTTGAGAATGTACATCCAGAATATTCTATACATCTCCCTAACATACTACACAACTCTACACTTGCGTAGAACATTATGGAACACTCTAGAACATACTCTAGGGAAATCTAGGGCATTCTAGAGCGGTCCATGACATATGGCTGCATGACCACCAAATCGACCAGCCACCGTTGCCAGCACAATCCACTACCTGCGCACTCCGTTCTTTTGTTCTTCATCTTTTTTTGACTCTAATATTCAGAGGTGAGATGATGGGTAAAAAACTTGGAATTTTTGTTATGGGGGATGAAACACTAGTTGTAAGAAGCACTTTAAAGAGTTTGAGAGTAAAAAAAAAAATAAGCATGGTATTCGAACTCAAATGGCTTATTTTATTGTTATTTCAAAGTTGATTTAGATTTCAGACAATTTCAAATCTAATTGATGGACTTGTTTGCAGTTTTATTAGAGCTAGTTGACCTCTATTAGTTGTCGTTGAACTAATTTTGGAGATTCTTTGTTTATTTGTGTAGGTTTAGTTGAGAATTTCAACCTGCATTTAGTAGTTAAATTTGTACTTTATAAATTACATTTTTAATTTTTTTGTTTAAAAAAAGGGGACCAAAAGACAATGAAAAGGATACCTCAAAGGAAGAAAGTATTGACATTAGTCAATTACTAATTGCCGACAAGCCCCATGATCAATAAGTTCAGAGGTGTGGGGATTATGTAAATCATTTGACTAACACACTGGTTGCTCTGTGAGCTTTCAATGTCTGGCTCAATCAAAGGTCAGCTTGGACTTGATCAAACTTGAAGTAGGACCCTCTGTCGCCAATGCCAGTAAGGTGAATTTTCTTTTGTTGTTGTCAATCCAATTTATATCCTCTTTTTGTTCTTTATTCCATTGAGTCGATCGCATTCTCCAATTCATGTGTTAATGTCTTAGCTTAGGGATTAAATTTTTATGGTGTTGGATTCATAGGCTATTCATTAGTTAATACTACAACTTGTGAATTTCGATGTAAAGTTTTTTTGTAACCTCTGGTTTAAATTTCTTGTGGACATAGTGAAATGTGAAATAAGAGGAACAAAATGTCAGAATTAAAAAATGTTGATTAATTAAAACATGATATTTTAGTAATCCAAAGGGAGAAAGAGGTCAAATGTTCACATCCTTATTGGTCGTCATCTAATTGCTAGTTTATAAGGTTCTAGTTTGTTCATGGATTTTGTAAAAAGTCATTCCTTTGCTTCCGTAAGGATAAGATCTTCAAGGCTAGCTGGAGATTTACTCAAGGAGTAAGAATAGGGGTAGTTCATCGCTACGATCTCAGCTATTTAACAAGTAAGCAACAAATTTCTTTCTTAATTCCTATACTTTGACACTGTGAGGTTATGAGACAACATCTAATAGGGATATTTGTTTGTGTATTAATATTAGAAATTATGGTTACTTAGAGAATAATTATAAGTCCCATATAACAAGAGATGCATATGATGTATACACTATTGTACTCCTTCAATCTGAATGAGGTGATACTATAGATATATTAACCTTGAGCTGTAGAAACTTATATGAAGAAAAACCCTCGGTGAAAATGTGTGCTACATGCGACTGTGTGGGGATGAAATGAACATGAAACTACTTGCTAGCGACCATTCATGAACAAAAGTGGTAATCAACCTTGATGTGCTTGCTGCGATTGTGAAGAACTAGGTTGAAGCAAGATCAATAGCAAAAACATTATCACAAAACATTTTCTCAACCACTAAATCTCAGTCATTGTATATGCTGCAGCTATGTGCGCAACCTCTGTAGAAGAGCGAGAAACAGTGGGTTGCTTTTTGGCGTGCCATGATATGAGAATGGAGCCCAGGAAAACAGTAAACTCAGTGGTGGAGCAGCAAGTATCAGGACAATCAACACAATCTACATCACATAATGCTACCATAAGGCCTATCTTGAAGTTAGACTTGAAGTAGAGCCTATGATCAGTTGTACCCTACAAATAGGTAAAAATGCATCTCATAACATGAAGGTAAGTAGTGTAGAGAGCATATGTTAATAGGGAAACTACATGCATGACATAGGCAATGTTAGGTCGAGTCATGGTAATGTGCTGTAATGCACTAATCACACTCCTAAATTCGGTGGGGATAATAAGTAAGTCACCATTAATTAAAGATATAGCGGCTCAAGAAACACATAGTGTGCATAGAGATGTAAGTGTATGAAGATGGAATTTCTTAAGAAGATCAATGACATATTTGTGCTGAGAAAGAAACGGTATAGAAGAAGTACACACAACTTGATCCTAGAAAGTAATATAGGTTGCCAAGATACTTCATGGCAAAGTGATGAGACAACTGAGTGATGAAGGATCATATGAGAGTAGGATTGTTATCAGTAAGGAGTATATCATCAACATAAAGGAAAAGGACAAGGATGGTGGACTGTTAATAATACAATAACATGGATATGTCAACTTTACTGTAAACAAAAGCTTTAGAAAGCATGAAGGAACTAAAACACCAAAATTGAAGCTTAAGGAGCTTGTTTGAAGCCATAGGAGCTTGTTTATCTTGATGATGCTGATTCCATTATGAGATAGATTTAGCTATATGGACATCCTAATCCAATTGGAGTTAGATTCCTTTGAAAAGAGAGACAAGCAACAAAGCTAGATCAATTGTAAATGCTATGGTATTACACAATATCTGAATTCAAATTCGATCTAACACATAAAGTAACTAACCAGAAGTCCATCGAACACTCAAATTAGCCCAAATCAAAATGAACTGAATCCAACCTGAACATTCTCCTGCGAACTTTTATTTTTTTCAAAGATAATCTTATTGGATCAAGTGTCATTTGCCCCAAAGTCAACTCAAACAAAAGCTAATTAATCTAGAACCGAAACCGAAATTGAATCCAATATTTTTAACTCGAACATGACCCCCATTTCGAAACTAATCAAACCTAAAATTGCAGTGAATGACATATTAATTGCTAGACCTAGTTGAGTTTAGCCGTTTGATGATTGGTAAAATTGCAATTGCAAACGAAACCTAACAAAGGAATAAATAATCTATATAAATATATTAAACTAAAACTAAGTTTGTTCTCCAATTGCCATGTATTATGCTCATGTAATTTGCTTTTTTAAAGTGTTTTTCATCCATATTATTAGAAGAGTCTTAAAATATCATTTTATGCTTTTTTTGGCACCTCCAATGTTTTATCTTTTCCAAAAAAAATTTAGATAAACACTATATAAAATAAAAGATTTTGATTCCCAATATTATCTAAAATTTAGCAATAGCTAATACCAAGGTTATTAATATAGATTTTGAAGATAAAATATTTTGATTTCCAAAGCTAGGTCCAACACTAATTTCAAATCTCATGGCATGATATAAAATATATAAATGTCTAAAAACAATAGAAAATCATCTAGTAAATATGTATACAAAATAATAAATCATCTAGTTTTGGAGTTTTTGAGTTCTTTTTTTCTAAAAATCAATAATTTTCAAACTTATGTATAGTTGTCAGGTGGTATAAAATATATGATATCATTAAATTAAAATTTTCTATTTATTACAATAAATTATTGTTAGATTAGGTGAATATAAGCGTCATAATTTAAATGCAGTCAACGAAGATGGAATCATAAATAAACTAGTAATTAATGAAACTTAGTGAAACCCCCATGATAACTAAATAAGAAACCAATTTAGGTGATGACAATGAAAAAGTAGGTTATGTGAATGGCTAAACCCCCCCCCCCAAAGAAAAAATAAAAATCTAATCAAACATTAAATTATAATATTGAGTAAAGTTAAACTTGTTAAAATGAAACTCAAAGAAACAAAATTCACCAGATTTACCAAAAATGAGAAAGTTTTTACCAATCGAAGCTCTCCTTTGTATCACTTTACCCATAGTCTTTGCTAATCTTTCAAATGGTTAATCGCTTTGCAATAACCATTTGATAATTGCCTGTAATCACTTGCTAGTTTTTCTGTCTTTTCTTCGGTTCAATAGTCTTGTGCCTTTTGTTTTTTTGGGTATTAGCAGAGGTTTATGGCTAAGCAAAGCTTATGCATCCTCTATTAAACCATTTGTTACTATCAATCGAACGAGAAACCAACCAAGACCACATCCAACAAACAAAAATGAAATGTGAAACTAAAGGGTATCCCTTTTGTGGCAACTCTTCTTCCCTCAACTGATATAATAAGATGCCCTTTCTTCCATATCCGAAGGCAAAAGTGTGTGAGAGTGAATCAACAAAGTATGGAAATGGATTGATTTAGAGTGTGAAAATCTATCTTTATATAAGGTTCGGGGACACCTTCTACTATAACTAGGCTGGGAACTATTTGTCTCGAGGTATTAAGCTTTTTATCATCCTGTCATTGAGCTATTTTTCTGAAGAACCTCCTCTACAGTATCATCACCGTGTACTCGCTTTGACTGATTGTTCGCATTGGATTTTGTCCCGAGCCTACTTTATTTGTAATTCAAATTGCCCATGTTCACACAAAAAGTAGAAGGACTGTGCGGAACCCCACTTGAAAGACAAAAATCAAGTGCCATACTCGACTACTCTTTTTCTTATGCCTAGTGTGCTATTTGAGATAGTTAAGAAAGGGTGCAGATTTTTCTTTATATGATGAGTTTGATTTAGCCAGAATCAAGAATGATGAAGGATGAGGAGTGACATATTGAACACATCCTCTGATGATTTTATTTTGATCATTGTTTGTTACAAAAAGAACCTGGATTGTGTATATATACCAGGTAGGGAGAGGAAGAAAGGGAAAACAGAATGAGAAAGAGAAAAACAGAAATCATAGCCACCTAACAAACTTTTTCCACCTCACCATATTCTCTTACCAACTAGCTAACTAACTTGATTTATCATCCCCATATTCTTCACTCCCCCTCAAGTTGGAAGTGTGAAATATGTCTTGAACACCCAACTTGGACAGCAGCAAGGTGTGTTGATGTACTGAAACCACTTTGGTAAATATATCAACCAGTTGAGCTTTGGTATGAACATAAGTGGTGTAACGCCCCAATAATACATAAATCATAGATGCATGAACCTACCTACGCTGAACACCAAGAAATCAATAGTTGGGCGTTACCGTCGTCCACAAGGACAAGGCTGCTCTTGAATATGAAAATTTAGCCATAAAATCAAAGTATAACCTTAAAGGGCATTCACGACCATTCAAAACATTTAACAATACACGAGAATGATTCTAACTTCAGTTGAGCTTTGGTATGAACATAAGTGGTGTAATGCCCCAATAATACATAAATCATAGCTACATTAACCTACCTAAGCTGAACACCAAGAAATCAATAGTTGGGCATTACCGTCGTCCACAAGGACAACGCTGCTCTTGAATATGAAAATTTAGCCATAAAATCAAAGTATAACCTTAAAGGGCATTCACGACCATTCGAAACATTTAACAACACACGAGAATGATTCTAACTTCCCAAGGTTACATCATCATACATAACTCAGTTTAATTATACAATTACAACATCAACATACATGTTGCAGTTCAGACATATATAGCTGGAACACCAAAAAGCACCACCATAAGACATGAAAACATCTTAGCACTCTTAGCACTTCTATCCGCCAATCTCATGGACGGTCTTGACTTATTTATCACCTTCAGCTTCCCTACCCGCCTGAGAGCGGTTTACTGAATACTTTCCTAAACCAAAACATAAAAACATTTCGAAATGTGAGCCAAAGCTCAGTACATGCATCCCTGTACTGATAAAGATTTGTTGAAAAAGAAAATTATGAGGGCGCACTTTGCAATTAATTTTGATTTTAAAACAGGGAATGAGATGTATATAAAGCTAAGTTGTCAATTATTATCTGTTAGTGCACCCCTTAGTAACTATTACGATCTATGTATAGGTGTACACCTACCAAGCCGACCGGAAGACCTGGCCTAAAGCCGCGCGGGTAACTGGAGGGCAATGCCCTGTAACTGATAACTGGTGGGGTCACTAATTATGTGATAAATCATTGATTCAATTGGTTCATTGATGTACTTACCAAAACATTATAATTTCAATAAATACATGCTGATTTCTAAAGATACAGTTAATGAACGTACCTGGGGTTTTTAAAAACTAGATCACAGAGTAAATAGATGCACTAAAACGGAGTGAATAGAATGAGTGTTTAGGCCTTGATTCTGTTCAAAAGTCATTATAGGCATATGAGGTTAGAAATGAACTTATTTTCATAATGAATACATTCACATAAAATTAGCACAATGGATACCTTTAAATAAAAGAAAAGTCTTATAAAGAATTTGTGCGAACCAGTTAATAGATCAAACTTATAAAGTTTTGATAAAGTATAGAAATGCTAAGTTAAGGCACGGTAGCGAGTTTAGAGGGGGTAAGGACTTATGACGAGGGTATGGAATGAGTAATCCACAACTTATACTCCCGACTTCAAAATGAGACGTAGGACCCCAATATAAATAGCTTAGGAAGTCCCCTAAAACTTTCACTTAGGACATGAAACATGATCCCCATGACAGGTTCCATAAACTGGGGTTAGAGCACCAACATGTCAGGTTTCAGTGCTGGAAAATCTATTCTGCCTAGGTTCAGTAAAATGGCCATGACTTCCTCCACAAACCTCAGATTAAGGCGATTAAAGATTCATTTTAAAGCTAACAGCCAGACCTATCTACTCACGAAAAATCAGAATTTTTGGCCTAGCCAATTGTTACCATTTTTGTTCCAAAGTTCGTCCTGTTTTTCTGAAAATTTCAGTAGCACTGCTTTAGTTGTTCCTTCACTTTTTTTTCACCAAACCTCAATTCAAACTCTTTCTTAAGAGTGTATAGCACACTTTGGTACATCCCAACCTCATACAACATCACCCTACATAATTCCTCTTCATATTCATATAAAATAAAACTCCTTATCCAGTCACATAAATCCACACACCTCAAATTTAACATTAGTTGGTCCAAATCTTGCATTTTGGACAAACCCTAACTTTGGGTCACTTTGAATTCACTCCCAACTTTTCTAAAACACCATAAACAACATAAAAACTTCAATATATCAAGAGATAAGCAAAGACAAGGATAAAACATGCAATAAACATCACTTAAACAAGAAGCTTTGCATGACCAAGATGAAACCCTAACCCTAGCCTCATCCAATTTCAACTCCACCATAATCCGTCAACAAAATGATTCTTAATACCATAAAAACAACATAATCCATCACTAAAAGAAACAAAATAAGAAACAAAAACCAACAAGATCAAGAATCAAAAACAAAAATAGCATAGGGGCGAAAATAACACTCACTTTGAGCTTGAAAAGAGGTAGATATGCTTCTTAATGCTTATGGAAGTGAAAGAGGTGTTTGGGGGTGGTGAGTGGGGGATGTTTTGAGAGTTTTTTGGTGGTTGAAAGGTGGCTGGGAGGGGCTACTGCTGCTATGTGTGCCGAGTAGAGAGAGAAGGAGGAGAGGGAAGAGAGAGAAAGTCTCTTGAAAGTTTCGTGTAAAATGAAGATAAAGTGAAAATTTTTACAATTTACACCCCATTTGCTTGGCTACAAATAAAAGTAGAAAAGTCAAAATTGTCAAGCTTGATTAAGGCTTAATTAAGAGGGTTTAGGTAAACAAAAAAAGATCAAATCTTGTTGCATCGTAAACGACCCTAAACGGGCTCGGGTTTAGCGAAAAGCTGAAACCGAGTGCGTTTGCAAAATCTTTTTTTTTCTTTTTTCCCCCAAAAGTTTGAGATAAATGGTTGTGGTGCCTTGAAAATAATTCTAAACATTAAATTCATAATTATCAAGGCCTAACTCGATTCCAAATTCAACTAAAACAAATCCCCGAATTGCAAAGTGAGGGCCTATCTGGAATGTCCATTGGAATCATAAAAGAAATGAGGTAAATGAAATGATATTAATCCCATGGATTAATGAAATGAAATTAATAAGCATAATTTAGGGTCGAACTATTACAAGTGGGCTTGATAATGCCAGCCTTCATATTATCTCTGACATAATGACAATCTACCTCAATGTGTTTTGTTCTTTCATGGAAAACTGGGTTGGCAGCTGTGTGCAAAGCGGCTTGATTGTCACACTTTAGCATTGCAGGGGAGAGCCCAATCAGTGTTACATCTTTCAGCAAAGTAAACAGCCAGACAAGTTCACATGTTGTGGTTGCCATGGCTCTATACTCAGCCTTTGTTGTGGAACGTGAAACCACAGTTTGTTTCTTGGATTTCCAGGGAATAGGTGAATCTCCTAAGAGAACACAATATCCTATTGTAGATTTTCTAGAATCTACACAATTCCCCTAGTCACTATCACAATAAGCTATGAGATGAGGAGTTGAAGTATGGGATAGAAGTATCCCTTGGCCAGGTGACTTCTTGAGGTATCTAAGTACCATAAGAGTAGCCTGCATGTGTTCTGTAGTAGGAGGAGACATGAATTGACTAAGGACCTGCACTATGAAGTAAATGTCAGGTCTTTGTAACAGTCAAATAGATCAACCCACCAATCAGCCTTCTATATTTGTGAGGGTGATCCATAGGTGTGACAGCTCTTGTGAACTTGGCATTGGGATCCATGGGAATATAAAGAGGTCTGGAGTTTAATGTGTGTGTGTCTTGCAAAAGATCTAAGACATACTTCCTCTGTGAAAGGAAAATGCCTTTGCTAGATCTAGCCACCTCCAGCCCCAAGAAGTATCTAAGCTCCCCTAAGTCTTTCATTTGAAACCAGTGATTCAAATGAGTTTTGAGCTGATTGATGAGTGATAGACTGTCTCTGGTAATTAACATGTCATCTACATAGACAAGAACTACTATGTATCTATGGGCAGTTTGTCT
The DNA here is from genome assembly GCA_017589665.1 of Selenicereus undatus. NCBI lineage: Eukaryota > Viridiplantae > Streptophyta > Magnoliopsida > Caryophyllales > Cactaceae > Selenicereus > Selenicereus undatus. The sequence goes on from JACYFF010031956.1 coordinate 21,696,171, forward strand.
AGTAAACAGACTATAGTCTGCCTTTGATTACTGAAATCCAAAGGCTAAAAGACTTGATGACAGCTTGGCAAACCATTGCCTAGGTGCCTTCTTTAGCCCATATAAAGACTTCTTGAGTTTGTAGACTGTGGTGGCAGGAATCTGAGAGATATTGGCTGGTTTGGGGCTGCATATAATAGGCTCCCCCTTACCCCATATCCTTTAGGAAGCTTCATGTAAACATCCTCTTCAAGGTCACCATGCAAGAAGGCATTGGTTACATCTATTTGGCATGTAATCCAATGCTTCATGGCTGCCACAGCTATAACAGTTCTCATTGTGGTCATTTTTGCAACTGGTGCAAAGGTTTCTTCATAATCAATGTCCTTTTACTGTCTAAATCCTTGAATAACCAATCTAGCTTTGTGATTATCAATAGTACCATCAGATCTATACTTGGTTTTGAATAACCATTTGCAACCAATTGCTTTCTTGCCTGGGGGTAATTGGGTTAGCTCACAGGTACCATTCTGTTCCAATGCTTGTAATTCAACATTCATAGCATCACACCAAACTTGAGCTTGCATTGCTTGTTGAAAATTGCAAGGGTCTTGCTGCTTATCCAGGGTGGACATGAAGGCTCTAAATTCATATCCAAGATGGTCATAGGTAATATGATTGGTAATGGGATATTGAGTAGGTGGCTGATAATTGGACTGAACTGCCCCACTCACATAATCAGTGAGCCATGCTAGTTTCTTGGGAGCTCTAGATGTTCTTCTGACTGTGCCATGATCCTGAGCCTGTGTTGCACTTGTTTCTGCAGTAGGTTGATGCTAAGCCTCTGTTGTACTTATGGCATGAGCTGAATGAGATGATGTGTGTTGCTGAATTGAAGGTGAGTACAAGTCTGCTTCCCAGTAAGAGGCTTGTGAAGGCATATTTACTGGAGTAGGGGTTATATATGCCTCAAAGTTGTCCTTGCGAAAAGGAAACACATCTTCAATGAACCTAACATCCCAAGACACAAATGTTTTATGGGACTGAAGATTCAAAAGCTTTTATCCTTTTTGGGAAGAGGGATATCCCAAGAAAACACAGGGTATACCCCTAGCATTAAACTTATCATGAGTTGTACTACGGTTTGTAGCAAACACTAGACACCCAAAAGTTCTCATGTGACTATAAGAAGGTACTTTACCCAATAGTTTTTCATAGGGTGTTTTGTAATTCAGTAAGGGTGTAGGCAACCCGTTGATTATATACACAGCAATTAGAACATAGTCACCCCAAAGGTGAATTGGTAAGTTTGCTTGAAACCTCAATGCCCTTGCAACCTTAAGTATGTGCCTATGTTTTCTTTCCACTCTCTCATTTTGCTATTATCTGTTGACATAAGAAGTATGTTGCAGTATACCATGATCATTGAAAAACACTTGGCAGGGATCACTGTGAAATTCAAGTGCATGATCGGATCTTATACACTTTATTTTTGCTTGAAACTGAGTAGCAAGAAGGTACATAAACTACTGCAAAGTTACCAAAGCTTGAGATTTGCATTTGAGTAGATACACCCATGTGGTTCATGTACAATCATCAATAAGAGTTAAGAAATATCTATAACCCTTATGAGTTGGAACTCTATAGGGCCCCCATATATCCTTGTGAATCATCTCACATATTTCACTACATCTGCTGTAACTAAGCTGATATGGTAGCTTTATAAGCTTTGCCATCGGACAAACAACACAGACTTTATTCATAATGTTTTTCACTTCAACATTTCGTAGATGTTGCAATTTGTTGTAAGGTGCATGTCCTAGTCTTTTGTGCCACATCTCAAAGGAACTTATATGTTGTGTGCCATTGCCTGTCACCACCAATCAAAGATGTTATGTTCTTGTCAACTCCTAGATGATATCTTGTAACTTGCTGTCCATTTGCTCGAAGGACTTATGTTAGATTTATGAGTCTACTTCCACAAGAGGGGGGGTGAATTGTGGTGTCTGATTTTCGCGTTATAAGTAATAAACACCCTGACTGAGGTTGTTCTCAGATGACGAACACCCTGTTGACTTGTTTACAGGGGGTGTTTTCAGATATTGCAAATACGAAAATCACCAAGATAAATGCGGAATTAAAGCACACACAATTTTTACATGGAAAACACCTCTAGCCCAACTGAGGTGTGAAAAACCACGACGTACCTCGTGTAGGCTTTTAACCATTTCACTATAACCGGGCTTAACTCGTTACAAATGTAACACACCTTGTTACAACTTGCAACCACGTAATCTCCTTCTCAAGGCAGATTACACCACGTCCAAATCTCACCAGATTGGACACGTCCAAAGTCCACACGACTAGGACACACTCACTCACTTTTGACTGATCTGATATCAAGGTCAAAAACACCTTACTGGGGTGCTTCTCACTAAGCAGATGTAAGGTACAAATGAAGATCCTATTATGCCAATATATTGAAAGCTTGCTTTAAACACAACTTGAACTGGTTTTTCTTTTCTCAAGTGAAGCTCAAAAATTCTTTTTACTAGAAAAACCTCTTTTGAAATTTTGCCTTTTGGGAATGTTGTGTTTCAAGATTTCTTTTTTTTTTTGCTTTCTTCTCTCTATGGCTCAGTCTGTGTCTCCTTTTTCAGTGAAAACGGAGCTGTTTTTGACCATAAATTCCAACTGTCAAAAACCAAGGAGAGGAAAGGAAATCACCTAAGTTTGGAAGGTGATTTTTCAAGAGAAAAAACTCCCAACGGCTAGTGATAAAACATTTCCCAAAATCTAATGGATTTGTTATCTTAAGAGATAACCTTTATCTCCTTATAGCCGTGGGTAAGCTTTAAGTAAGGCAACCAGAAATCTTTAGCATTTTAAAAACTTTATCACATCCGAAGATATGGGCAGAGAAAATCTTCCAATTTTGGCAAATCTCCCAAAATCTATTTTCCCAAATCTCCCATAATATATTCAAGAAATATATTTTCCAGAAGAGTAACATTTGAAAATATTCTGGAGATTTTGGCCAACCGAAATAATAATTTCAAGGATAATCGGGTATGGCCACTTCAGGTCAGAAACACCCTAGGCACCCTGTTTGCAGGGTTGTTCGCAGTCTGGTGTTCTGAAGCACTTAGCGCAAATACCGATTCAAGAGATGTTTAAAAAGCTTTTTCAATATTGGCATATTAACAAGAGTCTAAATAAATAAAGCCTATATACCCAAGACTTCTTGTTTGAATCTTGTCCAAGATCCGTAGAGTTGCTGTGAACATCAAGGCTACCTTGTTTGCTGGGGTTGTTCTTTGCATCGCTAGAGAAGCTGCTGGGAACATCAAGGCTACCTTGTTTGTTGGAGTTGTTCTTTGCATTGCTAGAAGAGCTGCTGTGAACATGCCTTACAACCAACTGTAAGATGGCGTTCTTGACTTAATGTAGAATCACCAATTTAAAACCTGTTTTAAGGACTTGTTCTCACATGTAGCAAACCAGTTAACACAGTAAAGATTACAAACACCAGTTAGGCCTGTTTGCATATCATGTTTGGAGCAACACTACTTGGACACATTTTTACACTTGGATTTGTTATCATCAAAACTTGAATATAATAACTCAACAACTTATTCATTAGAAAATAAAGCCCACTGTGCTCTTTACCAATCCCCAAAATCTTCTTGGTGGCTAAGTCCTGAATAATACACAATGTAGGATAGAAGATAACAATGCATTTGTTATCCTTAGCCAGTTTAGGAACAGACAGCAAGTTATACGTGAATGTAGGAACAAGTAGAACATTCGTCAGTACCAGCCCACTCTCTAAAGTAACATTGCCTATATGAGTTATTTCAGACAACTCACCATTTGGCAATGTTAATTTAGGTTTGTTATGTAGTAATGTTTTGTCAGACATAATATCATCAGCATAAGTCATATGATCTATGGCTCCAGAATCTAGAATCCAATTGTGCTGTGTAATTTTTGCATGAGTGCACATAGTCATACCTGCAAAATTGTTTTCCATGTCTTCTTCAGATGCACTCTAAGGCACTGTGGACTGACTAAGGTGTTGAGGTAATAGTTTCATAAGTTATTGAATCTGTGCAATTTGTTGTTATGTAAGATCAACTCCAGGGTTGGTTTTCTCAGTCATAGCAACAAACTTCCCTTGTCCCTTGAGCTTTTGAGTAGGTTTATCCCCTTTCTTACATGCCTGTTTCTTCCTTTTTGGATGCTATGATGGGTATCCAATGACTGTCCAACATTTATCAGGTGTATGACCTTTGTTGCCACATTCAACACAAGTTTTAGCAACCTTGAACCTCTCATTTCTATTGTATAAAGTTATAGTTTCTACTTCCAGCTTATTGATCTCAAGCACTTCCCTCTGAGACTCTTCTTGTTGAATTAAGGAACAAGCAGCTTCTGCACTTGGCAATGGTGTCATAAGAAGCAGTTAACTTCTTTGGCTACTATATCTCATCAAGGCCATTCAAAAACTGAAACAACTTTTGCTCTTCCTTTTGTCTAGTAAGAACTTGCAAAAACATTTTGATGTCATCTATATTTGCTATAATTTTAGGTAACTCATTCATTGCTTCTAGCTCTTCCCAGCAGCACCTCAACCTTGTATAATACTCACTCACAGAAGTATGATCAAATTTATTAGGGGCATTACACACTTTATTCATACACAACAATTGATCAAATTTCTTAGCTAAAGCATCAACTTTACTAGAAAGGTCAACCGAATATGAAACCTCATACATCCCCCCTTTACTTCCTAATTGCATAGGCAAATCAGAATGTGAGGAAGTAGCATGCAAGTGTGAATTTTCACTCAAATTTTCAAATAATTCCCAAGCTTCTTCAGGAGTTTTGTACAAAAAAACTACCACCACATGATGCATCAACCATCTGCCTATTATGCTCATCGAAGCCAGAATAAAAACTTTGGACGAGTTGCCACATAGGTACCTCGTGGTGAGGACAACTTCACAACAACTCTTTAAACCTTTCCCAACTTTCATGCAATTGCTCATTTTTATTCTGTGAGAAAGTGTTTATAGCACGTCTTAAGGCAGTCAGTTAACCAATAGAGAAAAACTTTTTCAAGAATTCCTTTTGCAATTGATCCCAAGTGATAATATTTGTCTTAGTATCCAACCAAACTTTAGCTTTATCTTTCAAAGAAAAAGGAAAAAGCAGCAAGCAAAGAGCATCATCAGAGATATTGTTCAAGAATACAGTAAAACAATCTCTAACAACGCATCAATGTGCTTGAAAGGATTTTCATACTCTAGCCCATAAAACGACGGTAACATTTGGATAAGGGAATGTTTAATCTCAAATGGCACTGTAACAGTGGGCATGCGTTTTCTTGTAGGTGAGTCATATGTGGCGGGAATGAAATACTCCTTAAGTTGCTTAGGTGGTGGGGTTTGTTCTTTAGCCATCTTTTTCTTGGATTCCTTTATCTTAGCTCTTATCTTACGAAGAGAGCGTTCAATTTCAGGATTATATGGTTCAAAATCTAAGCACAAAGAACGTCTACCATGCATATACCCACAAGCATCAAGAGAGAAAAGTGAAATCACCAAACAAGATAAAAAGAAAAGAGAAGAGAGATACAATAAGGAAAATAAAAATAAAATAAAATAAAATAAACAAATAGATGAAAGATACAAGGGAAGGGGAAAAACTGAAAATAAATAAAGAAAAATAAAATAACAAAAAAAAGGGATGGGGAAAATAAAAAGGAAAAAAAATGAAATAAAAGGGAGGGGGAATTTGTTAGATTAGATACAATAAATAAAATAACAAAAATAAAAGAGTTAGATTAGATTAGGTTAGGTTAGAAGGGATAGGAAAAATAGTTAGATTAGAAGGGAGAGGGAATAACAAAAATAAAATGGTTAGATTAGGAGGGATTGGGGAATGAAACAATAAAAATAAAAGCGACGGGGATGGAGAATAAATAAAATTGTTAAATTAGAGGGGTAAAGGGAGAGAAAAAAATATTAAAAAAAAAGAAGAGAAAAATTCAAAAATCATTATTTGTTCCCCGGCAACGGCGCCAAAACTTAATGTGGATTTTATGTTTAGTCTTAAAACCCTTTTTACTTGGAAGTGCACAAGATTAATTGTAGACAAGCGAGTATAAGGGTGTCGATCCTATGAGGAACAATAGCGATTTTAAATTTTTCATTTCTGATTATAAAGAATAATTCCATTTATGAGTTTAATTATCAAAATGAATTAAGGAGCAAAATAAGAGTAAACAAGTGAAGAGATTGGAGAGAAATCAATAGGAGAAAATTCTAGGACTTTGGATTTCACCTTTGATGCCAATATTGATTCACTAATTAAAATGGGGATTCAATTTATCTCTTGTTCAACCCAAGCTACAAGCTTTAAGCCATAAATTAAAAAGATAATTATAATTATAAAGTGAGATGATTTATCTAGTGGTTTAGCATGAACTCTTTTCAAACATAACTCATCTAATTTCTAGCATAAATTATTCAATTTAAACAATTATAATTTTAAGCCCAAATTACATAATCATCATATTAGCCTACAAGGTCTAATATTCATTTGAGATAGCAAATTAAACTAGTGCCATCAACATGATTAAACATTAGTATTAAGATGCATAAGCAGATGAAGATCGAATATAAACTCAAGATTATGCAAAAGAGACAAAGATAACCTCATAAGAAAGTAGCAAAAGAATATTATTACCAAGGATCTATCCTAATCCTAGAAATGAGTAGTTTAGCCGACTATAGTTAGCAAAAACACCATTGGAATCGATATATTTCACTTCCTATGTCCAAACTTTGTACTCAATTACACAAAATTATGAAGCTTAGTGTGAACTCTCAAATTTGACTCACAAATAAGATGAGAAGAGAAGAGAAAAATAGCTAGCAAAGCTTATTTTCTTCTTAAGCCCTCAACTGAAATGATCTTGTCTTATAAAGACTCTCTCTTAAAAAAATGAAAGATTAAAGGACAAGAAGATTCTTGAGTGAGTGGATGGAAGAGTGAGAGTGGACATGAGTGTCTTTTTCCCTCAACCTTGGCCCCTTTTTATAGTGAAAATCCAACCGCTTAGGATACCCTCAAAATTAATGAAAATCAATTACAATTAATTTGGGATGTTACATGCATGGTCATGGCTAGTCATATGTGTAATATTAATTCTGATTAATGGCATTTGACTAGCTTAAGAATTAGCCATGTGGAGAAAATGGAGCACTTGAGAGTAGGGCTGATGCTTCTGGGAAGGCGAATTGGTGGTTGGGCTAGTGGACCGGCCCATATGGAGGGAAAGAGGAGAGGAAAAGAAGAGAAGAAGTCAAGAAGAGGGCAGTCTGGTGTTGTTGGGCTAGTAGGGATCGGCCCAGCGGAGAAGGGAAAGAGAGGGGAGGAAAAGAGGGGGACTGAGGAGGGAGCTGGTGCTGGGCTGCATAGCAGGCCTTGACGATTCGGGCCCAGGCGAGAGAGAAAGAGCAAGGTGGAAGGCTAGTGGGCTATGAGAGAAGAGGGGAGGATGAGATGGAGTGAGAGGCATGGTCAAGACTGGGCCGCTTGCTTAGGCCCAAACAAACCATGTTTTTTTTTTTTTTTTTGGGCTGCTTTCTCTTTCTTTTGGGCTTGGTCTATGCGCTTGAGCTTGGTCTAGCTTTGCATTTACGGGAACTCGGACAAATTCAAATCAACTTGATGAGCTCCGTACCCAAATTCTTTTATTTTATTTTTACCTAAAAATTACATAAATTATGCATTATTTACTCATAAAATATATTTCAAAGACTTAAGAGTAGGTGAAATGAAGGAGAAAATTGTATATAAAATATGAATTATCAACGGCTTCGGCGATAATTTCATATCACATTTAGATATCTATCCATTGTTCTAGCAGCTACCTTCTTAGGTAGTGTAGCTTGATAGGCTGAGGGACAAGACGGGATTAACGTTTGAGAGCAGTATCATTCGTCAGTGGCAACGGATCTGTGATAAGCATGAGAGAATAGGCAAGAGAAGAGGTAATATGTATTTTGTCTTAGATTATACATTGATGCCCAATTGATGATTTAAAAACCTTAAAAAAGGATATTTTATGTGCTTTATGAGAGCCAATAACACTGACTTGGGATGACAATAGCGAAGATAGCTGTCGTGATGCAAACATATCTTCTATAAAAACCAATGTTATATGGTTGAGAAATTAAATAATGAATTAAGATTTCCAATAACATTTGTTATAGAGGAGTAAAATAAGAAAAAAAAAAAAACAAAAGATCTATGCTATTTGATTTCTCCTCCAAGAGTTTACTATTAAATATGTAAATCCTAAGAAAGGGAAAGCCGATAAGAATTACGGAAATCCATATGAGTTAAAGTCTATCAATGGGGATAAATATAATTTAATTTGGTAGGTTAAGCAAAACTAGTGGATAGAGGGGAGAATGACACGGGCAAGCAGCTTCGAAATTATGGTAAGTGACATTTTTTCAAAAATTATGCCCGTTGACAATTTTTTTAATTGTTGGATAATATTATAAGAAATCATGGGAGAATCTTTGTTTAATTTTTAGAATTTTAAAAATTAAGGTCATTTTCATAACTATTACGTATATTATGAGAATAACATTTTTGAGATATTAGGGCCAATATAGTATTATGTTGGAGGATTTTGAGAGGGGTAGAAAATTAAATTAAAGAAAAGAAACCTCAAATACTTGATTCTCAGTCGTAGCACTTTGAGGGTCGGTCCACAGAGAAGACGTTTAGATTATGGTCATTTAAAAACAAAGCGGTTTAACTAATTGTTCTAATTTGATTTACACTAAACCAAATTGACTCGTTCAAGGAAAACATAAATGTTCAACTTAAATTAAATAACTAAAACGAACTAAATCTAAGCATTTGACTCAACGTGAGTTTATTAAGGAGACTATGCATTCAACACCTTTAAAATCAAAGAGTTAAACATTAACCAGAACAACCTAATTACCAAAACCAAAACCAAAACCAAAACCAAAACCAAAGCAAATAAAATATGAAACCATAACTAAAATCAAAGCAATCAACCTGATTATTATGAAACTACCAAAACCAAAACCACTATTGAACATCAAATCAGCATTGTGAGCTAGACGAATTAAACTAAATCCCACAACATCAGAATTCCAGTAAATCAGACTACTGAAACATTCAACATCCTATCCTTACCAGTGTAAAATCGAAGCAACAGGGAAAGGGGGTAAACCGAACTGAAACAGAACATCAAACTAAAACAGCGGCAAGGGAAGAGGATTTTCAGCAGAATCGAACAGATTGAAAGTAAGGCACAAAGAACAGAATTGAAAGCTGTAGTAGGGGAATCGAAAGCAAACCAGAACCATGCCCAAGTTGAAGAGCAGCCGTTCCAGCCATGCATGATCAGAGCAGGGGAGGGGGAAATTGAGATTACTATGAACGAAATGAACAATTTTTGCAATTACAACTCAAATCCATCAATACCCATTTGAAAATAGCAATTCAAACTTAACTACATGAAATCCTAACTCAACAACTGAAATTCGAAACCCTAACATGCGAAAATCGAAAACCCTAATCTAAAAATCAAATACGAAATCGAAAAGAAAAGCGAAATTAAACTAAACCTAAATGAAATTAAACCTAACCTACTCCTAATTCTACCTAAAATTACCTAAAAAAAACTCGAAGCTTCAATGGCGTCTGCCTTCTCTTATACCCGAACCTTCGACGATCTTCAACCCTTCGATGTGGTGATGGTGTCGTGGATGGTGACGATGCAGCCAGCATAGGGTGTGTACGTGGCGTTTGGGGTGTGAATTACGGGTGTTGGGATGGGTAAGAAGAGGACAAAGTCGAAACTATGGGTGGGGTTTCTGGGTTTCGGGGTTTGGGAAGTAAAACCGTGGGTTTGGGATGCTTTCTGGTTTCGGGAAGGGGATGTGCTGGAAGAGAGAGAGAGAGATGACGAGGTAGAGAGAGAGAGTGGGCATGGCGAAGGCAAGGTCTGGGTGCGCGAGGATTTCTGGGTTGAGGAAGCAGGGGCGAATTCGGGGTTCAGAGAATGGGGGTCGAAGAAGAAGTAGACGCGAGGGTGAAGGGGAGGGGGTTTACTTAAAGCGCTGAACCGGTTTTGCTTGAACCGGTCGGTCCGAACCAGGTTTTTTCTGGACCGGTTTGGTTTTTTTCTTTTTACTTTGCTGCCTAGACCGGTTTTCTTAGAATTTTGGACCGGTTTTTTCGGTTCCTGATATTTTCCCCATTTTCTCGTATTTTTCGCCATTTTTAGCCCTTTTTTCACATTTATTAAAAATCTGCAAAATAAAATAAAATCAATTAAAAACCTGAAAAATATTATTAAAACGAGCATAAAACCGGTGAAAAAGTACCTTAAAAATAGCATATTTCTGGTTCAAACATATTACATGAACATAATGTTAGAAAGTCAATATTCCCCTCATAATATATTGTGATCTAAGGGAGGACAGTCTTCTTTATAATTATTAGATATATTATCACGGAAAAATATTTTTTTAAGGTATTAGCACGAACATAATATTGCATGAACATAATAGTATACTCTCCTCCCTTCCTCTCTAGGAAAACCCCTATTGTCCCCCACTTTGTGACCTTCTACGCTTTTTGTCTATAATAAGCCCCATTTAGATTGATTTATGTGTCAATTCATTGTTTAAGATTGGTTTTTCTACAAACAAAGTTTGCCTTTTCGTAGGTAAAGAGTTTTATTTTATGATTTTATGGAAGTATTAGTATCTCTTTTTATGAGAGTTGTGGTCGATTGGTTTGGTTTAAGGCACTACATGAAGATAGATTTTCAAATCACTATAACATAGATTGTAAGGTCTTCCATCAAAACTAAAGATGCAAAGTCATTGAAGATTATCCATAACATGATCATCATAATTTTGGAGCTGAATTTTAGTAAAATTCGTATTGGTTATTTGAAATTTAAATTTCATATTATGTTTTAGATCCACAATTTTTATTCACGATTTCATTATAAGTTTCATTTTGCACATAATTAATGAAATCGTTATGTTTAATTTGTCAAAAATATTAAATAAAAGTAATAATGTTGAATGAACATAATATTAAGAAGAAAAATATTTTTATCCTTACTATTGAATTTATATTAATTATGCCATTCATATGAGAGATTAAATATTTTTTCCGAGAAAGAAAAATTTTCATATGATTTCATTAACTTGTATTTATCTTTTCAAAAAAGAAAAAACTATTAGTTATCTTAGAGATTTTGTGGGAATGACATGTGTCATAAATTTAGAGGGATATATTCTGTTTGTGTGTGTGTGTGAGCGCGCGTGTGTGTATGTATGCATGTATGTGTATGTATTGTATGCTCCTTCCACTGATTGTTCGCAACGGATGTCAAGTTCTCCATTGCACTCCCTAAATAGGGTTCTTTTCACCTTTTCCCTCACGGTAATTCTATGCTTTTGGTGGGCCTCTTGACCCTACTTCATTTGTCAACTAAATTGCTACGTTCACGTGAAAAGCAGAAGGGCTGTGCGGAACCCCACTTGGAAGACAAAGTCAAGTGCCGTATTTGACTGCTCTTTTTCTGATGCCTAGTGTGCTATTTGAAATAGTGGAAAAGGGGTGCATATTTTTCTTTATATACATGGCAAGAAAAATAAGCATTCATTGCCTTTCGTTAACTATGTGGAATCAGGCTATCTCTGTTACCGCTTCAAAGACACGATATTCCTTTTTGTTTTCAAATTTCTCATCAAACGAATGGCTCGACTCGTATCTTAAGTTTGACAATTGCTTGAACTTTTAACCCATGCTCTTCTCTCGCCACTGAATACTTCTGTAATGCAAATGCGCGTTCTTGGAAACCAATTGAATCGAGGGCCAGAGGAAAATTGACCATTCAATCTTGTGAACTAATCATGTCCGGAATTGGAAAAAGGGATATGAATGAAGAAAAATAACGCTAACTATATGCTTAACACATGCTAGTCGAACATTGTTTTCAAGGAGCTAGGCACAAAGAAAAGAGGCAAGCAATTGTCTACCCCGTGTCCACGCCTTTGGTTATAATGGCATTTCCCGTTTGGATATCGATATGTCATTCTAACAACTACTTTCTTAGGTGCTATAGCTTGATAGGATGTGGGACAAGAGGGGGTTCGACTTCGAGAGTAGTATCTTCCGTCAATGGCAGCGGATCTGCAACAGGGAAAGCAAGAGAGAACAGGCAAGAGAAGATGGAATTGGTATTTTTTATCTTGGATTATACATTGATGCTCAGTTAATGATTTAAAAACCTTTAAAAAAAAGGGTACTTTATGTGATCTATGAGAGCCAATAACACTTACTTGGGATGGCAGTAGTGAAGATAACTGTCGTGATGCAAACATATCTTACATAAAAACCAATGTTGTGTGGTTGAGAAATTAAACAATGAATTAAGACTTCTAATAACATTCGTTATAGAGGAGTAAAATAAGGAAAAAAAATAAACAAAACATCTATAGTATTTGATTTCTCCTCCAAGTGTTTACTATTAAATATGTAAATCCTGAAAAAGAGAAAGCCGATAAGAATTATGCAAATCCATATGAGTTAAAGACTATCAATGGGGATAAATATCATTTAATTTGGTCAGTTAAGCAAAAATAGTGGATAGAGGGGAGAATTACATGGGCAAGCAGCTTCGAAATTATGGTAAGTGATGTTTTTTTTCAATTTATGTTTTTTCAAAAATTATGACCGTTGACAATTTGTTCAATTATTGGATAATATTATAAGAAATCATGGGAGAATCTTTGTTTAATTTTTAGAATTTTAAAAGTTAAGGTCTTTTTCATAATTATTAGGTATATTATAACAATTACATGTTTGAGATATTAGGGCCAATATAGTATTACATGAACATAGTATTAGAAATTTAATATTCCCCTCATAATGTATTGTGATCTAAGGGGCAGTCTTCTTTATAATTATTAGATTTATTATGACGGAAAAATATTTTTTTTGAGGTATTAGCACGAACATAATATTGCATGAACATAATAGTATACTCTCCCCCCTTGCTCTCCAAGAAAACCCTTATTATCCTCCACTTTGTGACCATCGACTCTTTTTGTCTGCAATAACCCCATTTTGATTGATTTATGTGTCAATTAGCAATTTGAAATTGGTTTTTCTACAAACAAAGTTTGCCTTTTCATCAGTAAAGAGTTTTATTTTACGGTTTTATGGAAGTATTAGTATCTCTTTTTATGAGAATCGTGGTCAATTGGTTTCGTTTAAGGCACTACATGAAGATAGATTTTCAAATCACTATAACATGGATTGTCAGGTATTCCATCAAAACTAAAGATGCAAAGTCATCGAATATTATCCATAACAAGATTATCATAATTTTGGAGCTGAATTTTAGTAAAATTCGTATTGTTTATTTGAAAGGTTAAATTTCATATTTATGTTGTAGATCTACACTTCTCATTCATGATTTCATTATAAGTGTCATTTGGCATATTATCAATGAAATTGCTATGTTTTATTTTTTAAAAAATATTAAATGAGCATAATAATATTGAATGAACATAATATTAAGGAGAAAAATATTTTTTATCCTAATTATTGAAGTGATATTAATTATGCCATTAATTTGAGAGATTAAATATTTTTTTCGAGAAAGAAAAATTTTCATACGTATTTGACTAACTTGTAATTATCTTTTCCAAAAAGAAAAAGCTATGAGTTATCTTAGAGATTTTGTGGGAATGACATGTGTCATAAATTTAGAGGGGTATTTTTGTTCATATGTGTGTGTATGTGTGCGTATTTGCATGTATGTCTGTATGTATCATATGCTCCTTCCACTCATTGTTCGCATTGGATCTCAAGTTCTCCATTGCACTCCCTAAATAGGGTTCTTTTCACCTTTTCCTCACAGTAATTCTATACTATTGGTAGGCCTCTCGAGCCTACTTCATTTGTAAATAAATTGCCTACGATCACGCAAAAAGCAGAAAGGCTGTGTAGAACCCCACCTGGAAGACAAAGTCAAGTGTCGTGTTCGACTCCTCTTTTTCTTATGCATATAATACATGGCATGAAAAAGAAGCATTCATTGCCTTGCGTTGCCCATGTGGAATCAGACTATATGTATTACCTCTTCAAAGACACGATATTCCTTTTTTTTAAAAATTTTTCATCAAACGAATGGCTCGGCTCGTATCTTAAGTATGACAATTGCTTGAACTTTTAAGCCACGATCTTCTTCTGCCACTAAATACTTCTGTAATGTGAATGCGCGTTCTTAGAAAACAATTGCATTAAGGGCCGGAGGAAAATTGACCACTCAATCTTGTGAACTAATTGTGTCTGAAATTGGAAAAAGGGATATGAACAAAGAAGAATAACGCTAACTATATGCTTAACACATGCTAGTCGAACATTTTTTTCAAGGAGGTAGGCATAAAGAAAGGAGGCAAGCAGTTGTCGGCCCCGTGTCCACGGCATTGGTTATAACGGCATATCCCTTTTGGATATAGATATGTTGTTCTAACAACTACTTTCTTAGGTGATGTAGCTTGATAGGATGAGGGACAAGAAGCGCTTTGACTTCGAGAGCAATATCTTCCATCATTGGCAGCGGATTTGCAACAGGAAAACATGAGAGAACAGGCAAGAGAAGATAGAATAGGTATTTTTATCTTGGATTATACACTAATGCTAAGTCAATGATTTAAAAAACTTTAAAAAAAGGATACTTTATGTGATCTATGAGAGCCATTAGCACTTACTTGGGATGGCAGTAGTGAAGATAACTGTCATGATGCGCACATATCTTATATAAAAACCAACGTTGTGTGGTTGAGAAATTAAATAATGAATTGAGATTTCTAATAACATTCGTTATAGAGGAGTAAAATAAGAAAAAAAATAACAGAAGATCTATAGTACTTGATTTCTCCTCCAAGTGTTTACTATTAAATATGTAAATCCTGAAAAAGAGAAAGCCAATAAGAATTATGGAAATCCATATGAGTTGAAGCCTATCAATGGGGATAAATATAATTTGGTTTGGTCTGTTAAGCAAAAGTAGGGGATATAGGAGAGAATTACATGGGCAAGCAGCCTCGAAATTATGGTAAGTGATGTTTTTCTAAATTTATGTTTTTTCCAAAATTATGCCCGTTGACAATTTTTTTAATTATTGGATAATATTATAAGAAATCATGGGAGAATCTTTGTTTAATTTTTAGAATTGTAAAAATTAAGGTCTTTTTCGTAATTATTACATATATTATAAGAATAACATTTTTGAGATATTAGGACCAATATAGTATTACATGAACATAATGTTAGAAAGTAAACATTCCCCTCATAATATATTGTGATCTAAGGGACACTCTTCTTTATAATTATTACATATATTATCACGAAAAAATATTTTATTGAGGTATTAACACGAACATAATATTGCATGAATCCTCCCTTCTTCTCCAATAAAACCCCTATTATCCCCCACTTTGTGACCATTGGTGCATTTTGTCTATAATAAGCCCCGTTTTGGTCGATTTATGTGCCAATCCCTTGTTTAAAATTGGTTTTTCTACAAACAACGTTTGCCATCTCATAGGTAAACAGTTTTTTTTTTTTTCAGTTTTATGGAAGCATTAGTACCTCTTTTTATGAGAGTTGTGGTAAATTGGTATCATTTAGGGCATTACATGAAGATAGATTTTCAAATCACTATAACATGGATTGTAAGGTCTTCCATCAAAACGAAAGATGTATAGTCATCGAATATTATCGATAACAAGATCATCATAATTCTGGAGCTGAATTTTAGTAAAATTCGTATTGCTTGTTTGAAAGTTAAATTACATTTTTATGTTTTACATCTACAATTTTCATTCACGATTTTATTGTAAGTGTCGTTTTCCATATTATTAATGAAATAGTTATGTTTTATTTTTAAAAAATATTAAATGAGCATAATAATATTGAAGGAAGATCATATTAGGAAGAAAAATATTTTTTATCCTTATTATTGAAGTGATATTAGTTATGCCATTGGTTTGAGAGATAAATACTTTTTGTAGGAAAGAAAAACTTTGATACGTATTTCACTAATTTGTATTTACCTTTTCAAAAAAGAAAAAACTATTAGTTATCTTAGAGATTTTATGGAAATGACATGTGTCATAAATTGAGAGGGTTATGTTTTGTTGTTATGTGTGCCTGCGTGTCTGCATGCACGCATGTATGTATGTACCATACATTCCTTACACAGATTGTTCACATCGAATCCCAAGTTCTCCAACGCACTCCCTCAATAAGGTTTTTTTTCACCTTTCTTTCACAATAATTCTATGCCATAGGTAGGCCTCTCGAGCCCATATCATTTGTAACCTAAAATACCCACCTACACGCGAAAAGCAGGAGGCCTGTGCGGAACTCCACCTGGCAGACAAATTCAAGTGCCGTGTTCGACCACTTTTCTTATGCCCAACGCACTATTCGAGATAGTTGAAAAGGTGTGCATCTCTCTCCCTCTCCCTCTCTCTCTCTCTCTATA
>JACYFF010031956.1:21742794-21753095 GCA_017589665.1 Selenicereus undatus
TATATATATATATATATATATATATATATATATATATATATATATATTTTGGGTGATTCCAAAGGTTTAGTAAATTAGATAGCCTTGTTCCATTCGGGAACGGCGGTAATTCCTCCAATCAGATTAAAAGTCTTCCGCTGCAAATTAGCAATAAATGAGCAGTCAAGCTTAAGTAATTAGACATTAGCAATTGGGGGCGTTACACAGTCTAACAATTGAATTTCACCTTTCAGTTCTTCACTCAATTGTTTCAAGTGCTTAAGCAAAATTTTGCCAAAATCCACTCACAACATGATTTTCACTCGATAAACGAAATCAAACCAATCATGAAACAAAAGCACAATTCTATTGATTAAAACATTATCTAATTACACTTGCATTAACAAACAAATCCCTAGACAAGATAAACTACTCACTAATGATTAAAGATTAAACAACTAACCAATCGAATCAGTGAATTCTGAGATGGAAGGGTTTGACAAAGGCAGCCTTCAACCTAGTCTTCAGATCGCCAAGGAAACCGAACTCCACACTCAAGATTTCTCACTTGCTCAAAAAGCAAACTAAAAATCCTATCAAAAAGAGTAAAATTTAGGAAAGAAATGAACTAATCTATGCTATGGTCTCTTGTTCTGCTGTTGAGGGACGGGATTATAAAGAAGAACTTGAGGATTCTCAACCACACAGCCGAAGAGAGAACGAAGAGGCCACAGTTACACGGCTCACCACGGTTCATGGCAAGCACCACGGTTGGATCATGGTTTTGGCTGGAACTATATTTATGCTCTTCTCTTGCTCCACGGGCGTAACACCTCATGGACATTCGTGGGGGGTTAAAATATACTCAAATGAGGGTCAAATGTTGGGTCAAAATGGTCTAAATTCTTGCAAAACACATCAAACAACCATACCCAAGCATAAATTGAGAATAGGAGCAATAGGGGCATAAATGATAACTTAAAGCACATAATTCTTCTAAAAATGTAGCAAAATGACCCTAAAATGATATATATGATAAGCGCTTATTAAACTCCCCCATGCTTAAACTATTGCTTGTCCCTAAGCAACCCTAAAACTAGAAAAATATACACAACCTCCTCAGGATAGACATAGGTAACATTCTAATGGCAAAGCCGATCCAAAGGTAGCCCAAAAAGATGCAGAAATCATTTAGCAAACAGACTAGGAATGAAATTTTCGAAAACCACTTGATATACCATAATGTCAAATTTAAATCAACCCCCCCAAATTATCAAATACAGTCATTCAACATGTGAGACAAATGGAACTAGCAATGTTGGTAGAAAGTCACTATAGTCATGTGGCACTCAACAGCAATGTGTTTGAATATATATAAAGGTTCCCTCAATTCTCATTCCATAGACTCAAATATACCATAAGCTTGACAAGATTCTCTAATTCGCCATCACTAAAATGCAAACATACTAGGCAATCATGAGGACCTTCGTAAGGTTGTAATGGAGCCATAGGTAAAGGTAAGATGGGAACAAATGTTCTGAAAGTGTGGAGCAAGAAGCCAACAACTAAGAGCTAAATGTTTCCAATGCATCATACAACATCCTCCCTAAACCAATACAATTCATCAATAGAATACATCCCTAATTGAAGAGACAAAGAGTTGATAATCATAAGTATTTACAATCCCCACAAGGCTAACACTCTTTGTACTATTCTCTTTTTTGTTTTGTTTTGTTATTTCTTTTTTTGTTTCTTTTTTTTTCGTTTTTCAAAAGAGTGAGCCAAGTAAAACGCACAAAAAACTTTGAATCTCAACTCTTCTCTAAATTTTGTACAAAAAGACAAGGAATTTCCTTTTATCAAACAAGATCACACATCCTTTCACCAAATAACCAAAATTCACTAAAAAGATCTCAATACACCTTATTAGCTACTATTCAAACTTGATGCAAAAGAATGAAATGCTCCTCTAGTCTTGGGTTAAGGATGAGATAATCATTTGGCCATAGGCTATGAGAGGAGGTTCAAATCAAGAAAAGCTGATATAAGCTCAAAGGTGCTAGCAAGGAATATAATACACAGCAAAGGTGGCTAGTTAGCAGTTGGGTTTAACAAGTCAAAGAATGCCTCAATCATGTTACCTAAATGCATATGCAAAATGTGATTTTGAATGAGAATCAAAGCAAGTTCTAGAGAAATAATGTCAATGAAGAGTCACACATGAAAGAAACAAGAGGCTAAATTGATAAATAGTCTCTAAAGGCTCAAAGTCTCATGGGTCATCTACCAAGGTCATAGCCACTCATTAGTAAACACATACCAAAATTCATGCAAAGAGTCCAGGGTTAATCAATTCGCACTCAACATATGGTCAAAACATGAAGCTCATTTCGTAAACTCATTCTCAAACATTTTTATCCACAATTGGGCGAATCAAAGGATCAAACTAAACCAAAAAGTCTACCTAGTCTACAAAAATCATCATTGAAGGATTTTCTTATGTCATTTTTGTTTTTTTTTGTTTGTTTTTTGAATGCTTCTAATAACAGAATGAATCTAAAATCCTAAAAATGCAAAACCTATGAAAAGAAACTAAAAAAAACTAAAATGCAATCTAGAATGAAAAGAAAAAGAAAACCTAAATATACTTCAAAAATGCTTCTAACCAAATAAGATTAAAACCTACAATAAAACTCCAAAAACAACTATCACAAATAATATATATAATGCACAAGCGCACCAAACCAAATCAGGCATCAGATGCCAAATATAATGACTAACTCCCCCATGCTTGAATCACACATTGCCCTCAATGTGGGCACACAGTAGAAAACGGGGAGGGGAGTAGCAAAAAGCAATCAGAAAGAAGGTAGGGAGGAGGATGGGGTGGTTGGCCATAATAGATATGCCAATCTCGCCAAGTCTCTAAACAAGACCTATAGTCCTAGAAATATTGTTTCTGGGTAGCAAGCATCCCATGGAGCTCATTGTGATGCTCTTGGACAAAGTCACGAAGAGCGACGTTCGTAGAAGCTACATAAGCTCGAAGGGACACTTGCTCCTCCTGAATGGACCTAAGGGTAGTTTGTAGGTCGGTATAGTCGGTAGGTGGTGGTTGGGAGGAAGACCTTGTACAACTTAACTAGAATGAGGGGGTGGAGGATTGGGTGTGGGTTAAACAACCTCAGCATTGCCAGGCACCCAATAAAGGTTAGCCCAGTGAAGTGAGGTGGTTCGATCAATATTGGGAAGTGGCAAAAGCCGATCCCCAGGGCAAATCCAACACAATCGCCCAGCCTCTACTTTACAAATGTTCATGATTTCAAAAGAAGCTTGATCAAGCCGCTCGGACCCAGAGACTTTATCCTCAGGGTTGGGCTCAATACCCAAAAAATCTAGCAATAGTACTCACAATACCACCTATGACTATCCTACCCTTAGTGCTAATAACAATACCATACAATTACCTGGCCAAAAACAAACCGGGGTCAAGCAGACACCGTCAAGCATACGGGACAAGAAATGCAACTCAGATAATCTCAGGACATTCAGACTATTATCCCGAGCAAAGAAATAGCAAGTTAGGATACGCTGAGTTACTCGAATGCAAGGGTTCCTAATATATGTGCACTTGGACGAACTAATGTTGTACCTAACACTCCTCGAAAGCTCGCCCTAAAATGCAATTGGGTTGAATTTACGAGGGACTTGTCATTTCGGTAAATCCATATGAGGTGGAAAACCGAATATACTGTTAAAGATACCTAAGTTCAACTCATATAATTGTCCTTGCAAATAAAATGAAATGTACCCGTCTTGACATTGAGGCCCTCTAGTGACCTCAACGTGGAGTGTACTTAGAAACTCTAAGGTCAAGTCCCAGTATGTATGCTCCTTTATTTTTAAGAAGTGTCCCATACCACCCCGTGCAAACAACCACCTAATGTCATCTAACGTTCCTAAACGTGCTAACAATTCCTCATCATAATATCGGGTTGTCACAACCATGCATTCATTCAAACAGTTATATCTAGCAACATGATCAGGGTTGGTTAAACTAAGAGGGTGAGGAATGTTGCCTTGACCTCACCCATTAATGGCAGTTCGGGCGGTCTGTTGAGGCCGGAGTGGTGCTTGACTTGATGATCCAATATCGATGACACTCCTTTGTCTTTTGGTTGGTGCCATTGGTCTAAAATGAAACAAAAATTAAAACTAAAACCTAAATAATAAAATATAAGGAAGAAAAAATGAAGTAGATAAGTAAAAAAAGGAAGAAAATAGGGAGAGAAGAAGATGGTTATGGTGGATTGGTGAAGGCGAGATGAGTTTGAAGAAGAAGAGGAAGAAAGAGATAATTTGTGAAAGAAAGAGAAGGATTAAGTGAAAAGGAAGGACTTGAGTGAAAGTGGAGTAAAAATGAGAAGAGATGAGGGAGGATTTGAAGGTTTAGTAAGGGTGGGTCTAGAGAGAGAAAGAGAGAGAGAGAGAGGAGTCGAAGAAGACGATGAAGTTTTGGGAAAATAGGGGGGTCGCCGTGGTCAAAACCCTTGACCGTGGCCCGTAGCAGCACACCATAGTCTGTAGCAGTGGTCACGGGCCGTCTGTGGTGTCTGCTAACACCTGAAAAATTTTTAAATTTCTGGTTTGGCACCGCACGGCCCGTGCTGCTGTTATGCTGACCATGGTGCCAAACTTTTTATTATATACATATACGTATATTTTTTCTTTTTTTTCCTTTCTCTCTTTTATTTATTATCTCTATTTGTTTTTACTCTTTATTCTATTCTTATCTTTTTCTCTCCTTTCTTATGTCTCCCCTTTTTTATATTTTTCTTCTCTTCAAAAAAACTACAAAAAATAATAAAAGCAAAGCTAAGAAAAGACAAAGGGCTAAGGTTGCCTCCCAAGAAACGCTCGTTTAGGGTCAAGAGGTTGACCCTTCTTCTATACTTAGCCATGATCAGTGAGTGTATCTTAAAAGCTCTGGTTGAAAGTCTTTTATCGTTATCAATTTATGCCATAACGCACTATCGGCATACAGGATAAACTGCTGATGTAGCCCATCAAACTAGCTACTATCACCTTGTTCAACCCCCAAATCAAAATCTGCATTAAATCTTTCCATAGGGGGGAAAGAAAAACAGCTTGGGCAAACCTGCAATAATTGCTCATAGCAGATTCGTTAGAAGCATGAGCCTCAACCTTAGGTATGCTAGGCGGCATAGGAGCAGCAAACTCCACCTTAGCATACCTTTGGTCGGGGTCCTCAATAGAAATCAAGTCAAGGTTAGGAGTATCTTCACAATTCAAAATATCCTCCATGTCAATCTCAAGGGAAGGGGGAAATTCATCCAATAGAGAGGAATTAGAAGAAACCACTTTCTCCTGCATATGACAAAACACGGCATAGCACCCCTGCACTTCAAAAGTTATATGGCCCTTTTTTACATCAATATGGCAACCTGCTATAGCCAATAAGGGCCAACCTAGAATAATTTGGGCATCATTGGTCTCGATCGTATCAACTATAAAGTCCTCCAATACCCAAATATCTCCTACATTGACTGACACATCTTCCACTTTGCCTATGGGTTGGGTTTTAGAACCGTCTGCTAACTGTAATGAAAAGGGTGTAGGTTGTAATGGCCCTAAGTGAAGCTTACGAAACAAAGAGTAAAGAATTAGACTGACGCTTGCACCTAGATCACATGAGGCTCTCTCAATTTCCACATTTCCCATAGTACAGGGGATGGAGAAGCTACTTGGGTCAGAAAGCTTAGGTGGAAAAATGGTGGGGATCTCTAGACTTTCATTCTCTATGAATGTGGCAGCCTTGCACCATCATTCCTTTCCTTACTCTCAACCATGATCATTTCTCTACCCTCTTTTCAGTTGGTACATCCCGAGGGTCAGTAAAGTCATCTACTTCTTCCTTTAAGATGATTCAATTACAATGCTTATGAGGGTTAGGTTCGGGCTTGCTAAGAGGTCTCTATGAGGGTGTAGATGAAAAGCTAGCTTGTTGAGCAATTTAAACTTCCAATATCTTGTTGTGAGTAGTAAGCACATCAACTTTAGAGACTAATTGCTTAATATATTCATCCTGCTTTTGTTGTGCCATAAGCATACTTTCCATCATAGCTTCTAAATTGGACTTTGGGGGTACTTGTGGAGGAAATAAAGTTTTTGAAAATCGAGAGTGGTCTAGCATTCATTGGGGGCATATTTTGAGGGTTTGGATTAGACCTGTATGAGAAATTCGAATGATTCCTCCAACCTAAATTCTAGGTACTAGAATAAGGGTCATTGCCCGGTCTCGGGTTGAAATTTTGGACGTAGTGGACTTCATTAAAATCTTGGGAAAAAGGACTCCCAACTTGGCAATTCAAAGTCACATGTTCAATAGAACCACAAATTTTACATAGGAGATGGGCACTAGAATTCACAACATTAACATTTATATGGTCCAACCTGTGAGTCATAGCATCAGCTTTTGCAGAAAGTAAAGTAAGTGCATCAACTTCAAGCTTGTCTCTAACCCGTTTGGGTTGGCATCATTCATTGGACCATTGGAAGTTGTTGAGTGTCATCTCCTCAATCAAATTATAGGCCTCAGTTTTAGTTTTATTCATCATGGCTCCTCCCGCCGCGTCAATAGTGGACCTCACAGGTTGGGTCACACCATTATAAAAAGCATGAATAATCATTCATTGGTGAAGACCATGATGGGGGCATAAACGCAGCAAATCTTTAAACCGTTCGAAAGCTTCATAGAGTGTCTCATCATCCCTTCGAGTGAACTTGGTGATTTGATTATGCCAACTAGCCGTTTTGCTCGTGGGGATAAACTTGGCGAGGAAAGTTCTAGTAAGCCCATCCCACCTGATGATACATCCTGAAGGCAAAGAATGCGGCTAAGCTCTTTCCGTATCCCTTAGCGAGAAAGGAAATAATCGCAGTTGAATGGCATCGGTGGAGACTCTGTTAAATTTCAATGTGTCGCACACCTCTAAAAAGACCGAGAGGTGTAGATTTGGGTCTTCCAAATAAGTTCCTCCAAACTGGGATTAGTGCACCATCGAAATGAGAGTCGACTTGAGCTCAAAATTGTTTGCATCAACGTTAGGAGGAGCGATACTTGAGGCGATTCCTTGAACTCTAGGGGTAACAAAAACCCTAAGGGTCGTTCTTTGGTCACCTTCTCCTCCCACCATATTTGTTGAAGTTCTTCTTGCCTCATGTAACGCCCCCAAAATGCTGATGACATGATTTACCGAAAACTACAGTGGAAGACTTAATAATAGAAGGCGCTAACATCGTCCTAATAAGGACAAGGCTCACTGAAACCATTTAATCTTGCAACTTATGTTCACAAACACAAAATCTATTAAACTGAAACCCTTCAAGACCAAAGTCCATAATAATTCAACTTCAATACCGACGACTTGATCATACCATGTGCTAACTCGCACTCCACACTACACAAGTATATTGAATATAGACTCAACTTGACCCTGAGGTCGATTCTAACATTCATGGTATGTTGAATCCACTATGAGCACCTGATGATTTCAAAAAAGGCTTGCTAAATGGAGAAACATGTGATTCTTCATCACCTAAAATGGAAAACTTAAAAACAATTTGAAAATGTGAGCAAAAACTCAGTACATGCATTCCTGTGTTGTAAAATGAGCATAGAAATAATGTTGACGGGTATCCATCTTTGCAATTCATTTAGTTGGTAATAACAATGGAAATGAAAGTAATACAAAACTAAATTGCTCATTATTATCTGGATGTGAACCCCTTGCAATGATATGATCTATATATATGTGTACACCTGCAAATCCAGTCAAGAGTTGGCCTGAAGCTGCGCGGGTAACTGATAGGCTGACGCCCTATAGATGATAACTGATGGGGTCACCAGTTAAATGGCAAATAACTGTATAGACTGATTCATTGATTAACTCATTAAGAGTTATAACTTGATAAACATGTTCTGCTTATGAAGATACGGGAAATGAACGTACCTTGAGTCTTTAAAAATGTCATCTGACTTGATAAATAAGTTCTGACTTCACAACACTTATACATAATAGGGAACGATAACTAGGCCTCGACAGTGTTTTATAAATATCATTGTAGATATGTGTGGTCAGTAAATGATCCTTACTCGCATAATTGAGTAAGTAAACGTATGCATAATAGAAATCGAGTAATTAAATGGTATACATAGCTTGGGTATTTCAATATAGCTTCAAAATTGAATTAATAAAAGTAATTAAATCCAATATAAATTAAATGAAAGTAAAATAGTTTACAATAAGATAAGTGGGATTAGAAAAGAAAAGGCCTTAATAGTGACAATTGAGAGAGTGGTTATGGCCTTTTCTGAAATAGGTTGCTGATACGGTTTTAAGGCTTACTAATGTATAATTTGGTTCAAGATAACAACGAATACAATAGATTGGCTTGATAAATACATTTGATACATTCTGAAGTGAGTAAGCAATAAAGATTTTAGGCCAAGAGAGATATATCTTGGTTCAAAATAGCATAAACTGCAATAACTTAGTCCGATAAATATGGGTTCTGAGTCACAACTCTCCTCACTTCTCACATTTCATTCATAAATCCATTAGATAAAGAATTCCACCCCAAATGAATCATTGAACTCAATGGAAGCTATTAAACACACTACACTTGGTATTTTCTTTGTAAAATCCATAAATGATTCAAAGCTCATAAACAAGCTCCCAAATTGTATACTTGTCTTCTTCTTTCTCATTAATCAAGCTAAAAGCTCCATGAATATTCATTTCCCCCTTAAATGACCTTACTTGGCCCAAAATACACAAAATGAGTGCATGATCAATCTCACTCAATCTTTATTATTGCTCTTTACACAATTACTCAAAATGCTTCCAAAAATCACCAAACTCAAAATACTCAACCAAAATTCATGAAATCTTATCAAAAATTAAAAAATAATATTTTCAATCTATAGTACATTTTTCTAAATTTTGATCCAAGTATACGCTACATAGAAATTGCAATAACCGCCCAATTGCACCAAAGCAGGTCAGTTCACTTCAAAAATTCATAACTTTCACCCTTGACCTCAAATGGAGACCTAAACCCCAATGTGAAAAGATTAAGAAGTCTTGGAAAACTTGTATTTACAACACAAAATATGATTCCCACAATTGAGTTCTCAAAATGGGGCTACAACATAAGTGTGTCAGTTTTTGGTCTATTCTGCACAGGTTTTGTAAAACGACCATAACTTTTTCCACAAACCTCAGATTAAGGAGATTCAAAATCCATTTGAAAGCTAACACACTAAAGTATCTACCCACCACAAATCATAATTTTCCCATGGGCCAATCATTACCAATTTAATCCCAAATCTTCCCTATTTTCCTGAAATTTTCAGCCCTCACTGTTTCAGTTTTTTCCTCTTTTTTCATGTAAATCCTCACTTGAAATCAATCCAAATCACCAAAAGCATCATCATAATCATCAATAAAACCAAAGATTACAAAATCAAATACAAATCAATTCATAAACATAGTTTTAACTTAAGCTTGTATGAACATGATCACCCCTAAAACCTAGCATGATTGAAGCTCAACGCCACCATGATCAACACCAAAATAACTCTTATTTATTATCAGTACATCATGATCAATAATCACAAACATCAAAACAAGAATCAAAACTAAATAAAAATCAAAACCAACAAGATCAAGTTCAAGATTACTCACTTTGAGCTTGGAAAAAGTAGAGATGGTGGTGATGCTTGGTTGCTTTGAGGAATGGGGATGGTGGCTAGTGGTACTAGAATGTCGGGGGGGGGGGGGGTCGGAGGCAAACGAGGCTGGCCGAAAAACACCAACAGCAGCAACAACTTGAGGGAGAGGGGGGGCTGGCCGTGTATAGAGTGAGAGAGGAGAGAGAGATGTGAGTAGAGTTTTGGGTTGATTTGTGTTTTTTTTTACTAATCTAACTCTTGGCTGAAATTTTATCTAGTAAGGTGACTGTTTAGCTAACCATGGTTAAGCTTAATCATGGTAATTAGTAAAGTTAACAAGCAAACTTGTTGGGCTTCAAATTGGGCCAAAAAAAAGTTGGATTCGGGAATAAATGCTTAGTAACCGTAACGTTTTTGCATAACTCAAAATTAAATTTTTGCAAGGTTATAAAAATATTAATAACAATAATAATAATAACAACAACAACAACAACAACAACAACAACAACAACAACAACAATAATAATAATAATAATAATAATAATAATAATAATAATAATAATAA
>JACYFF010031956.1:21756496-21782397 GCA_017589665.1 Selenicereus undatus
TTATTATTATTATTATTATTATTATTATTATTATTATTATTATTATTTTATTTTGGGGTAGGTTTAGTGTTAAACATGAAATATTTGAGCTTTTATTGTAAGTTTATTTTTTATATGAGTGAGTAATTTTTTTATGCTTAGAATAATCTTCTTGAAGCCATGCTAAAGTAATTATTTTGAAACAATTCATGTGTTTTAATGCCTAGTTGATTTTTATTCATGATTCTTTAGCGATTAGTATTAATCGTTTATGAAATTTGTGTTAAATCGATTAGAATGCATGCTAGTTGATTAAATACAATTTCGATTGGTAGTTTAGAAGATTATAATACGTAAAAGTTATAATCTTTTAGGCCTAGGTATCACCCTAATTAATCATAGATGGCTCAAACCCATCTCTTTTAATTAGGTAATCGCTTTAGATCTTTGTTAAATCGATTTGCTGGTAAATTGGTTACAAAGTGTTAAATGATGTTTTTCTAATTCTTAATGCTCTAATTTGGTTAAATTTTTGCGCTGGTGTAAAGATTATCAGATTAGTTGGGTTTATATTATGGCTGGACCTAAGTAAACTAAAATCTAAGGAAAAACGAAGAAGAACCGCTGGTGGATCTCTTCTACAGTTTAACTCATGAATGAAATTAACTTGTGTGTTAATGATAAATATTAATTTGCATGGTGGATTGAGATTATACTAAGTATCTTTCATAAATTTGATAACTTTTGATTATTATTTGTTGCTTAAAATTAATTTGATTAGTTTATTGATTTTTGTTCTAATTTTATTAGCTTCAATATTAATTCAATCAAACCCCCCCCCCCAAAGTATAGTCTTTTAGGAGTGTCTAGGTATTTTTAGACAGCTTAGAGTTTAATTTTTTGGAGTGGTTATAATTTTAAATTGAGTCTTAGTATTTAATTACCGGTTTGTTTGAACTTAGACTAAAAATAGTTATTTGATTTATTTTTTGATTTTAATTCATTCTTAGGGCTTATATAGAATCCTAATCTGCCCATATTCAGTTTCGTAATTTTTGGAAATTATTTGATAATTTTTCATATTTATTTTGTGAAATTGGTATGTGCAGGTTTTTAGATAATTAATTCTGAAAATTTCGATTTTCAATTTTAATTTACGATAATTAGGTGTTTTTAATTCCAGAAAATTGTGTCATAGGATTATGGTAATTTTATTTATTATTTTCGTATTTATATTTATGCAGAATATTTTATTTCCAATTTCAGATTTAATATTCTGTTTAATTATTCTGCAGTAATTGACTGATTTAATTTTCCTGAAATCGATCAGAAATTATTCTGGAGATATATGCTTATAAAGTTGAAGAATATTAGTTTAGGTTACGGTTTGTTATTTTTAATATTTATTTTCTGATTATTATCTGTTGTTTTGATTTTTAATTAGAATTTCAGTTAATATTCTGATTTTATTTTTCTGGGTTATTTAGGAAATATTTTTACTGTTTTATTTCCAGAATATGATTCATAATATTTAGGAGCATTATTAGGTCTTTTTTCTAGATTTTTATTCATTATATTTTTAATTGTTTTAGAATTATTAAAATTAGACTTAACAAGTTAATTAGTAAAATCACTTAGGATTAAGCTAGCAATTTACAACAATCTTTCCTCGTGGATCGATCCCTACTTCCTTATACTATAAAAATTATTTAATAACCAAAGTAGTGGTTAAATTTGTAGCTCTCGACAGGCTTTACAGTTTTGCCTTCCTTCTTCACACATATAAAGCTAGGGATTCCCCCGGTGACACACTTGGTCAAATAACTCCCTTCTATAACAACTCATCTTACTAAATCTTTAGTTCTTTGAACTTTGCTGGGGTCATATGATAGGGCTCTGAAAATGGATTAAGCACCTAGAACTAGGTTGATTTGAAAATCAATGTTTCTTAGGGGAAAACAGTCTTGAAAGTCCTCAGATGAAACATCTCTAAATTCACGAATTGTAATTATGGATATGTACATACCAAGTGTGGATTGGGATATCACTAATATTCAATGTATTACTGACACGATAACTCACTTGCTTGCACAGTGAAATTAGGGCAAAAATAGGGTTTTTCTTCCATCGGTCCATGGAAACACATGTCTAGTCCTTCCTCATTTCGCAAGCTAACCTTAAGATCTTTACCATTCATCTTAGTCATGTAAGTATACAGTCAGTTCACCCCCATAATGATACCAAATCTACCAATCAAACTGGATTGAATGTCCAGTGAATATGGTTCCAACAATACTACTAGAGGCATGTGCATAAAAGATAAACATTAAACTGCCTACTAGTCTAGTAAATTTAAAAGACAAGGAGATGATCTAAAGTGTAAAGAGGTGCAACCACACCATGAACTCTTGCAAATATATTTCTTTATTGGTTATAAAGGACAGGCATGTAAGCTGAATGAATGAAAGGATGAAGATTCGTAATGAAAGAGAGGGATATAAATGTCTTGCATATAAAAGACATGCAGTTTATTCATGATGGTCATGATAGTAAAGTAAATGAACAATGTTATGAAGTTAAAAGGGAGTTTTAAGTAATGAAGACGAAGAAATGTAATAGATTACCAAAGCAGCTTCTGAAAAGTCATACGGTATCTGTATATGGGTAAAATGACGAAGATAAGGGTCAACAGGACCAGAATGAAAATTTTATTCATCTGGTGTTTGAAAGGACAATACGTCAAGATAAAGGAGTTAGTCTTATGACTGAACATGATGGCATCCATCAATAACACATTCTGCAAAAAATGGAAGTCTTGGGTAGGCGTATAAACTCTGAAACTGCTGGTAGATGGAAATAGCGCAAATTGTTGTTTATCATTAATAAGATAGGTTTTACTAGTAAAGACGGGATTGCCAAAATAACTTGAGTAACAACATGCAGTCATAGCCATAGTATAGTACGCCAAGTTGACGTTACGGTGAATAATATGGATACATTTAATTGTTTAAAAGGCGTTCAATGACCGCGTCTGAAGCAACCAAAGGTTTTGCAAGCAATAAATGAATAGTACCGAAACAGAAGCAAGGAGTTAAAGTAGGTGACAGTAAAAATATGAACATAGTGATGACTGAACTACAAGTAGAATAGGTTAAATATGCTTAGGAAGAGCTGCAAATCACACAGTAACGCATACCAGGGGTCATTATAGGCCCCATTATGAAAACAGAGAATTAAATGATTATAATTGTCAAGGTTTGAATTGCCTATAAGAAAGGTTGCTCAGATGTTTTTGAAGAACTCCCCATAGACCATATATAGGAATTTTCATAAACACTCCATTACAAATCAAATGAGTATTAGTGGCAAAGAAATGATACCTCTGAACAATTAAAGGTAACTGGAGCAGAAATAAGTCATTGACAGGAAGTAATGGGAGCATTGCTGATGTAAGGTCTTAGTGTCAAGACCAGATAATTCCTATATATGGCAGGTTAATCTTACTTGTACCACACATATAATGCCACGTAGCACACCTTAAGCTACTAATTGTTATCACCATACATAAGCACTCATTGTAGTGTTCATCTCATACTAGTTCACCTCAAAGATATTGCCCCATAAGGCATTTTCTCTTCTAAGGGTTTACATCTAACTTGACGCTATATTAATCCCTCAAGAAGTTGCAAATGGCATCCCCACATCGAGTTTCAACCATATATTCACACACCTCAGTAAGACTTTCAAATCCTAGGGCAAAACGGACAGAGTTCTGCCTAAAAACTGACTAAAATCTGCCTCAAAGCCTTGCAATAGATACATGAAATGAAGAGAAACACTTCAATAGCTCAACAACTACACGTCGGAGTCCATAACTCAACGGGTCACACACCCGGAGTGCACGATTGCAAAAATTCAAACAAATGAAAGAAATGAAACATACAATACAACTCCCAGATAAATGAGAGCATGCCTCACTAACAGGTGACCCAAAATGGTTCAACACTCCACTTTGCTAATGCTTGAATCTCAGGGATTCACGATATTACAAAATGATTGAGTCACCCAAATGGAAATAGTTCCTCCATACATGCCGATACATATGAACTTATAGTCAATAGCTCATTTAACTAGTCCAACATAACTCATACACACCTTGCTAGCTCACTCATAAACACTTGATAGCTCATAATGGCTCTTAAAACCTTAGCTCTGATGCCAAATCTGTAACGCGCCCAAAATGCTAATAACATGATTTACGGAAAACTATAGTGAAAGACTTAATAAGAGAAGGTGTTATCGCCGTCCTGATAAGGACAAGGCTCACTGAAACCATTTAATCTTGCAACTCATGTTCACAAACACAAAATCTATTAAATTGAAACACTTTAAGACCAAAGTCCATGATAGTTCTACTTCAACACTATCGACTTAATCATACCATGTGCTAACTCGCACTCCACACTGCACAAGTATATTGAATATAGACCCAACTTGACCCTAAGGTCGATCCCTGTTCAACCCGAAATTGTGATATTTTATCCCAGTTTATTATCCAATATTTGCTCGAAATAAATTATTAATTTAGAATTTTAATATCATTTTGTTTGTTTTGTAGGAGTTTGAAGAATAAATAAATTGCTTGGAAAAAGACAGAAAGTTGAATCAAAATTGGATAGGATCATAACATACATTGGATTGAGACAAAAGAGCAAGGCCCAGACTGCGGCCCAACCCTGATCTTCCTCATCTCTTTTCCTTTCGCAAATCGGGCCGAGTTCTTTTCTTCTTCCCAGAACAGGCCCAGTCCGGATCCCTCCCCCCTCTTTCCCTTTCTCTTTCTTTTTCTTTGGGCCTGGCCCAGCTGTGTCTTTCACAGTCTCCTTTCCCATTCTCTTTGCTCACTCCTTTTTTCCTAGAACAGGCCCAGTCCCGGTTTTTCCCCCCTTCCCTTCTCACCAGGCCGGTCTAAGCAACGACCCACATGCCTCCCTCTTTCCCCCTTTGATCCAACCTACACCCACTTAAAAGCTCACGCCCCATGCACATGAGTCTGGGCTGGCTTCTTTTACCCCCTAATCTTTCCTCTTCTTCTTCGTTTTTCCAGTGAGCCATATTGAAACAGGGCCCATTCGCCTTCATCTTCCACCAACATAACAGCAGTCTTTTCTTTTTCTTGTTTCCCTTTATCTTCCTGCATTATTTATCCCATTAATTCTACTGGCCATTATTCTTCAATAACGTTTCAAGTAGACAATTAAAGGCTGAAAGTAGAGGAACGGAAACAGAGCACAACCATGGCGTCTATCGCCTTTGTCAAGCGTTACTTCCTTTCTCTCTCCTCATTCATAATCCATCATTAATAATCATCACTCGGACGTTTCGAAGCAATTGAAGGAGGATAAAGAGTCGAATGGAGGCTACAAAAAAATTGATGGGGAGTTCGAGAATAGGGGAAGCATACCAGTGTAGGTCGAAGCAGAAATTAAGGGTAGAGTAGGTTATTCCAGCTTCCAAATTTCTTTGTTTTCGTTTCCAGATCTAGTTTTACGAAAGCAAAGTAGTGTAATTTGATTTCGGGTTGTTCTATTCGAGTTGAAATTTGTAGTTTGGAGGTTTCAGTTTCTTGGGCTTTCGAATTTGTCTTTCTTCAATTTGTTCCCTTTTGTTTCAGATTTATTTTTTTTTTCCGTTCTGATCTTCAGTTCAGTTTTTCTCAGGCTTCATACTCAAATTCAGGAAAGAACAAGGCTTATTCGACTGTCCCAGGGCTCGATTGTTGTTCATGTGTTTGCTCCGTTTCGCTTACTTGCTAAACTGACAATTGCGGCAAAGTGTTGATGGGTTAAAATCACATGAGTTAATCTTGTTCATTTAACCTATTAATTTGTGGATTTCTGATCATCATTTAGTTTTAATTGAGAATTTTTCGTATTCTAATTTCAGAACCATCCCTGAGGATCGACACCCGTTAGCGTTACAATGATAACCGTATACTTGCAGAAAAATTACAACAAGTTTTTGGCGCCGTTGCCGGGGATGACATTGTGAAATTGGGTTACATCGAGTCATAGTTTAATTATTAGAGTCGTTGGAGTCATTTTTGTTTTTTAGTTTTAATTGAGTCATTATTTCATTTAGTTTAGTTTTAATTTTGAATTTAGTTTATATTTTGATTTTGATTTTTTTTTTGTCAACATTAGTTTAATTTTAAATTTTAGATGCAGTTTATTGCTGAAAAAAAACAGTACTAATCAGTTTGGTTTATGTGCAGCGAAAAAAAAAATTTCAAGGTTGAACTAACCCGAAAATATTGACAGTGTAGATTTTTCACCAACTTTCGCATTCTGCTTGAATTTTCTGGACCTGTGCTGGTGTGATTTCTATTGTGCTAATATTTTTCCTAGATTCAGCATCTTGTTTAGAGTGTGTGTGAATTTTTCTGGAATTTTTAGGACTGTTTAGATTTTTCTGTGAATTTTAGAATTAATATTCTGTCTGCATTTTTCTGCACAATTTAGGGACAGAACACAAATTTGAGAAAAATTATATTTATGTCCTTTGTGATTGTGTGGACTTTTTTGTATATTTTGTTCTGATTTTAGGAGTTTTATTTTCTGTTTTAATTTTATTCTTAGAATTAGGGTGTTTAGGTGTAGTTTTATTTCTTATTTTCTTGTAGTTTCTTTGTGTTTGTGCTTTTGTTTTCAGTTTCATTTATTTTCTATTTTAATAGTGTTTTTAGTTTTATCATTCATTTTGTTGTTTTGTGATTAAAAAAAAATAAATAAACAGTTATAAAAGAGAAAAAGAAAAAATCCAAAACTAGAAACTTGGGTGAGGGTGTTGGATTTATTTGACTGGTTGGGTTAGAAATCCTGAAAATTATAGACTTATTAGAAGTGAACCTAGCCCTGACTTAGAACCTGAACCCAAGCTTGAATTAGAAGAAATGGCACAAGAAAGACCTTTGAGTGATATCTTTTATCCTCCTAGGACTGCTTTTCCATCTTGCTTCACTATACCTTGGACCCAATGTGACCTTCGAATTAAGACCTCTCTATACTCATATGCTCCCTAAATTCACTGGCTTAGAGGATGCAACTAGATAGAGAATCATTTTGGAAATATTTTGATAGGTTCAAGAATTTGTTATCTCAGTGTCCCCATCATGGTCTAGACCAGGCACGTTTGTACCAGATTATTTATGAGGGACTGGACCAACAAACTAGGACCATGGTAGAGTCTATGTGTCAGGGTGGCTTTCTTTCTAAGAGCGCCACAGATGGCCTTCAAATTTTAGGAGGACTTAGCTGAGAAAACTATACAGTGGGAAACCACTCAGGATGACAGCTTAAGTTCTAGGATTATGAGGGTTGGGTTACATTCTGTCTCTGATGTGAGTCACTTAGAGTCTAAGATTGCTGCTTTAGAGAATATGTTGAAAGGATTAACTCCACAAATTACTCAGTTATCCCATACTTCTTCAGTGTTTTACTCTTATTGTCAGGCCTTATATCATTCATTGAGTGTTTGTCCCTACTTTGCTCACCAGTTAGCAGCTGGGCAAGAGCAAGCGAGTATGGCCTTCCAGAGACCGAAGAGCGACCCTTTCTCTCCTTTTTACAATCCAGGGTAGAGAAATCACCCTAAATTCTCTTGGAGTAATGGACCAAATGTTGTGGTTCCTAACTCTCAGCCTGTCTCTCACCCTTCTAGTTCCTTTCAGAGACCGGTTTTTCAAGGTGTACCTACTGCACCTAGACCTCCACCTCGTGTAGCTCAAGCTCAACCTCCTCCTGGTTACAGTGATATTGATAAAATGGAGAGGACAATTATTGATAATGTGGAGAGAATGATTAATGCTAACATGGAAAGAATGATGAGAATGATGGCTGAACAATTTTTCCAATTAGCATCATCATCTAGGGAGCCAGGCACTTTTTCAAGTCAACCTGAGGTGAACCCTAAAGGTCACACATCTTCTTCTTCAGGTAACCCTAGTGAGCCTGTGAGGAAAGTGAATGTAGTGATATATCTCTGTTCTGGTCGAGAGATAGATAACCATGTTAGAACTCCTAATGAGCCTTGCAGGTATCCTCACCAATTCTTTGAGAATTCTTCTTCGTCTTCACCTCCAGAGACTGGCTCATCTAGTGAGTCAGGGGATGCTACTGATGGTGTCCCCAATGATTCTGATTCTCACCATCTTCCTGAGTCACTGTCTAAGGTAGAGGAGCTTAAAAAGAAAGACTCCTTTGAGTCGGTTAACCATTCTCCTTCTAAGGGTCCTTCTTTTTCTTCTTCTTCTCTTTCTTCTTATGAGAAAGTCCATATGCCTTTGCCTCCTTTTCCCCATAGGCTTAAGAAAAAAGACCAAGCTCATGTTGAGAAGATGGCAGAGACCTTTTCTCAAGTCAAGATCAACATTCCCTTACTTGATGCTATTCAGCAGATGCCTCCATATGCTAGGGTTTTAAAGGATCTGTGCACAACCAAGAGAGCTGCCAATGTTCCTAGGAAGGCTTTCTTAGCCTCTAGGGCTAGTTCTATTCTATCTCATCAGACCCTAATGAAGTACGCCGGTTGCCCTACTGTTGCTATAGCTATAGGGGACCAGCTCATTCATAGAGCCTTGCTTCATTTAGGGGCCAGTGTCAACTTGATTTCCTTCACTGAGTATGAGAGGCTAGGGTTAGGTGATCTTAAGCCTACTAAGATGGTTATTCAATTAGCTAATAGGTCGACCAGATTGCCTAGGGGGATAGTTGAGGATGTGCTGATCCGACTGGGTGAATTCATTTACCCTGTGGA
Source organism: Selenicereus undatus (assembly GCA_017589665.1). Classification (NCBI taxonomy): domain Eukaryota; kingdom Viridiplantae; phylum Streptophyta; class Magnoliopsida; order Caryophyllales; family Cactaceae; genus Selenicereus; species Selenicereus undatus. The sequence goes on from JACYFF010031956.1 coordinate 21,765,290, forward strand.
CTTTATTGTGATTGAGACTAAGATAGTGTCTAACTTAGCTAGTCAAGTCCCTGTGATTCTAGGGTGCCTTTTCTTAGCCACTGCCAATGCCCTCATTAATTGTAAGAATGGCATGATGAGACTGTCTTTTGGTAACATGACCTTAGAGCTTAACGTTTTTAATCTGCAAAGGCAACCCTTTGGTTTTGATGATATGGAGTTCTCTACTCTTTACTAGGTAGAGAATTCTATACTTGATGATGCCTGTGATGATGTGTTTGCTGTTGAGTATGAGTCCTTTCTTGTGAATAATGAGCCTGAGTATGATGTTTTTGAGTATGATGACTTGTACTCTGCTGCTAATTGTTTGCTCACTGCTGCTTCTGAATCTGCTTCTGAAACTGTTTCCCCTCCTGCTCTTGAACTGAAACCCCTTCCTGATTATCTCAAGTATGCATTTCTAGGCCCCAATGAATCTTTACCTGTCATTATTTATTCTTACCTAGACGGGGACCAAGAAACTAAGTTGATTGCCCTACTTAGAGAGAACAAGGAAGCTTTGGGTTGGACCTTAGGGGATATTAGGGGCATTAGTCCTTCCATTGTGCAACATAGGATTCATCTAGAGGACAAAGCTAAGCCCTACCATGACCGTCAAAGGCGTTTGAACCCTAGTCTTCAGGAAGTAGTTAGGAAAGAAGTGCTGAAGTGGTTAGACCATGGGATTATCTATCCCATTTCTAATAGTGAATGGGTTAGTCCCGTTCAAGTTGTTCCTAAGAAGACCGGGATCACCGTGATTAGGAATGACAAGAACGAGTTAGTCCCCACTCGTGTCCAAGCTGGGTGGCGTGTTTGCATAGATTATAGAAAATTGAATGCTACCACTAGGAAAGACCACTCTCCCCTTCCTTTCTGGGACCAGATGTTAGAGAGGTTGGTCGGACATTCCTTTTATTGCTTTTTAGATGGATACTTTGGTTATACCCAGATCTCTATTGCTCCTGAGGATCAGGAGAAGACTACTTTCACATGTCCCTTTGGAACTTATGCCTTTAGACGTATGCCTTTTGGACTGTGCAATGCCCCTACTACCTTTCAGCGATGCATGATTTCCATTTTCTCAGATGTAGTTAAGCTATGCATGGAAATTTTTATAGATGACTTTTCTATGTTTGGGTCTTCCTTTGATGACGATTTGTCTAATCTAAGAAAAGTGTTGGAAAGGTGTATGGAGAAAATTTTGACTCTGAATTGGGAAAAATGCCATTTTATGGTTAGGAAGGGAATAGTCTTAGGCCATGTTATTTCTAAAGATGGAACTGAGGTTGATAAGGCTAAGACTGAATTGATTGTCAATCTTCCCCCTCCCACCTGTGTGAAAGAAGTGAGGTCTTTCCTTGGACATACTGGCTTCTATCGTCGCTTCATTAGATACTTTAGTAAAATTGCAAAGCCCTTGTCCAACTTGCTAGCTAAAGATGTGCCTTTTTATTTTTCTGATGAATGTCTTGAGGCATTTTCTAAGCTTAAGGAGGCCTTCACTTCTGCTCCTGTTCTTTATCCTCCCATCTAGGGAGAATCATTTGAATTGATGTGTGATGCTTCCGATTATGCTATTGGGGTAGTTTTAGGGCTGCGTGTTGATAAGAAACCCCATGTGATTTACTATGCTAGTCACACTTTGAATGATGCCCAGCTGAACTATACTGTGACTGAGAAAGAATTTTTGGCTGTGATCTTTGGGTTTGAAAAGTTTAGACCTTATCTGATTAGGTCTCATGTGATTGTTTATACTGATCACTCTGCTCTTAAGCATCTTCTTTCTAAGAATGATGCTAAACCTAGACTGGTGAGATGGATCTTGCTTTTACAAGAGTTTGACTGTGAGATTAGTGATAAGAAAGGTTCTGAAAACCTAGTTGTTGATCATTTGTCTAGGATTCTATCTGATAGAGAGAGTGAGTCCACTGTTTCTGAGTACTTCCCTTATGAGCAGTTGTATGTTGTCCACTCCGATCCTTGGTATGCTGATATTGTGAACTACCTAGTTGCTGGTAGGATCCCTGAGAGTCGGACCAAGAATGATAGGGATAGGTTTTTCTACCTTGTGAAGTTCTTTATTTGGGATGACCCTTATTTGTTTAAGTACTATTATGACCAAGTCTTTAGGAGCTGTATTCCCGACCATGAGGTGAGAAGTGTCCTTTCTTTCTGTCCTGATCAAGCATGTGGGGGCATTTTAGTGGTAGGAAGATTGCAGCCAAAGTTCTTCAATGTGGTTTCTACTGTCCTACTCTATTTAGGGATGCTTTTGAGTACTGTAAGAGTTGCCCTAGGTGCCAGCAGTTGGGTAGAATAAGCAAGCGGCTGAACCCCATCATTATGGTGGAGATTTTTGATGTCTGGGATATAGACTTCATGGGACCATTTCCATCATCTTTTAGAAGTGAGTATATTTTGCTAGCTGTGGACTATGTGTCTAAATGGGTTGAAGCCATCCCTTCTAGGACTAATGATGCTAAAGTTGTTGTGAAGTTCTTAAGAGAGAACATCTTTACTAGATTTGGCATGCCCCATGCTATTATTAGTCATCAAGGCACCCATTTCAATAATAGGTCCTTTGATGCCTTACTGAAGAGGTATTCAATTGTCCATAGGCTTGCTACTCCCTATCATCCCCAAACCAGTGCCCAGGTTGAGGTGTCTAATCGGTGAATTAAGCAGATTCTTAAAAAGACAGTGAGGCGGAATAGAAAGTATTGGGCTGACAAACTCGTAGATGCTCTTTGGGCCTATAGGACAGCTTTCAAAACTCCCTTATGTATGTCACCTTATACGGTTGTTTATGGTAAGCCTTGTCATCTTCCTGCGAAAATAGAGCATAGAGCTTGGTGGGCCATTAAAAAACTCAACTATGACTTGACTGAGGTTGGTGAGGAGCGTAGACTGCAACTGAATGAGCTTGATGAGATTATAGCCGAGGCTTATCAGAGTGCTCGTCCTTACAAAGAAAGGGCGAAATTGTTTCATGATAGGCGTATCCTTCGAAGAGAGTTTACCCCAGGAATGAAAGTGCTCTTGTATGACTCTAGGCTCCATTTGTTTCTACGGAAGTTAAGGTCCCGATGGACTGGTCCTTACATTATCTCATGTATTTTTCGCTATAGTGCAATCGAAATTCAGGACCCTGACAGTGGTGCTACTTTTAAGGTGAATGGCCAAAGATTGAAGGAATTTCTGGAGTTGCCTAGCAAGCACGATGTGGAGTGTCTGATACTCCGCAAGCCGAGTCCTGTTGATGGAGGCCCATCCATGGGCATGGTCTCAAGTCCCCAAGGAGGCCCCAAAGGATCGAGTTTCATGGGAAAGATGCAAGAAATCAGCCAAACATGCCAAGAGAACATTCTGTTCACTCACGGTTTCAGGTCAGTGCACAAGCCCGGTTTTGTGCACGTTATTTCGTGATCTTCCTCAAGGCCTGATTGGATTACAGGGGGCCTAACTTTAATTTTAGGACGTGCTCTTTCCAATAAGACCAATTGCAGGTGATTTGGAGGTCATTTGCTACCTCAAATTAGCTGTTGAAGTCAAGTACTACAAACTGTTTCAGTTCTGGACAGTTCTGGAAATGGTTCTGTTTGAACACCCAAAGCTCCTCCTTTTGAATTGCAACTTTTATGGCTTGAAATTAATTCAAAAATATTATCAAATGGCCATAAAAATTTGCAGCCAAAGCACCCTCTTGTGGAGCATTTATCCAGCAAAAGAATGGGATAAAATTCCCTTTACCCGGGTAATAGTACAACCGGTACAAGGTGTTCTTTTTGAGGTGGATTACTCTTCTCAAAGCCTAATCCACTTTCCAAGGGCTTGATTATAGTTCCAAGTAGCTGATTAGAGCCTCCCAAGCATCCATGGTTGACACATCATCCTCAAGATCAACAATAATGTGTTGTCAAGCCACGGTTTCATCTAACCTTTTGTGGGTTGTTTTGGGAATCCGATTTCTACCTAGTATAGCTTGTTAATTTGACTTGGTACCTGAAGTTTATTGTTAAAGAGGGCCTATATAAGCCTTCTTGTTGCATTGTAAGAACACTTTTGCCAATTTGTTGAATGAAGTTGAGCCTTAGCTCCTTTGCACTCTCAAACTCTCTTCTAGCTTATCTCCTCCTTGGCCGGGTTGAGTGGTGATCTAGCAAGAGTCTTAGCAACCCCTTGGTGGTGAAATTTGTATCCAAGAAGGTTTTTGAGGGCCCTAGCTTCAAGACTTGGTGGTGATATCTATATCCAAGCCTTGGCTAGTTTCGATTTCTCTCCTTACCCTTGTTATCTCTAGTGTGAGTTTGTGATTACAAAGTTGTCTTTCGTCTCATCATCATCTCCTTTTCATTTGGTTTTGTGACCTTTTGGCACTCCCAAACGTGGTAACTTACTCCCCCATACCCCACAAAATAGAGCCAAATCCAAGGGAAATATTAAACACTTTAAACCATGCCTAGTGGAGTATTTTGCGTCTTCGTGGGCAGCAAGTTGGCACGGTCAGACCATGTCCCTTAGCACGACCGTGCCACCCTTAGCCCGGTCCTTGCTCGCTTTTTGGGTTGCCTCTTGATGTGTATGGGCTTGGGTGTTCTCTTCCCTTGACATATACATCATACTTGGTATCAGAGCAGGTTTTCTCCTTGGCTTGGTACGTGCCCCGCACATCTTCCCCAAACACTACTCCTAACACCAACCCTCACTTCCCTAAACATAAGTGCCGCAAGCATGACTATTGAGGAGAAGTTTGAATCTCTCATGAAGAACTATGAAGCCATGACGCTTCAAAATGAAGAAATCAAGGGTCAAAATGAGTACTTGAAGAAGCAACTTGGTGAGTCCTTGAAGCAAAAACGGAAAGAGGTTAAAAGCTCTCGTTCTTTTAATCCCTCCGAATCTGACCAAGATAGCTATGACCGTGGGGAAGGCTATCACTTGAGTTCTTCTAGTGATGAGGAACCTTTTAGAAGGCCTAGAAGAAATGGGAGGAACACTCCTAACTTCGGGGACATCAAGGTGGAGGTTCTGGAATTTGAAGGAAGGCTAGACCCGGATGAGTTCTTGGAATGGTTGCAAACCGTAGAGAGGATCTTTGACTACAAGGAGATCCCGGAAGAAAAGAAGGTAAAGCTTATTGCCCTTAGACTCCGTAAGTATGCTTCCTTATGGTGGTCTAATGTGTGTGCTAAGAGGGCTAGTTAAGGGAAAGGGAAAATTCGAACATGGGAGAAAATGAAGGCCAAACTTAGAGGCCGATTCTTACCCCCTTCCTACTCTCAACTCCACTCTCTAACCTAAGGAAACATGAGTGTTGAGGAATACACTAGGGAGTTCGAGAAATTGTTGATCAAGTGTGACCTTAGGGAGGCCGAAGAACAAACCATAGTGAGATACCTAGGGGGACTTGATCCAAGGTATGCCCATGTGGTTGAGTTGCAACAATACACCACTTTTGATGAGGTGTGTATCCTAGCTCATAAAGTGGAACAACAAAGAAAGGCCAAACTCTACAAAAGAGACCCTCCAAAACCTTTTCCCAAGACCCAACCTTTTAACAAGGGGAGCTCTTATCCTCCTCCTAAACCCACGGTTCCCAACCCTTCCCCTCCACAAAAAAACCAAGCTCCTCAAAAGAGCCAAAACACCCCAAACCGTCCCAACCCCCCTCCTATGAGCAATAGGAGATGCTTCAAATGTCAAGGCCTTGGTCACATTGCTTCGGAGTGTCCTAATAGGAGGACCATCTCCATGGCCGAATGGGACACATTTCGGGAGGAAGAAGAGGAAGAAGAAAAGGAGGTGTACCTCATGGAAGAACAAAAAGAAGTTGTAGAGGAAGCGGATGAAGGAGAACTTCTAGTATTGAGGAGGGCTTTGAGTAGTCAAAAGGGAGCCCTAGAGGAGCAAAGAGAGAACATCTATCACACAAGGTGTGCTATACAAGGCAAGGTTTGCTCTCTCATCATCGATGGGGGGAGTTGTGCTAATGTGGCTTCTTCTAGCATGGTGGAGAAGCTAGGTCTACAAGCTTCGGCCCATCCACACCCTTACAACATTCAACGGCTCAATCAAGGTAAGGGTTTGCAAGTTAATTCGAGGTGTTTAATCTCCTTTACTATTGGCAAGAATTATCATGATGAGTTGTGGTGTGACATTATTCCCATGGATGCATGTCACCTCTTGTTGGGGAGACCATGGTTATTTGACCGCAAGGTGATGCATGATGGCCACTTGAACACTTACACCTTTCATAAGAATGGAAAGAAGATCACCCTTGCCCCCTTAAGCCCGTCCCAACTCCACAAAAACAAGCCACAAAAAAGCCAAGAACATTCGGACTTGCTCCTTACCTTCGGTGAACCACTCCTTAAGGCTTCTTTGCATGAATTCAAGGCCTTTAGGGAATGGATTCTCACTTCTCTAGAGGAGTCCGAAACCCCCCTACCCTCTCACCCCATTGCCATTCCCCTTCTTGAACGATTTGCCCATGTATTCCCTGAAGAGATACCATCCGGCCTACCTCTACAAAGAACCATCCAACACCACATTGATCTCATTCCCGGTGCCATACTTCCTAACAAACCAGCCTATAGAATGAACCCCGAGGAAACCATGGAAATCCAAAGGCAAGTGGAAGAATTAGTGACCAAGGGTTTGGTAAGGGAGAGCCTTAGCCCATGTGCGGTGCCGACTTTGTTAGTCCCAAAAAAAGATGGGAGCATGCGGATGTGTGTTGATAGCCGAGCCATAAACAAGATCACCACCAAGTATAGATATCCAATCCCACGACTTGAGGATATGCTTGATGAACTATATGGTTCTAGTGTCTTTTCTAAGGTGGATTTGAGGAGTGGCTACTATCGAATAAGAATTAGAGAAGGGGATGAATGAAAGACGACCTTCAAGACTAAGGGAGGCTTGTATGAGTGGCTAGTCATGCCATTCGGATTGTCCAATGCTCCAAGTGCTTTCATGAGACTCATGAATTAAGTATTCCGGCCATTCATTGGAAAATTTGTGGTGGTATACTTTGATGACATCTTGATCTATAGTAAGAATGAAAAGGAGCACCAAGGGCATCTAACTCAAGTCATGGAGGTCCTTGAAAGGGAGAAATTATTTGGCAACCTCAAAAAGTGTACATTCTTTACTAATGAAGTCACCTTTCTCAGTTACATTGTCTCTAGTCACAGCATCAAAGTGGATGAGAGCAAGGTTGAGGCCATTCGCACATGGCCAACCCCAAATAGCATTCATGAAGTGCGAAGTTTCCATGGACTTGCCTCCTTCTATAGGCGGTTCATTAGAGACTTTAGCACCATTATGGCCCCCATGACCGAGGTAATCAAAGGTACAACGTTCAAGTGGAGCCCCAAGGCTCAAGAAGCATTCGACCAAGTCAAGTCCAAGCTCACCCAAGCTCCGGTCCTAGCTCTACCATGTTTTGACAAGGTATTTGAGGTGGAGTGTGATGCATCCAGGGTAGGTATCGGTGGTGTGCTCACTCAAGAAGGGCGGCCCTTAGCCTTCTTTAGTGAGAAGCTTTGTGACTCAAGGAGGAAGTATTCTACCTATGACAAGGAATTTTATGCTATTGTGAGAAGCCTTGAACATTGGAGTCATTACTTAGTGGCTAGTGAGTTCATATTGCACTAGGATCATGAGGCCTTGAAGTACATTCAAGGGCAACATAAGCTAAACTCACGGCATGCTAAGTGGGTGGAGTACCTACAATCCTTCCATTTCACCATCAAGCACAAGTCGGGAAAGTTGAACAAGGGAGCCGACGCCTTATCAAGAAGGCACTTGCTATTGTTCCAACTTGATGCTTGCATACTTGGGTTCGAACACTTGAAGTCACTTTATGAGAATGGTGAAGATTTTGGGGAGCTTTACCATGAGTGCTCATGGCATCCTAAGGGAGACTTCCTAATGCAAGAAGGGTTCCTATTCAAGGGACCTCGGGTTTGCATCCCTAAGTGTGGCACTCGAGAGTTGCTTATTAGAGAGGTCCATGGAGGATCCTTGGCCGGTCATTTTGGAGAAAACAAAACTCTCCTCATGTTGAAAGAACACTACTATTGGCCAAAGATAAGTAAGGATGTACAAGACATGATAAAAAGATGTGCTAATTGCCAAGTAGCCAAGTAGCCACTTGCTACCTCATGGTCTTTACATGCCTCTACGGTGCCTTCTCTCCCATGGGAAGATGTAAGTATGGACTTTGTGTTGGGATTACTAAGAACCCAACGAGGCAAAGACTCCATTTTTGTGGTGGTGGATCGCTTCTCTAAGATGGCATACTTCATCCCTTGCTCTAAGACTAATGATGCCACCTACATAGCCGAATTGTACTTCAAGGAAGTGATGAGATTGCATGGCATCCCAAGGTCCATAGTCTCGGACCGAGACACCAAATTTCTTAGCCATTTTTGGGTGACACTATGGAAGAAGATGGGGACCAAACTCAAGTATAGCACTACTTGTCATCCTCAAACGGATGGCCAAACCGAAGTGACTAACCGAACCCTAGGCACACTCTTAAGGGTCTTGGTGAAGTCAAATGGCAAAGCATAGGACTTACTCTTACCACAAGCCGAATTTGCATACAACAAGTCTCCAAGCAAGTCAACCGGCCTATCTCCTTTCAAGGTAGTGTATGGAGTGGACCCCTTGAGTCCATGTGATCTTATTCCAAGGGGCATGAATGAAAAGCCTCATGTGGAGGCTAGCAAAAGGGTGGAGGAAATTCAAAAGCTTCATGAAGTGGTCAAGTCCAAAATTGAAAATACCAATGCTCCATATCAAGAGCAAGCAAACAATGCTTCATATCAAGAGCAAGCAAACAAGCACAAGAAGAAAGTGACCTTCCAACCCGGGGACCTAGTTTGGGTACATCTAAGGAAGGAGAGGTTTCCTTCCGAAAGGAAGAGCAAATTGATGCCAAGGCCGGATGGCCCCTTTGAGGTCCTAGAGAAGATCAATGACAATGCATATAAGGTAAACTTGCCCGGGGATTATGGGGTCTCGGCCTCTTTCAATGTAGCCGACCTAAGTCCCTATTTGGAGGATGATCATTTGGTCAATTTGAGGGCAAATTCTTCTCAACAAGGGGAGGATGATGGGGGCCCATACATGGGCATGGTCTCAAGTCCCCAAGGAGGCCCCAAAGGATCGAGTTTCATGGGAAATATGCAAGAAATCAGCCAAACATGCCAAAAGAACATTCTGTTCACTCACGGTTTCAGGTCAGTGCACAAGTCCAGTTTTGTTCATGTTATTTCGTGATCTTCCTCAAGGCATGATTGGATTTCAAGGGCACTAACTTTAAGTTTAGGACGTGATATTTCCAATAAGACCAATTTCAGGGCATTTGGAGGTCGTTTGCTACCTCAAATCAGCTGTTGAAGTCAAGTACTACAAACTATTTCAGTTCTGGACAGTTCTGGAAATGGTTCTGTTTGAACACCCAAAGCTCCTCTTTTTGAATTGAAACTTTAAAGGCTTTAAATTAATTCAAAACTACTATCAAATGGGCATAAAAATTTGCATCCAAAGCACCCTCTTGTGGAGCTTTTATCCAGCAAAAGAATGGATAAAATTCCCTTTACCCGGGTAATAGTACAACCGGTACAAGGTGTTCCTTTTGAGGTGGATTACTCTTCTCAAAGCCTAATCCACTTGCCAAGGGATTGATTAGAGTGCCAAGCAGCTGATTAGAGCCTCCTAAGCATCCATGGTTGACACATCATCCTCAAGATCAGCAACAATGTGTTGTCAAGCCACGGTTTCATCTAACCTTTTGTGGGCTGTTTTGGGAATCCGATTTCTACCTAGTATAGCTTGTTAATTTGAATTTGTACCTGAATTTTATTGTTAAAGAGGACCTATATAAGCCTTCTTTCTGCATTGTAAGAACACTTTTGCCAATTTGTTGAATGAAGTTGAGCCTTAGCTTCTTTGCACTCTCAAACTCTCTTCTAGCTTATCTCCTCCTTGGCCGGGTTGAGTGGTGATCTAGCAAGAGTCTTAGCAACCCCTTGATGGTGAAATCTGTATCCAAGAAGGTTGTTGGGGGCCCTAGCTTCAAGACTTGGTGGTGATATCTATATCCAAGCCTTGGCTAGTTTCGGTTTCTCTCCTTACCCTTGTTATCTCTAGTGTGAGTTTGTGATTGCAAAGTTGTCTTTCCTCTCATCATCATCTCCTTTTCATTTGGTTTTGTGACCTTTTGGCACTCCCAAACGTGGTAACTTACTCCCCCATACCCCACAAAATAGAGCCAAATCCAAGGGAAATATTAAACACTTCAAACCGTGCCTAGTGGAGTATTTTGCGTCTTCGTGGGCAGCAAGTTGGCACGGTCAGACCGTGTCCCTTAGCACGACCGTGCCACCCTTGGCCGGGTCCTTGCTTGCTTTTTGGGTTGCCTCTTGATGTGTATGGGCTTGGGTGTTCTCTTCCCTTGACATATACATCACCTGCTCAGTAATGTGTTGAGTTGATAGCTCGGGTGTACTTAGCACCCGACCTGGTTTGCTAAGAACGTCTTTTCATCCCTTCTCTCTCTTACTCTTTTTCTCTTTTTCCCTTTTCTTTCCTTTTGTATAGTTAGTTCTTTTTGTCTTTATTGTGTATATATGTTGTCCATTTGATTTTTGAGTCATGTCCTTTTTCTTTTTTGAGTCTTCTTTTTATTTAGGTTTTATTTTGGGTTTTTATGGTTGTTTCCACTCCCAATGAGGACATTGTGAGATTTGGGTGTAGGGGTGGGAAAACTTTGAACTTTTAAAATTTTGAAAAAAAAAATTAAAATACTAAATGAAAAAACCAAAAAGATTTTTGTTTTATTTTGGAAAGTTTAGTACTATTCTGATTAGTTTAAATCCTCTGTGCTTGGATTATTAGCTTGTATGTAAGCATGATGTGCATGTTAGGTCTCCAACCTCGGTGTGCCATTCTTAGCTCAAATTCTAACCCCATTTGTTCATTAGCGTTGTGTAGTCCAATCCCTATTTATCTAATCTTCATTATCTTAAGGTTTTAGTTTTCCATTATGGGCTCTCCCACTTGTTTTTGAAAAGAAAAAAGAAAACAAATGCAAAATTTGGAAAAAAAAATGAAAATGAAAAAAGAAAGAATAGATAAAAGGAAATGAAATAAAATTTGGAAAGACAAGCAACCCTTTGAGGCATGCGCTACTGGGTGCTACCCTTTGAGGCAATGTTGCTACTGGGAAAGCTTGCTTCCGATGTTATTAAATCAATAATGTAGTTGTGTCAGTCAAGTGGGATTGAGTTTGATTCTGGTAAACTTGACCCCTAAGATGATGATACACTTGCACACGAGCATTGGGATATATTCCAAGTCCTGATGTTCAGTGGGGTGAAATGTTAGTGCTTCGATGTCATTCATGGGGAAGAGGGTCTTGATGAGTACATTTTGTTTATATGCAGGCCAATATCTTTGCCACATGGGTGATTTAGTTGATTAGAATATGTACATATATCCTTCCCTAGTTTTGTACATATTAATTTTTGAAAAATAAAAAAAATAAATTTTTTTTTTCAAGTTTCTGTTTTCTTTTATGGATTTTGTAGATACATCTTCTGCAAACCCTCACAAAACCTTCCTCATCCACTAGGGGTAACCTAGGGGTTTAAAGGGCTTGTTGCACGTGCTAAGTGCAATCATGATTCCTATAAAAGTGAGTCATGGTTTTGTTTTATTTTCTTTTTCCGGGATTTTAGGTTTGTTTTACTGGAGGACGAGCAAAACTTAGGTGTGGGGGAATTTGTTCAACCAGAAATTGTGATATTTTATCCTAGTTTATTATCCAATATTTGCTCGAAATAAATTATTAATTTAGAATTTTAATATCATTTTGTTTATTTTGTAGGAATTTGAAGATTAAATAAATTGCTTGGAAAAAGAGAGAAAGTTGAATCAAAATTGGATAGGATCATAACAAACATTCGATTGAGACAAAAGAGCAAGGCCCAGACTATGGCCCAACCCTGATCTTCCTCCTCTCCTTTCCTTTTGTAGACCAGGCTGAGTTCTCTTCTTCTTCCTAGAACAGGCCCAGTCCCAGTCCCAGTCCCTCCTCCCTCTTTCCCTTTCCCTTTCTTTTTCTTTGGGCCTGGCCCAACCGTGTCTTTCACAGTCTCCCTTCCCATTCTCTTTGCTCACCCCTTTCTTCCTAGAACAGGCCCAGTACCGATTTCTCCCCGCTTCCCTTCCATCCCTTTCTTTCTCTCACCAGGCCAGTCCAAGCAACGGCCCACATGCCTCCCCCTTTCCCCCTTCGATCCAACCTGCACCCACTTAAAAGCTCACGCCCCACGCACGTGAGCCTGCGCGGCCTTCTTCCCCCCCCCTAATCTATTCTCTTCTTCTTCGTTTTTCCAGCGAGCCATATCGAAACAGGGGCAATTCACCTTCATCTTCCATCAACATAACCGCAGGCTTTTCTTTCTTTTGTTTTTCCCTTCATCTTCCTCTATTATTTATTCCATTAATTCTATTGGCCATTATTCTTCAATAACGTTTCAAGTAGACAATCAAAGGCCGAAAGCTGAGGAATGGAAATAGAGCACGGCTATGGCGTCTATCTCCCTTCTCAAGCGTTACTTCCTTTCTCTATCCTCATTCATAATCCATCATTAATAATCATCACTCGGACGTTTCGAAGCAATTGAAGGGGGATGAAGAGTCGAATGGAGGCTACCAAAAAATCGATGGGGAGTTCGAGAATAGAGGAAGCATACTAGTGTAGGTTGAAGCAGAAATTAAGGGTAGAGTAGGTTATTCCAGTTTCCAAATTTCTTTGTTTTCGTTTCCAGATCTAGTTTTAGGCAAGCAAAGTAGTGTAATTCGATTTCGGGTTGTTCAAATCGAGTTGAAATTTGCAGTTTGGAGGTTTCAGTTTCTTGGGTTTTCGAATTTGTCTTTCTTCAAATTGTTCCCTTTTGTTTCAGATTTTTTTTTTTTCGGTTCTGATCTTCAGCTCAGTTTTTCTCAAGCTCCATACTCAAATTTAGGAAAGAACAAGGCTTATTCTACTGTCCCAGGGCTCGATTGTTGTTCATGTGTTTGCTTCGTTTCGCGGACTTGCTAAACTGACAATTACGGCAAAGTGTTGATGGGTTTAAATCACATGAGTTCATCTTGTTCATTTAGCCTATTAATTTGTGGATTTCTAATCATGATTTAGTTTTAATTGAGAATTTTTGGTAATCTAATTTTACAACCATCCCTGAGGATCGACACCCATTAGCGTTACAATAATAACCGTATACTTGCGGAAAAATTACAACAATTCCAATATTCATCCTATGTTGAATCCACTGTAAGCGCTTGATGACTTCAAAAAGGGCTTGCTAAATGAAGAAACATGTGACACTTCATCACCTAAAACTCATAACTTGGGTATTTCAATATAACTTCAAAATTGAATTAATAAATGTAATCAAATCTGATATAAAGTAAATGAAAGTAAAATAGTCTACAATAAGACAAATAAGATTACAAAGGAAAAGGCCTTAATAGTGACAATTGAGAGAGTGGTTGTGGCCTTTTCTGAAATAGGTTGCTAATATAGGTTTAACGCTCGCTAATATATAACTTGGTTCAAGATAACAACGAGTACAATAGATTGGCTTGATAAATACATTTGACACATTTTGAAGTGAGTAAGTAATAAAGGTTTTAGGCCAAGAGAGATATATCTTCGTTCAAAATAGCATAAACTGTAATAACTTGGTCTTATAAATATGGTTTCTGAGTCATAACTCTCCCCACTTCTCATATTTCATTCATAAATCTGTTAGATAAAGAATTCCACCTCAAATGAATCATTGAACTCAATAGAAGCTATTAAACTCACTAAACTTGGTATTTTCTTTGTAAAATTCATAAATGATTCAAAGCTCATAAACAAGCTCCCAAATTGTATACTTGTCTTCTTCTTTCTCATTAATCAAGCTAAAAGTTCCATGAATATTTATTTCCCCCTTAAATGACCTTACTTGGCTCAAAATACACAAAATGAGTGCATGATCAATCTCACTCAATCTTTATTATTGCTCTTTACACAATTACTCAAAATGCTTCCAAAAATCACCAAACTCAAAATACTCAACCAAAATTCATGAAATCTTATAGGAAATTCAAAAATAATATGGACAATCTCTAGTACATTTTTCTGAATTTTGATCCAAGTATACGCTACATAGAAATTGCAATAACCGCCCAATTGCACCAAAGCAGGTCAGTTCACTTCAAAAATTCAAAACTTTTACCCTTGCCCCCAAATGGAGACCTAAAACCACAATATGAAAATATTAAGAAGTCCCGAAAAACTTTCATTCATAATACAAAACATGATTCCCACAATAAGATTCCCAAAATGGGGCTAAAACACAAGTGTGTCAGTTTTTGCTCCATTCTGTACAGTTTTGGTAAAAAGACCATAACTTTTTCCACATACCTTAGATTAAGCCGATTCAAAATCCATTTGAAATCTAACACACTGAACTATCTATCCACCAAAAATTATAATTTATCCATGGGTCGATCATTACCAGTTAATCCCAAAGTCTGCCCTATTTGTCTGAAATTTTCAGCCCTCACTGTTTCGACTTTTCCCTCTCTTTTCACATAAATCATTCCAAATCACCAAAAACATCATCATAATCATCAATAAAACTAAACACTGCAAAAGCAAATATAAATCAATCCATAAACATGGTTTTAACTTCAGCTTGCATGAACATGATCACCCCTAAACCCTAACATAATTCAATCTCAACTCCACCATGATCAACACCAAAATAACTCTTATTTCTTATCAAAACATCCTGACCAATGATCACAAACATCAAAACCAGAATCAAAACTAAAATAAAAATCAAAACGAATAAGATCAAGTTTAAGATTACTCACTTTGAACTTGGAAAAAGTAGATATGGTGGTGATGCTTGGTTGCTTTGAGGAGCGGGGATGGTGGCTAGTGGTATTAGCATGTCGGGGGTTTAGAGGCAGTCGGGGCTGGCCCGAAAACACCAACAGTAGCAGCAACTTGAGGGAGAGGGGCGGCTGGCCGTGTATAGAGTGAGAGAGGAGAGAGAGATGTGGGTAGAGTTTTGGGTTGATTTGTGTTTGTTTTGACCAATTTAACTCTTGGCTAAAATTTTAGCTAGTAAATTTACTATTTAGCTAATCATGGTTAAGCTTAATTATGGTAATTAGTTAGGTTAATTTGCAAACTTGTTGGGTTTCAAATTGAGCCAAAAAAAAGTTGGATTTGAGAATAAACGCTTCGTAACGATAATGTTTTTGCGTATCTCAAAATAAAATTTTTGCAAGGTTATAAAATAATAATAATAATAATAATAAAAATAATAATAATAATAATAATAATAATAATAATAATAACAATAGTAACAATAATGAGAATAATAATAATAATAATAATAATAATAATAATAATAATAATAATAATTCCTTAAACCATAACTATCGAGGCTTACTATCGATTCACCTAATATTTAATTAATCAACAAAACTTGAATTAATAATCAATCAAGCTTGAATTGCAAAATGGGACCCAAATGGAATATCCCTCAACCGGGATGATTAAATAGGATAAATGAAAGCAGAAAATTTAAATGATAAAAGGTAATTCGGTAAATATATAAATTGAGTGTAATTGAATTAATAAACATGATTTGGTTAAACAAATAACCATGAGTGATTAAATCCATAAACACGATAAATTAAATGAATAAACATGATTAATTAAATAAATAAATATAATTTAAATAAATAAATATGGGTTAGCGCCGGGTTATTACACCTCGCATCTCTGTTCTTCAATCTTTTGCTTCTTCCTCCTTAAGCGGAAAGTCCTCTCGATCTCGGGATCGGGTTCATATAGAAATGGATTTCGCATAAATAGGGAAGATTCCTGCAAGCATTATCACTAACACCACCAACGCAATCAAACAAGAATAAAAAAATAAAAGACAAAGAAATAAAATACTTAGTCACTTTCGTAAGACTAACTCGATAGTTAACAAATTGGTCAACGACAATGGCGCCAAAAACTTGACCACTGTCCGCAAGCACACATGTATCGTAGTATAGAAAAAATATCATATTGAAGGACCAAAGTAATCTATCAAGTCCTTTCTATCAGAAAATGCTAAGTAATTACTTAATCAGGGATTTGATTTAAAAAATTCTAATTAACTAATTCTAAATTCAATAAAAAAGAAACGGCCTAGGGATTTATGCAATTAAGAAAGGTGATTAAATCAAAATGATTAACATGCGCTTTTCTCTAATTGGACAAATTTGAGGGATTGTAATCTATTCAAAATTTAGTCTATTCTTTCGAACTCAATCAAATTGCCTTAACTAAGCAAAAGTCGTTCTTTCAAACTAATTTGACTTAATCCAAGTTCAATATTTTCGATTACTCTCTAGTCCTCCTACTATGCAAATATCTTTTTCGAGTCATTGCTATGTTAGGTTTTATCAAACAGTCTAACAATTAAATTTCACTTTTCAGTTCTTCAACCAATTGTTTCAAGTGTGCAACCAAAATTTGGCCAAAACCAACTCACAACATGTTATTCACTTGTTAAAATGAAATCAAACCAATCATGAAACAAAAGCACAATCTATTAGTTAAAACATGATCCAATCACACTTCCATTAATTAACAAATCTCTAGACAAGATAAACTACTCACTCAGGATTAAAGACTAAATAACTAATGAATCGAATCAGCGAAATCTGAGAGAGAAGGGCTTGACAAAGGTAGCCTTCAACCAAGTCTTCAAACCGCCAGCAAAACCGAACTCCACACTCAATATGTCTCACTTGCTCAAAAAGAAAACTAAAAATCCTATCAAAAAGAGTAAAATACGGGAAAGAAATGAACTGATCTAACCTATGCTCCCTTGTTCTACTATTGAGGGATGGGCTTATAGAGAACAACTTGAGGATATATATATAAATATATGTATATATGTATACACACACACACACACACACACACACACACACACACACAC
>JACYFF010031956.1:21792397-21803053 GCA_017589665.1 Selenicereus undatus
TATATATATATATATATATATATATATATATATATATATATATATATACGTATGTATATATATAAGTTCTTATCGTATATGTCATTTTGTTGTCATTTTGTTGAATTTTTCGGAGAATTATGTGCTTTAAGTTATCATTTATACTCCTATTCTTAATTAGACTTAGGTATGGTTGTTTGATGTATTTTGTATGAATTTGGATCATTTTGGCCAGGCATTTGACTTATATTTGAGTGTATTTTTAGCGCCCACAAATTTCAATGAGGTGTTATGCTCGTGGAGCAAGAGAAGGGCATAAATATTGTTTCGGCAAAGGCCACGGTCCAACCGTGGTGAGCTTTGTAACTGTGGCTTGTTTGTTTTTTCTTCGGCTCTCTGGCTTAGAATCCTTATGTTCTTCTTTACAAGCTCATCCCTCAGTAGCAGAACAAGGGATCATGGTATAGATTAGTTCATTTCTTTCCTAAATGTTACTAGGATTTTTAGTTTTCTTTTTGTGCAAATGAGAAATCTTGAGTATCGAGTTCAGTTTCGTTGGGTTTGAAGACATGGTTGGAGGCTGCCTTTGTGAAGTCCTTCCCCCTCAAATTTCGCTGATTCAATTGATTAGTTGTTTAATCTTTAATCATGAGTGACTAGTTTATCTTGTCTAGGAATTTGCTTGCTGATGGAAGTGTAATTGGATCATGTTTTAATCAATAGAATTGTGCTTTTGTTTCATGATTGGTTTGATTTTTTTTTTCAAGTGAATATCATGTTGTGAGTGGATTTTGGTCAAATTTTGCTTGCACACTTGAAACAATTCAGTGAAGAACTGAAAGGTGAAATTCAATTGTTAGACTGCTTGATAAAACCTAACATAGCAATGACTCGAAATAGAGATTTGCATATTAGAAGGACTAGAGAGTAATAAAAAATATTGAACTTGGATTAATTCAAATTAGTTTGAAAGAATGACTTTTGCTTAGTTTAGGCAATTTGGTTGATTTCGACATAATAGACTAAATTCTGCATAGATTACAATTCCTCAAAATTATCCGATTAGAGAAAAGCGCATCTTAATCATTTTGATCTAATCACCTTTCTTAACTCCATAAATCCCTAGGCATTTCTGTTTTGTTGAATTTAGAATTATTTACTTAGAAGTTGTTAAATCAAATCCCCGATTAAGTTGTTACTTAGCATTTTCTTATAGAAACGACTCGATAGATTACTTTGGTCCATCAGGATGATATTTTATCTATACTACAACACCTGTGCGCTTGCGGGCAGTGGCCAAGTTTTTGGCACCATTGTCGGAGACCAATTTGTTAACTATCGAGTTAGTCTTACAAAGGTGACTAAGTATTTTATTTTTTTGTCTTTTATTTTTTTTATTCATGTTTGATTGCGTTGGTGGTGTTGGTGATTGTGCTTGCAGGAATCTTCCCCATTTATGCGAAGTCTGTTTCTATACGAACCCGATCCTGAGATCGAGAGGACTTTCTGCTTAAGTAGGAAGAAGTAAAAGACTGAAGAACAGAGATGCGAGGCAAGAAGAACTTCAACAAATATGGCGGGATGAGGAGGTGACCAAAGAAGGACCCTTAGGGTTTTTGTTACCCCTGGAGTTTAAGGAATTGCCTCAAGTATCGCTCATCCTAACGTTGATGCAAATAATTTTGAGCTCAAGCCGACTCTCATTTCCATGGTTCAATAATCCCAATTTGGAGGAGCTTATTTGGAAGACCCAAATCTACACCTCTCGGTCTTTTTAGAGGTGTGTGACACATCGAAACTTAACGGAGTCTCCACCAATGCCATTCGACTATGATTATTTCCTTTCTCACTAAGGGATAAGGTAAGAGCTTGGTTGCATTCTCTGCCTTCAGGATGTATCACCACCTGGGATGAGCTTACTAGAGCGTTTCTCGCCAAGTTTTTCCCTACTAGCAAAACAGCTAGTTTGCTTAATCAAATCACCAACTTCACTCAAAGGGATGATGAGACACTCTATGAAGCTTGGGAACGGTTTAAAGATTTGCTGCATTTATGCCCCCATCATGGTCTTCAACAATGGATGATTATTCAAGCTTTTTATAATGGTGTGACCCAACCTATAAGGTCCACTATCGATGCAGTGGCAGGATGAACCTTGATGAATAAAACTAGGATTAGGCCTATAATTTGATTGAGGAGATGGCACTCAACAACTTCCAATGGTCCAACGAATAAGCCCAACCCAAACGAATTGGAGGTAAGCTTGAAGTTGATGCACTTACTTCACTTTCTACTAAAGTTGATGCTATGACTCAAAGGTTAGACCGTACAAATGTTAATATTTTGATTTCTAGTGCCCCTCTCCCATCTGAAATTTGTGGTTCTATTGAACATGTGAATTTGAATTGCTAAGTTGGGAGTCCTTTTTTTCAAGATTCTAGTGAAGTCCACTATGTCCAAAATTTCAACCCAAGACATGCCAATGACCCTTATTCTAGTACCTACAATCTGGGTTGGAGGAATCATCGGAATTTCTCATATAGGTATAATCTAAACCCTCCAAATATGCCCCTAACGAATGGTAGGCCACTCTCGATTTTCAAAGACCTTAGTTCCCTCCACAAATACCCAAAAGTTCAATTTAGAAGCTATGATGGAAAGTATGCTTATGGCACAGCAAAAGCAGGATGAGTATATTAAGCAATTAGCCTCTAGGTTTGATGTGCTTACTACTCACAACAAGATATTGGAAGTCTAAATTGCTCAACAAGGTAGCTTTTCATCTACGCCCCCATATATACTTTCTAGCAAGCTCGAACCTAACCCTCGTGAGCATTGTAATTGTGTCACCTTGAAGGAAGAAGTAGAGGACTTTACTGACCCTGAGGATGTACCAATTGAAGAGGGTAGAGAGTTAATCATGGTTGAGAGTAAGGAAAAGAATGATGGTGGCAAGGCCACCACATTCATAGAGAATGAAAGTCTAGCGATCCCCACTGTTTTTCCACCTAAGCTTTCTGACCCAGGTAGCTTTTCTATCCCCTGTACTGTGGGAAAGGTGAAAATTGAGAGAGCCTTATGTGACATAGGTGCAAGCGTCAGTCTAATGCCTTACTCTTTGTTTCATAAGATTCACTTAGGGCCATTACAACCCGTACCCTTTTCACTACAGTTAGCAGACAGTTCTGAAACTCAACCCATAGGCAAATTTGAAGATGTGCTAGTCAATGTAGGAGATATTTGGGTATTAGAAGACTTTATCATAGTTAATATGTCCAAGACCGATGATGCCCAAATTATTCTTGGTCGGCCCTTATTGCTTACTACAGGTTGCCATATTGTTGTAAGAAAGGGGCGTATAACTTTTGAAGTGGTTTCTCCTAATTCCTCTCTATTGGATAAATTTCCCCCTTTCCCTGAGATTGACATGGAGGATATTTTGAATGGTGAAGATCCTTCTAACTTTGACTTGATTTCTACTGAGGACCCCGACCAAAGGTATGTTAAGGTGGAGTTTGCAGCTCCTATGCCACCTAGCATACCCAAGGTTGAGGCTCATGCTTCTAACGAATCTGCTATGAGCGATTATTGCAAGTTTGCTCAAGCTGTTTTTCTTTGCCCCCTATGGAAGGATTTGACACAGATTTTGATTTAGGGTTGAGCAAGGTGATAGTAGCCAGTCTGATGCGGTATGTCAGTTGTTTGTCCTGTATGCTGATAATGCGTTATGACATAAATTGATAACAACGAAGGAGCCTCAACCAGAACTTTTAAGATAGTACCTTCAATTGAAGAAATTTGATTTTGTCACCCATGATAAAGCTAATGTCCATACACTCACTGATCTGGGCCAAGCAGAAGAAGGGTCAAGCTCTTGACCTTAAACGAGCGCTTCTTAGGAGGCAACCCAAGCCCTTTTTCTTTTCTTAGCTTTGCTTTTCCTTATTTTTTGTAGTTTTTTTTTTAAGAGATGAAAAATATAAAAAAAGAGAGACACAAAAAAGCAAAGAAAAAGAAAAGAATAGACTAAAGAATAAAAACAAATAAAGATAAAAAACAAAGAGAGAAAGGAAAGAAAAGAAAATATATATACATACATACATACATACATACATACATACACACACACACACATACACATATATATATATATATATATATATATATATATATATATATATATATATATATAAAATGTTTGGTGCCACTGCCAACATACAAGCACCGCGGGCCGTGGGGTGCCAAACTAGAAATTCAAAAAATTTTCAAGTGTCAACAGACACCATAGACGGCCCGTGGCCACTGCCACGTACTGTGGTGTACTATTATGGGCCACGGTCAAGGGTTTTAACCGTAGTGACCCCCCATTTTCCCCAAACTTTATCTTCTTCTTTGACTCCTTCTCTCTCTAAACCCACCCTTACTAAAACTTTAAATCCTCCCTCATCTCTTCTCATTTTTGCTCCATTTTCACTCAAATCCTTCCTTTTCACTTAATCCTTCTCTTTCTTCCACAAATTTCATCTCTTTCTTCTTCTTCTTCTTCTTCTTCAAACTCATCTCGCCTTCACCCATCCACCATAACCATCTTCATCTCTCTCTATTTTCTTCATCTTTTTACTTATCTACTTCATTTTTTCTTCCTTAAATTTTATTATTTAGGTTTTAGTTTTAATTTTTGTTTCATTTTGCACCAATGACACCAACCAAAAGACAAAGGAGTGTCAAGGAGGTTGGATCATCAAGTGAAGCACCATCCCGGCCTCAACGGACCTCCCAAACTTCCATCAATGCGCGAGCTCAAGGCAACAGTCCACCCCCTCTTGGTTTAACCAACCCCAATCATATTGCTAGATATAACTGCTTAAATGAACGCATGGTTGTGACAACCCGATATTGTGATGAGGAATTTTTAGCACGTTTAGGAATGTTAGATGACATTATGTACTTGTTTGCATGGGTAGGTATGGGACACTTCATAGAAATAAAGTAGCATACATACCGGGACCTGACCGTAGAGTTTCTAAGTACACTCCAAGTTGAGGTCAATAGAGGGCCTCAATGTCAAGCTGGGTATATTTCATTTTATTTGCAAGGGCAATTATATGAGTTGAACTTAGGTACCTTTAACAGTATATTCGGTTTTCCACCTCGTATGGACTTACCAAACCGACAAGTCCCTCGTGAATTCAACCCAAATGCATTTTGGGGTGAGCTTTCGGGGAGTGTTAGGTACAACACTAGTTCATCTAAGTGCACATATATTAGGAACTCTTGCATTTAGGTAGCTCAGCGTATCTTAGCTTCCTGTTTCTTTGCTTGGGATTATAGTCTAAATGTCCCGAGATTATCTGCATTGTATTTCTTGTCCTGTATGCTTGACGGTGTCCGCTTGACCCCAGTTCGTTTTTTGCCAGGTAATTGTATAGTACTACTGTTAGCACTAAGGGTAGAATAGTTATAGGTAGTATTGTGACAACTATTGCTAGATTTTAGGGTATTAAGCCCAACCCTGAGGATAGAGTCTCTAGATCCGAGTGACTTGATCAAGCTGCTTTTGAAATCATGAAATTTTGTAAAGTAGAGGCTGGGCAATTGTGTTGGATTTACCCTGGGGATCAACTTTTGCCGCTTCCCAATGTTGATCGAGCCACCTTACTTCATTGGGCTAACATTTATTGGGTACCTGGCGATGTTGTGGTTGTTCAACCCATACCCCATCCTCCACCCCCTCATTCTACCCAAGCTGGACCTAGGTCTTCCTCCCAACCACCACCTACTGACTACACTGACCTACAAGCCACCCTTAGGTCCATTCAGGAGGAGCAAGTGTTCCTTCGAGCTTATGTTGCTTCTAAGAACGCCACTCTTCATGAATTTGTCCAAGAGTATCACAACGAGCTCCATGGGACGCTTGTTACCCAGACACAACATTTCCAGGACTATAGGTCTTGTTTAGAGACCTGACGAGATTGGCATATCTCTTATGGCCAACCACCCCATCCTCCTCTCCCACCTCCTTTCTGATTGCTTTTTGCTACTCCCATCCCCTTTTTCTACTATGTGCCCACATTGAGGGAAATGTGTGATTCAAGCAAGGGGCAGTTAGTCATTATATTTGGCATCTGATGCCTGATTTGGTTTGGTGTGCTTGTGCATTGTATATATTGTTTGTGATAGTTGTTTTTGGAGTTTTATTGTAGGTTTTAATCTTATTTGGTTAGAAGCATTTTTGAAGTATATTTATTTTTTCTTTTTCCTTTCACTCTAGATTGCATTTTAGTTTTTTTTTAGTTTCTTTTCATACTTTTTGCATTTTTAGAATTTTAGATTGCATTCTATTATTAGGAGCATTCAAAAAAGAAGAAAAACCAAAAAAACAAAAATGACATAAAAATAATCCTCCAATGATGATTTTTCAGACTAGGCACACTTCTTTGGTTTTGTTTGATCGTTTGACTCGCCCAATTGTGCATAAAAATGTTTGAGAATGAGTTTGAGAAATGAGCTTCATGTTTTGACCATATGTTGAGTGCAAGTTGATTAACCTGTGACTTTTTACATGAATTTTGGCATGTGTTTACTAATGAGTGGTTATGACCTTAGTAGATGACCCGTGAGACTTTGAGCTTTTAGAGACTATTTATCAATTTAGTCTCATGTTTCTTTCATGCATGACTCTTTCTTGACATCATTTCTCTAGAACTTGCTTTGATTCTCATTCAAAATCACATTTTGCATATGCATTTAGGTAACATGATTGAGGCATTCTTTGACTTAAACCCAACGACCAACTAGCCACCTTTATTGCGTATTATATTCCTTGCTAGCCCCTTTGAGCTTATATCCGCTTTTCTTGATTTGAACCTCCTATCATAGCCTATGGCCACATGATTATCTCACCCTTGAGCCAAGACTAGAGGAGCATTTCATTCTTTTACAGCAAGTTTGAATGGGAGCTAGCAAGGTGTATTGAGATCTTTTTAGTGGATTTTGGTTATTTTGTGAAGGGATGTGTGATCTTGTTTGATAAAAGGAAATCCCTTGTCTTTTTGTACATAATTTAGAGAAGAGTTGAGAGTAAAAGTTTTGTGTGAGTTTCCCTTGGCTAACTCTTTTGACAAAAGAAAAAAAATAAAAAAAAGAAATAAAAAAACAAAAAAAAGAGAATAATACAAAGAGTGTTAGCCTTATTGGGATTGTAAATACTTATGATTATAAACTCTTTGTCTCTTCAATTAGGGATGTATTTTGTTGATGAATTGTATTGGTTTAGGGAGGATGTTGTATGATGCATTGGAAACACTTAACTCTTCGTCTTTGGCTTCTAGTTCCACATTTTCAAAATATTTGTTCCCCTCTTACCTTTACCCACGACTCCATTGCAACCTTATGCAAGTCCTCATGATTGTCTAGTGTGTTTGCATTTTAGTAATGGCGTATTAGAGAATCTTGTCAAGCTTATAGTAAACTTGAATCTATGGAATGAGAATTGAGAAACCCTTATATATATATTCAAACACATTAGTGTTGAGTGCTACATGACTGTAGTGACGTTCTATCGACATTGCTGGTTCCATTTGCTTCATATGTTGAATAATTGTATTTGATGATTTGGGGGTAAATTTTTGGAAATGAAGATAGACATATTTTGGTATCCAGTATGAAGATGGACATATTTTAGCATCCAGTATGAAGAAGGCCATATTTTGGCATTCAATATGAAGCTAGATAGCATTTTGGCGCACAAGATTTATGTGTTTTATGTTGTAGACTATTAAGTAGCTATCATAAATATGTATGTATACCAAACAGTAAACAAATTCGTAGTGTATTGTACCCATATTTTGGGCAGCTCTCTTTGCAAGGATGCATGACTATGCCTATATGCTTATGTATGAATACAGGGGTGGTGTTTACCCCTACTCTGAGTTCATTTCATCATTGATCCAAAAATTTATGTGAAGAAATATTGCGACAAGTATCTGGTTGTAGCTGAAGGAGTATTTACTTGACTAAACGAGAGATGTTCTTGTGTTGTGATTGATCAAAACAACTACCACGAGAAATGTAACTCGTCGTCAATGCTTTAATAATAGCGATGTTCTTGTGTTGTAATTGATCAAAACAACTATCACGAGAAATGTAACTCATCGTCAATGTTTCAATTATAGCGACGAGGTCCATAGCTTGTTGTAATTTACCAGACAACAATGACATGTGTAGGCTCATGGTAAAAGATAGTGTCGAATTACCACGTGGTAACAATCTCATCGTAAATACTTGATAAATTACAACAAGACGTTGGTCTCATTGTAAATGAAAACTCCTGCGACAAGCCTCTCAACCTGTTCGTAGTTAAAGCTCAAACATTTACAACTAGATCTTTTGCAACCAGCCGCGACCATACGGTAAACTCGTTGTAAAAGACATTTGCAATGAGCTTATTGACCATCTACAACAAGAATTCTCGTTGTAAAAGATGTTGTTTCTTGTAGTGGAAATTGTTTTAGGCCAAACTAGCATTCTGAGCTCAAGCTTAGGCGATGTGCTCTAATAGTTACCAATCATGCCCTAACTCCCTCGAATATCCCTTGGAAACACGTCTTGTGAGTATGCTTGAAAGGTGTTAGAATGTGTTTTCAATTGATGTTCGGGGGATCTTTCCCTTGTAAATGTGTGATGAGGTTTTACCATTGTTTTTACTGAAGCGATCGTTTAATTGGTAATTGCATGGGTTTATCTTGAATGTTTTCGTTGCAAAAATAATAGTGAAATGTTTCTAGATCAGAATTAGTCAGGTTGGGCTATATTCTAGTTAAAGATCGATGTTAATTATGAATGTATAAGTAATTGAATAAATGGATGGGGTTGAGTGGTTATGCTCCTGCTGTGTTTGAAGGCCACGAGCCTTCCCCAGGTAAAAGTGCATGCATGTGAGCAGCCAATTGCCACCCTGTGGATGGTGGGCCGGGCTATTGGTAAACGTCCAAATTGACGATAGGCCAGGATATGGTTAAGCAGCTATGTTAAACCCAAATGCAGGCCATGAGACCCAATGAGGTCGCTCCCCTCCTTTATCCGAAAACTGAGTAAGTGGGACTTGGGTTGTTACATGTTCATGTTGTGAATGTGTTAGTACTTTAAACTGCTCGTGTCTGTCCCCCACCCCCTAAAATGGTTTGAAATGCATTTATGTGCGTGTTTTGACTATTAGGGGTGACTATTATTGAGTTTATCTCACTTTTTCAATTGTTTTGTTTTCAGGTGAAGTGCATGAGCATGGGGATGGGAATCCGATTTAGTGCAAGGCCTCATCACCTAAGATTTAGTTGTAATGAACTACTTTCATATTAAATTTGTTTAGAGATTGTTGTTCAGCTTGGACATTGTTGTATTTGCCGTCGGGATTCGAACTCATGCTTTTATTTGAGAAATAACTATGCAATGTTTTTGGTCGATACTCAGCCTGGTATTTTCAAAAAATAAATACGGCAGTAGCACCCCCTTTAGGTTTTTCGTTGTCACGTAGGTTAATACTAGTAAATAAAAAGGGGTTACAAATCGGGGTGTTACAAATGAACTGTGCATGATAAGATCTAATGATGCATGACTCTTAGGCCTCAAGCATCCCACAATTGATGTGTTAAGACCCTAAATGAACTATGTTGATTCATGGACCTAACTCTAACACTGAGAGCTCAGAATACCGTCTTATGCCATGAATGCAAACCTTAAGGGATGCGGGCTTGACCTGACCTCCTAATTGGATCTCGGTCGGGTTTTAACTAGGCCCGAAGCTTACACCTTGACTCTTCCTAAAACCCTTATGCATGCAACCTACAAAACCTAATGGATCCTAACCAAGCTCTGGACCTAACATGGACTCCAATCTACTACTATGCATAGATTACCAATTCATCTGTTTTTGTTTCCTCTGTTTGTTTTTTTTAAAAAATAATCCTGGCCGTTATTGGCTTTTTCTTTGGTCCTAAACTATAGTTAGAACCTCTTCGGATTCTGGATCAAGAAGTTGTTTTGATTCCTAATCCAATTACTAAACTTAATTTTTCCTAATCTGGGCTCTTCTAAGATTCATAGTATCAACGCATAGTCCTTTGGGCTAAAAAAGTTAAATCATACAAGGTCACATTATATTTCAAATAATACAAATGAGTTCCATGTTACATAGATTTTCGGTTAGGTTTAGAGCAGTCCTCGCATGACCAATGCTTTGTACACCACCCATGGGGTGCATGGTATGACTAGAACATGCGAATGTGTTCCCTAAGTTGTAGGAACCAGGAAAGAAAGTCGTGAGTGGGTGAAGCAAACCGCCTGCTTAGTTAGAAGTCTAAATGAGTCCATCGAGTGACCAACCACTTTCCCGATGGGTAGAATCAGGTTTTGGCCTATAGATGTTGTTGATCTTTAATAGGCATCGTCTTGTACTGCAAGTATGGATAATGCAAGTACAATTAAGATAATGTTTTGTATTAAAGTTCAAATCTAGCCCTCTTATAAAAAACATCCACAGTAGAGTCACCATTGTAAGGATCCACCTCCCCGTGGTGCGATTCTCCACGAATGGTTCTGACTCGTGTGCTATGTACTTTATATTTTTCTAGAAATTATTATTATTATTATTATTATTATTATTATTATTATTATTATTAT
>JACYFF010031956.1:21803063-21832292 GCA_017589665.1 Selenicereus undatus
ATTATTATTATTATTATTATTATTATTATTATTATTATTATTATTATTATTATTATTATTATTATTATTATTTACGGAAATTAACAAGGTAGAACTGGGGTTACAAAAGTACAGGGAATGAGTCTTGGGCCTGCCTAAAAAACTGGGTGGGTTCCCTAGGAAAGACCGGGTCCAATCCCTAGTGACTAGGTCCTAGCAGCCTATTCAGTTTGACCCAGAATCTGGCATAGATCTGATCCATGAACTCAAGCGAGTTCTTGAGTTAGATTGGTCCCCTAATTTTGGTTCAAGCAGATTCTTCTACCTTGGTCTGAATCTGTTTCCTAAGTCTAGCAATGCAAAAACAGATATGGAATAACATAGTTTGAAAAAGCATTAATATTTAACTAAATAGAATCGCCAGTAAGTTTTAGGTTAACTTACAGACCATGATACCTTTCAAAGCAGATCATACCGATAGGGACATCGAATGGAAAAATTGAAGCTGCTTCAAAAGGGTTTTGGAAATGTCCCCGAGTAATCCCTAATGTGGGGACCATCATGATTCGTTTGTTTGGAACCATGGTTCTAAATTCAGGGGTGATGGTACAGTAACGTGATAGAGTACGCCTCATCACCACTCGTCATCCCTGACGGCATCTACTAATCAACATAGGAAATTAAAACTTAATCATACTAATATACATCCACACAAAAATTAGAATCATTGATATAATCAAGACACAATGTCTTTCAAAATAAGCAAAAGATAAAATTGTTCAAACTGCTAGAGTGGACAGGGATGAAACTACCTTAAATAATTACTTCTTTGTCAAACTGCAACCAACTAATTCTCATGAAAAATAGTAAAGAGAAAGGGAGGAAAGGTTGTAGAGTACGTCCTCAGGATAACCCTATCTAAATCCTTTAGGAATCCAACAGAACATGGTTAATGAAACTGATGTCATTTCTCTCTGATAGCACTTTCTCTCTCTTTTACTACAAAAACACAGCTGATCTGCGACGGAAATACCGACGGAAAAAGTATGTTTTTCCGACGGGAAAAGTGCATTCCGACGGAAACTCCGACGGGAAAGGGTACGTCGGGATTGGGCTCGTCGCAAAATTTTTCCCGACGGTGTCCGACGGAATTTCTGACGGAAATATCCCATCGGACAGCCCTGCAGCATCGGAGGAAGTGAAGGTCGGAATTCCCGTCGGAATTCCCATTTTTTTTTAAAAAAATTTGTTTAAAAAAGAAATTTTTGGATGAAATTTTTTTTTTTTAAAGAATTGAGAATCCAACAGAAAAAGTAATTTCTAGAAAATTTTTCTTGAAAACCCCAAAAAAAAAATTACGCAAAATTAATATGCGCGTAACAATATAATTACCAAAGATAACATTTTATAGATATCTCTGTCAAAAGAAACATGCTGAATTAAATATGAACTACGACATATATAGGAAATTGTTTAAAATGTACACAAATTACTAAACTATTCGGAGTCGGATAAATTTGTGGGATCATTATCGTTGTCATCTTCAGAGTCCTCTTCATCGTCGGGATTCAAGTTGATCTGGCTGGAGGAGCCTGCACTTTGACCTTTGAAAAATCTTAAAACTTTTTTCAACATGCGCTCTGTCTTCCCCTGTTTCTTGGCTATTTGAGTTATAGCCTCTGCTTGCTTGGTTATGCTCTCATTGAAGAGTTGTGCTTGCTGTCTTGGATCAAAATGCTCAGCTGATGAGTGACGTGCAGCTGCAATAGTAGCCGATTTTTTCAACTTGACCCCCTCTGCGCCAAAACCGTATACACGACCCTTCTTGTCGAGATTTTCTTTAATCCAAAACTCCTCTTGGGTCATAGGTGGCAGTTGAGAACCCCCTTGAGTTGCAGCTTGGGAGTACTCCTGCCATTTGTTCTGATGATCCTCCTGAAAATTATACAACATAAAACTATTTTAAATCAAACCTACAATTGTCACATATGAATTATCTGTAAATAGAATGTGTGAAACTTACATATTTTTTGGCAGATTTTTTGTCCACAAAAGCTTTGTCTTTCACCTTGCAGTGAGTGTCCTTGAACAATTCCTCACACGTGGGCTCCCTACCTAATATTTGGGTATGAAAAACAAAAGTAAATCGCAATTAAATATAAGCGAGGATGATGAACGAGGACCTCAACCCATATCATGCTTTATATATAACAAGTATATTTATTAATAATTTCTTACCAAACGCCTTTTCCTTTCACTAATCGGAATTGAGCCACATGTATGCAACGAAGGACCAAAACCTTCAACATCACTCAATCTATTCTTCTTGTTTTGTTCACTCAATTTCTTGAAGTTGTCATTGTCACTCCAATGTTTGAGCATATCATTCCAAACACTAGGCGGTAACCACTTCGGTTTTTTGCTGTACTTCCTAGCGTATCCTAGAATGTCCCTGAGTCGAGTGGCACCTCTGTACTCAAAGTTACGCCGTATCTGACTTTCATTGTCTAGATGCCAGTAGTAGTGTTTCTGCGGCAAAATTGAATTATACATATTAGTAATCAAACATTCCAAATTAACAATCTAATCACGACTTTGAAATTTATTGCACAGATAATTATGAACCTTGAACTCATTGAACCAAATGTCTCTTTGAGATTGTGGAACTTCCCCCCACGTGGTCCAAGGACGTGGGTACTTACCTGCAAAGCTTTCGACTATTTTCTGAACTACACCCTGATATGGAACAAAACTAAGAACACAAAAAGAATTGGTTAGTAATAAAGATTACACGTATCAAAAGAATATGAGAAGTGAAGAAGTTGCAAACTTCATAATAAACTTACGTGTCACCATCAGGTTGTAAATATATCTTATTATTGGTGGTCGATGTGTCACTTTTAGGTGTAGGACTGTGTCTATCTCTTCCTCCCCCTTCATTGCGGACCCCTTCGTTGTGCACTGACTGACTTGGCATTCTAGGTTGCCCCATAAAATGACTACTGTTGAAATGCGGACTAACAGTACCGAACTATTGATAAACTAATGGAGTAGATGAACCACCACCCATGTAAGGAATATTTGGTTGAATTGGTGTTTGCATACCCGCACCAAAGAAAGGTGGTTGCAGGTGGGATTGCTCATTCATACTACCAAAATAATTTCCGAATGGTTGACTTGGATCAAGAAAACCTCCAAACATTCCATTAAAGGTGTTCGGCTCATAAGTTTGATCTGCAGGATCATACTGTGGAGTCGGTTGTGGTACTCCTCTACCGGCATCACTCCTAGCCGTTCGACCACGACCACGTCCACCATTGTTTCCAGACATCTAAAAAATAAGAACAAAAAAATAAAACCGCGTCATTTTTGATACTATTGTTAGTGAAAAATTGCAGTACATACAGACAATTTTTTTTGAGTTTGCAATAAAGGAATGCTTTATATACATATGCATAAATATCCATACAACAAAAAAATTCAATCAATCATGGTTGGACGCATTATCATCGTCATCGTCATCATCACCACTTTGCACTGCCGTATTTTCATCATGGCCATCATCAGTGTCTTCATCTTCATCCTCCCATTCACCTTCTTCATCCTCTTCATCACCATCATCATGTTCACCATTCCCATCATCATCATCACCCCAATCATGTTCATCAACATCATCAGCCTCTGCAGTTTCATCGACTAATGTGCTTACTATGACATTGTCCACGTTCATGTTTGTCATTCCAAACTGTTGATAGGCAAGTTCTAGGTTTTCTTTATCTTTAGGAGCACCGCGAGGTTTGTTTGGTATAGCTACCCACCAATTCGCTTTTCCTGATATCCCCTCAGGGTACTTAACATATACCACTTGGGTTGCAACATCAGCAAATATGAATGGGTCATACTTTCTGTAACGTCTAGTATGATTCACCTCAGGATATGGGGTAAATTTAGGGTAACGTAACCTCCGAGGAACATCCTGGTCAAACCACTCACAATTGAAAAGAACACATTTTTTAATTGGCTCACCCGTGAATTCAACACGAACAATTTCGTGAAGTACACCATAATAATCCCTTGATACTTTGTCACCTTCCCCAACTCCTTTGACACAGACGCCACAGGTATATGTTGCTTTACCTTCATTTCTGGCCTTGGTATGAAACCGATAACCATTAACTTTATATCCAGAGAAACACTCCACCACCGTAAGCGGTCCATGAGATAAGTTCACCAAAAAATCTTGTCTCTCATCATTAAACACCCGATAAGAATTGACCTACGAAGAGATAAAGAAGGCAACCCTCTTCAGAATTACACAAATGTGTTTTGGAAGTTGAAGATTACTTATGATAAATTACTTACATTACACTCGAACCATTGTGCGAAATTTTCCTCGATGAACAAGTCAACTTCCGCATCACTCGCACTTGGATTATGACCGCGAAACTGATGTTTGAACCAACTGTAATGTTTAACAAATGAAACTAATTACTTATTATTCGACAATTATTAAGTATTTAAATGAAACTTTCAGTAACTGATGTACTTACTCCAGATATGGTTGCATTTCACCACAGTTCAGTAAAATGTGAAGGCGAGCGACACGGTACTCTGCCTCAGTGAGATATCTTCGGCCTCGATTCCCAAATGGAGTACCCTTACGGTTGAACACCGATAGCGTTGGCATTTGTGATTCAGGCTGTTGCATACCCTCATTACGCCCTATACTTGTGCTATCCAAGCTTGACTGAAAATAGTACTCAGCGAAATGTTTTATCTCAAACGCCAAGTATGCGTGAACCATAGATGCTTCAACACGGGCTTTATTCTTTGCCGTAGGCTTCAACCAACCAAAGTACCTCTTAAAAGGATACATCCATCGATATTGAACAGGGCCACCCAACAAAGCTTCTTCGGCTAAGTGAATAGGCAAATGTTCCATGACATTCCAAAAACCGGGAGGGAACACAGTCTCCAATTTACACAGAATTACAGCAATGTTCTTGTGCATCTCTTCCAGCATGCTTACTTGCAGCTCACTAGAGCATAGGTTTCTGAAAAATTCACTCAATTCGACCAAGGGTCCCAACACATCATCTGGAAGAGCAGCAAAAGCTACCGGAAAAAGATTCTCCAAAAACACATGATGGTCATGGCTTTTCATATTTTGCAACTTTGTGTTAGATGGATCCACCCAGTTGCCCATATTAGAGCAATAACCATCAGGTACATGAACCTCCCGCAACCATTGACATACATCCCTTTTTTGAGGTAGCGATAGTGCAAACTTGGCTTTTGGCTTACACAATCTATCAGTTGACCCTCTTGTAGCCAAGTCCAACTCTTGCCTGCTACACAAAATGGACATATCCATCCTTGCTTTGATGTCATCCTTTGTTTCTCCCGGAATATCCATGATTGTGTTTATAATATTTTCACAGAAATTTTTCTCAATATGCATCACATCAAGGTTATGCCTCAGAAGTTGATGCTTCCAATACGGCAACTCCCAAAAGATACTTTGCTTTGCCCAATTATGTTCATTCTCCTCAAATCCCGAAATTTGGAAGTTGATATCTGTAGTCACTTTAGGCAAAGTGGATACAGTATCAGACAACATCTCACCAGGAATCCTTCGGGGAGGGCCAATGTTTATGCTCTTCCCTTTACGAAAAGCAACTTTGTTAGCTCTAAAATAATGATTCTGAGGCAAGAATCGATGATGGCAATCGAACCAAGATGGCTTTCGGCCATACTGTAACTGAAATGCACAATTCTGATACATACAAACCGGACATGCTAGCAGCCCATGAGTACTCCATCCAGATAACATACCATATGCGGGAAAATCATTGATAGTCCACATCAATGCGGCATGCAATCTAAAAGTTGCACCGCTTGATACATCAAATGTTTCAACCCCAACATCCCACAACAATTTCAACTCATCAATTAAGGGTTGTAAGTAGACATCAATCCTGTTCTTCGGATTTGCTGGACCCGGAATAATGCAACTTAAAAACATGTATGGGGTAGTCATACACATTTCGGGAGGTAAGTTGTAAGGTGATACCACAACCGGCCACACCGAATACGATCTTCCAGATATGGAAAATGGTGTGAAACCATCAGCACAAAGACCTAACCTCACATTCCGAGGTTCTGCAGCGAAGTTTGGATACTTTTGGTCGAAATGCTTCCAAGCTAAACCATCTGAGGGATGGCGGAGAACACCCGATTCTTGGCGGTGCTCATGATGCCATCTCATATGGACGGCAGTCTTTTTGGAGGCATACAATCGTTGCAGTCTTGGAATTAAAGACAGGTACTGCATTTTTGCATATGGTACATCCTTACGACCTTGTTGGTTGGAGTTCTTTGGTAACTGTCTTGCATGTCCACTAAATTTGCATGCGGACAAACTCTCATCTTCTTTATAGTAAAGCATGCAACCATTTGGACAACAATCAATTTCCTGAACATCCATACCCAAGTCTCTCACTTTTTTCATCTGCTAATGATAATTTTTCGGAATGCCACTTTCAGAAGGGCATGCATCTCTCATCAGGCCAACAACTTCATTGAAACAACGTTGAGACATATTGTGTCCCGATTTAATGCTCAGTAGCCTCACAGATGTTTCAAGTTCAGTTATATCACACCTTTCATACAAAGGTCTCTGAGCAGATTCAAGCATAGTGTAAAAGGCCTCAGGATTTACGTCATGCGGACTACTCATGTTCATTTCATTAGCTTGGAACGCAGCATGCTCCATATTTTCCATATCATTATGATCGTTGTGATCATAATCAAAATTCATAGAATGTGAACTACTTGCACCCCCAACTTCCGAATTATCTTCTTCTCCATGACTCGTCCAATACCAATAACTTTTCACAAATCCCTTTCTATACAAATGGGACTTTACAACGTCAGGTGCAAAATATTGCATATTCTTACACTTGACACATGGACATCTATAAACTCCATTAATTTGATACTCCTCCTGATTTCGTGCAAATTCATCAAACATATTAACTCCCTCCAACCACTCCTCTCTAAGTCCATGTCCATTAGGATTTCTTCTTCTATACATCCATTGACGATGCAACGGCCCATCCATATGTTCCTAATATGAATTCCTTAATTGTTACGTACACTACATTTAATTGTAATTAAATTCTTGCACAAATGAATTCAACCAGTTCACATACATGTACGAATTACATTAAAATATATTTCACAAAACCATTAAATATATCATCACAGTACACCTAATTAAACATTAAACATAAATCACATACTTAAATAAAAATTAAACATACTTAACATACTTAAACATTTCAACGAAAAATTCAAGACAGTACATATTATTTGAAAAAATAAATGTCATCGAACATCAAACATCAAACACCAAACCGAAAAAATCACGCACTTAACATTATTAAACCATTTATGAAAACGAAAGATAAATTCAATTAAAATTACTACACATAATACACATACTGTTTAATTATTCAAAATAATACACGTCACATATTCAATCAGAACACATTCAAAACAAAACTATTTAATATATCATAACACACCTAATTAAGCAGAACACTTCATATACTTATATAATAAAAATTAAACACAAATGCAATTATTACTTCGTACTTCATTGAAATAAATAAATCCCAACCAACTTAATTACATATATTACAATTCACATACTTACAAAACGTAAATATATATATCACAAACCAAAGAAAATATTCATGTACTTAAGAAATTTAAAGTATTCCCTAAACCAAAACACATTACACATGTGTAACATACTTCAACATTTCGTAATAATTATCTAATAATTAAAAATGTACATGTTTATCACATTTTATTCCACTTATTCAAATGAATAAACTTCACAAATGAACAACAAAGTTAACATAAATTTCATATGTTAGCAACAAATAAATTTCGTATTAAACCAAAAAAATGATTTTCTGATGGAAAATCCGACGGAAAATGACTGTAGGAAAAAGTCCCCTAGACCCGCTGGTTTCGACGGAATATCCCGTCCGTCGGACACATTCCGACAGAAAGAGACAGTCGTTGGGAAGCGGGCCGACGGAGTAGGCGACGGAAGCCGACGGATATCTGGAACGAAACATTCAATGTAACACTAAGAAACTCACCATCTTTTAATGGCAATTCAATGTTCTCTCCAATAACATTGGGTTCGGTTACTCATTTCAAAGATGATGAGTTTCTTAGTGCTACACCGAATGCAGCGACCAATTGAGGCAGTGAATGGGCTGATTTCGAGGGAGGAGCGAAGGATGTCGGACGGCCGCAGAGCGCGGCGATAGTGGCTAGAAGAGGGCGGCACTGGCTAAGGTGTAGACAGAAAAAGGTTTGTGTGTGTGTGTGGAGTGTCCCATTGCTCGAGCAATCGGGTTTTTGAAGACAGTGGACCACTTCACCTTATTGGATGTTATTTAAAAAAAATTCAGGAAAAAGTGTTATCTGATGGAAAATTTCGTTCGGTCACTTATTTCTAAGCAAAATGCAAAAAAAAAATGAAGAAACCGACATTCCAAATAAGTTCAAAATTACACATTTTCAACGTCAATGTGTGTCTGTTGGAAAATCCGCCGTAAAATTCCGTCGGAATATTCCTTCCAACAGGCATTTCCTAAAAAAAAACCTATTACTTCTATCCGGCAAACAGAAGTTTAAAAAATCAGGTGAGCCGACGCAATATTCCGCGAAAATCCGACGGAATATGACCAATCCGTTGGAGTTCTACACGAAAATTGGATCCGTCGAACAGTCCGTCAGTGTAATTTTCCTTCGCCATTTTCCGTCGAACAAAGCAAATTTTTTAGCATGTGCACGTCTCAAAAAAAGCATATTATTCACATATTCACCAAAATTTAATGTACACGACAATTCAAACAAAACACGCACTTAACATTATTAAACCATTTACCACAACGAAACATATATTAAATTAGAATTATATTAAATTAGAATTATTCCACATGCTGTTTAATTATTCAGAACAATATACGCTAAATATGAAATCAGAAAAATATAATACTTTTTCCTTATCATAAAAAATTCTCACAACACCTCAAACAAAACACTTAATGTAACTACACATGAATGCTATAAATAATTAATTTCACATAACAATATTATTTTTCTACATAAATCTTATTAAACAACAATAACAAATGACACCATCGATTACCCACCTCGTCTAATTAAACAAACCAAACGAAATAATTACTATTCACATACTTACTAAACTTATATTAATATACACTCAACATAAATACATAAATTCAAAAAAGGACCAAAAAATGCAAACATACTTTAAAATTCATACATCTTTAACGTACTTAACTTTTTTGTGAGATAACTTACATCCATATGTTACGAACAAATAAATTTTACACTAAACCAATCAAATCATTTGAAAAATTAACTAACGTTCCAGAAAAAGCATATTATTTGCATAACCACCAAAAAATACATAAATTCACAAAAACAACAACAAAATCAAACATACTTTAAAGTACAAAGAAATGCAAACATACTTTAAAATTCATACATGTTTAACGCATTTAACCTTTGTGGTGACATGTACATATTTATTATATAATATTTCACTTATTCAAATAAATACACTTCATAAATGAACTAGAAATTTAACAAAATTTACATCCATATGCTACGAACAACTAAATTTCATATTAAACCAACCAAATTATGTCAAAAATTAACTACGTCTCAAAAAAGGCATAATATTCGCATATTCACCAAAACATACATACTTTCAGTAAAATAACAACAACATTACACATACCTTAAAAAACAAACGAACAACTAAATTTCATATTAAACCAACCAAATCATGTAAAAAATTAACTACGTCTCAAAAAAGGCATAATATTCGCATATTCACCAAAACATACATACTTTCAGTAAAATAACAATAACATTAAACATACCTTAAAAAACATACGAACAACTAAATTTCATATTAAACCAACCAAATCATGTAAAAAATTAACTACGTCTCAAAAAAGGCATAATATTCGCATATTCACCAAAACATACATACTTTCAGTAAAATAACAACAACATTAAACATACCTTAAAAAACATACATGGATAACATATTTAACGTTTTATAATAATGAAACTCATTTTATTTAAATTATTTACAAAAACATATTAAACACACTTAAAATACTTAATTTAAAATAACAAACATGAATATAACTTTAAAATTTTAAAGCGAAACAATTTCGACAAACCTTCAAACACAGAATATCAAACGGATTACCGGCGTGAAAAGGCACGGGGCGACGGCAACGGCGGTGGGGCGCGGCGACGACGGCGGCGGGACGGCAGCGGCGGCGCGACGGCAATGAACAGTACCGGCGACGACAAGAAAGCTGACACGGTCACAATTGACAAATTTAAAACATGCAAAATATCAAATAACTAAACTATTTTAGTTTTAAACAACTTACTAACGAAACAAAAAACTTACCGATTACAAAAATCTTCAACATTCACTTTCTCTCTCTTCCCTCTCTTCCTCTTTGAGACCTTCTCTCTCTAAATTTTACAAACTACCGAACGAACGCCCCTCTCCCCAAATTTATAAACGAACGCGAACGCCGGGCTCGAGATCTGCGAAAATTGCCTGACGGA
Source organism: Selenicereus undatus (assembly GCA_017589665.1). Taxonomy (NCBI): domain Eukaryota; kingdom Viridiplantae; phylum Streptophyta; class Magnoliopsida; order Caryophyllales; family Cactaceae; genus Selenicereus; species Selenicereus undatus. Next base: position 21,813,756 of record JACYFF010031956.1, read on the forward strand.
GTCTGACGGAATTTCCGATGGAGTCCGACAGAATCCGATGGAATCCCGTCGGAAATTCCGTCGGAATTTCTGATTCCCATCGGGCCCCGCTTGTTTTTTCGTCGGTCCCCTCTGACATTTCCCGACGTCTGTCCAGCGCGTCGCTTTGTCCGTCGGAGATCGACTGCGTTTTTGTAGTGAAGAGGATTATAACTCTCTCTTTTTTCTTCTAGCTCGTCTCATTGTTTTTTTTTTTTCCAACCTCTTCAGTCAAGAAGTCAGCCCCCTTTCTATAGCGGTTGAGGAGGTTGCATGAATCAACATAGGAAAGGGAGACCTAGTCATGTTCTGGTCAAGCTTCAGATTGTCTTAGTAGACTAGAATCGTAATTAATTAACAAATTAATTCAATTACTCATGAAAATTCAGTCTCAGTAGTGATCTGTCTTTCTTAGTTTTGCAGGAACATGTCTTCGCCAAAGAAGAAATAGGAACCAAGGCGAGTTCTCATTATAATGAACCCGACTGGGTTCATGTGGAGGATGGTCCATTAAGCCAATTGCTCGCTTGGCCTTGGCCTGTTCCTACTTCACTTATTTATTTTCGGTCTATCAATCTGCTGGGCTCTTAAACATTTGAATTGGACTATTAATTTCGTCATTGGGCTTATTAAAATTGAAAGTCCTTTTTAGCCGAATACGATGCTCAGGTTATGCACATAAAATAAGGTTTGACGAACCTAGTGAGTTAATTGTGTGGGATGGCAAATATGGTATAGTAGGAATAAGCATGTGCTCAGCTTTAAAGGTACACTAGTGGAGTTCATCTTCAGGTGAGCACAGAGACTGGTGGAGTATGTAAAACCATGGTGTGGCCCCTAATTGGGTATTATAATGGTGAACGTAGAGACCCCAGTTCGGCAAGATGCAATTGGTTAATGTTAGGAGTTGTGGCAGGAGGCAAGATGCAATTGGGTAAGGATAGTCGTTGTCAGAATGGTACAAGCTTCCTGGAATACTAGTGTCTATTAGGGAGATCCAAGGAGAGAGCTCACTTCAACCAAAGCCCATGGCAACAAGCCCTAGTGAGGTTCCATCCTAAAATCAATTGGCAGTAGGAGGAGTAGCCCACTTGTCTTATATACAATGATCCTTCTCTTCAAACTCTTGATGTGGGACTTCTTTACTCATGTGTGATATTCCCAACAATCTCCCCCTTACACATGAGTCTCTTTTGAACCATATCAAACACAAGCTCCCCCTTGAACAGAAGTCTTCACCAAGGTGTCATCAAGCCACCATCAAGAGCACACCCATACTCTACTCCACAGAGTCTACATACTACTCTACACCGAGCTAGGCGACCCTCCATGCTATCCACTCTATTCTAGGAGCACCGACCGTGCATTCCATGTGTTTTTTCGCTTTTGTCCATGGTACTTTTTCATAATACCATCCAAGAGTTTATCCACGCCATGAAGCCACGCTGTAACACACGTTTCCCGCTCGATCACCACAAGTCACTTCACCAAGCTCGTCCATGGGTCCACCATGCCCCATCTTTTTCGGCTAGCCGAACATACCATTGACTCTGACACCACTATTAGGGAGATCCAAGGTGGAAGCTCACTTCAACCAATGCCCATGGTAACAAGTCCAAGTGATATTCTATCATAAAACCAATTAGCAATAGGAGGAGTAGCCCACTTGTCTTATATATCATGATCATTTTCTTCAAACTCTGGATGTGGGACTTCTTTACTCATGCGTGATATTCCCAACATGTGGTTGAGGCTAAAGTTGCGCTTTTGGGCACAACTGGCTAGAAGATTTCATGCCCAAAAGATTGTCATCGAATTTGATTATCTTCCTGTTATCTAGAAAGAGAACGAGCCTACTGTCTTTCTTAATGAGTTTTGATTTGGTTTTGCAGGTGGTTTCATGTTAAGAGGGATGGGAGCATAGTAGCTTATTATATTACCAGAATTGTCCCTCAGAGTATAAGTAGATTTGGTTGGGGGATATTCCCTTAGTCTGTATCGAGTTATGTACTGATAGATATCTTATCAATGAATTGATTTTGAGATGTTTTCCAAAAAAAAATTAAAAAAAATGGTTGATCTAAAATATATAAGCCAAGTGTAGAAAATAATTTAAATTATAAAATTTGCGCAATATATACCAAATTTTAATCTTGTTTGCAATATAAATCCCGATTTTACTCAAACTCATTTTTCTTCGCTTAAAACATTAATGTGATCCATGGTTTGACGTGCGGCATAATATTTTAAATGCTTGACACATGATTTTTAATGTAATGGATTTTCTTGAGACGTCATATTAAATATACAATTTTATTTGTGATTTTTTTTAAACATATCTTTTTATTGTATTTGATACAGCTAAGCCTTATTAACTTCATATTTTTATGCGTTAGTTTAAAATAAATAAGAGTACTTAAATGGAAAGAATGCCAATAATCTATACTTTAGAGCATTGGATGCTAACAATCTATCCTTAAAAAATAACATCCAACATTATGTACTTTGAATTCATTTTATAAATACAACCATCGAGTCAAACATAGTTTGTCAAAGTGATTGATAATCTAGTATCTTATGTATCACACGTAAATGCTGTATCAAAATTTATCACATGTAGCTACTATTTTTTTCAATTGTCTCAATATTACCATTTCCATTTGATAAACATATAATCATGTGTCATTACACCTCCAAATATTAGGGATTTTTATTACCTTTATATGAACATTTACTTTTGGACATTTCGATCCATTGATTAAATGATATGCCGACTCAATCGTTATACATAGCTGTGATATTTCCTTCACATTTTCAAATACTAGTTATGTTTGGTATATAAACTACAAGATTATCAAATTACTAAGGCAAGGTATGCATTAAATAAACCCTCTCAAAGTGTAAGAATTCTATTTTATTACTTAATTATGCATTATTTTGGATTTACATTCTATTTGGATACTAGAGGGGGGAGGGGAGATTAATGAGGGGGGGGGAATGGAAGGAAGAGGAAGGGGGGAGAGGAGAAATGTATTTATCTTGTTTGGATTTGAAGGGAAGGAAAACGGAGGTTGCGTCTACGTGTTATATTTGGATTAAAAAAGGTACGGGTGGGAAGGGGAAGGGTAAGGAGAAGGAAAAATTACTATTATTTGTAAAGTATTATAATTAATTTTTTTATATTACTTCCCCTCCCCTCTATTCACTCTCATTTTGGAGTGAATAAAAAATAGATTATAGGGGTTAATAAAGGTGAAAAGTTTCATTTCCCCCCTCTAATCCCAATCCAAACACAGTATTACTGTTTAATTACCAAGATGCGGATCATTGGGTCTCCAAAAACCTTCTGAATTATTTTGCACATTTTTTACCGGTAATAGGGCTTAAAAAATCGAGCGCTTTTGACCTTCAATAACGATGATGCAAATACTGCAACCCTATTGGTCGATCGTCGGTGGAGCTACGACGTGAAGCCACGTGTAGTTAACCGCTTGACATCTCCTTTGATGTTCATGACAACCGCGCGAAATGCACTGCTTCCCCTGCCCCCAATCCCCAATTCCCAATCTTCTTTCTTGTTCTTGCTTTATTTACTCCGTTGCTCGTTGCTCGTTGCTCCCTGCCTCTCTCTCCAATACAATCTAAGGAAATATCTCATAGAGGAAGAACAAAAGAGCCGATTTTCAGATACCACGAATTGGGTTTCGGTTCTCCCATGGGGAAAACGGGTTCTTCTTCCAAGCTCATCATCATTATATTCGCCTCGTTAATCATCTTCATTGCACAAGCCAAGAAGCCAATTGACCCTTATAAAGTATGATTCTTTTCCCTTCGATTCGATTTTTTTCCCGGTTTGATCATAGCCTTGTCACCTTCAGTATCTCTTTTCTTTTCTTTTTTCGGTTGAAAAAAAAAAAGAAATTTGGTGGGTTGTAGCACTTCGTAATATTGTAGTTAATTTAGGGCTTGGACGATTCTTAATTTTTTGGGAATCCTTCGCTTGTGGGTTGAGAGATTGTTTAGAGATTAGGACAATGTGATATTATGCTCTGTTTGGAAGCCAGCATATGGGTATCTTGGTGTTAGGGAGAGGGGGTGCTGCAATATGCAAAACTGTCGTGTTCATTTAGAAGATGCAAGGTTTTTCTCATATTGCATGCATTCTTTCTTATTTATGTTCGAAAGGGAAAGGAAGCAATGCCAAACTGCATATCAATTTGAACTGCTTCATAGCATTTATTGGGATGAAGAGCTCATCATTCAATGTTTCTTTCCACAACCGTTCGTTGTTTTATAATCAAGGTATGCTTGGTTAGGGGCATAAAGAGGGGAAATCTTCCCTTCTAGTGCTGGGATTCAATCCCAACTCCTATGTGCGGCAGCCTAACAGTCAGGTTGAGCAATGGCCATTGAGGGCTCCTTAGTTCGTAATGAAACCAAAGTCAGAGGCCAGAACATGAGAGCTATACTAAGGGTCACATGTTGGAGTAACCTGAGTTCATAGTTGCCAAATAGAATCTGATATCCATCTATTTTCCCTTGAGTTAGAGGGATGGATTTGGTGTGTGTGTGGGTGTATCTTGCTAATTTACCACACATAAGACATTTTCATTTGAATTTGGCCATTTTATACCCTACGGGTTTCAAGGGTCCGATGCATATAATTTGATTTTGAGTAATACGTATGATTAACATAGCTCGATCTGTGTAGCTGAGTCAGGCAGCTTATGTGTGAGTTTGTTATGAACAGCTGTTTACGAATTGTTCTTCCAGGTTTTGGGAGTTGACCGAAATGCTAGTCAGCGTGATATTCAGAAGGCTTTCCATAAGTATGTCCTCTTCTCTCCTACTAGAGCTTATGATCATACCCTGGTTATAGTCACATGACAATACTTTTTGATGCTCTCTTTGGTATGTTTTTCTTGAATAATGATGCAAGTTGGAGGAAATGTAAATCCATTTCCATCCTTTGTTCCTGTTATATACAGCAGCTCGTTGTCAGTTCTTGTCATTAGAGCTTGATATGCATCAGATTAATGTTTGCAGGTTGCTCAGAATATCTTGACTTGTGTGAAAGTAGAAGCTACATCAATAATTTTTTAGATTTCAGAATAAGTGCTTTGGAGCTGTTTAGGGGTTAACTGGATTTGTGCCTTTGGATTTTTGTTTATGTTGGCTAAATTCGGTATGCCCTTAGAAAATCAATAGGATGCACTTTAGATGGATTTTTGAAAATGTTCATATTATTCTAAAGAGTCAATCTTGCTTTGGATTGACTACAATTGGACATGTAAATTGGTTATGTACTTATACTATTGTCGTTTTGGATGTTTTTGCTTCTTTGACTTCAAAATGCAGGACTTTTGCATTGTAGATCGTACTTCACTTCCACAGTTCCGCTTTACAAATTGGCTGAAATTACAACTGTCATATATTATGAGATGCTGGATGACTGAATTTGGATCTCTGTTTTAGAATTGTACACTTCTATGATTTCAATTTGCCTAACTAATCCTGAATCCAAATAGAAGCGAACATTTGATTTTGTAGGGTCATATAGGATGATTCACAGCTTTACTTTTAAGACAGATGCAGCTTAATTGTGAATAAAAACTTGGTCATTTATTCCAAAGTTAATGAACCTTAAATATGGTAGGGCCTTATCCTTCAAGTTCTTACAAATTACACTCTAAAAGGTGCTACTCAGAAGCTTCCCCTAGCACTTTATGTACTCTTATGACAAATTATTGATTTTATTAGGAGTATTATTACGACCTAATTTTAAATTGCAAATAATTTTTCTATAGACTTAGTGGAAAGTCATTACAATTTTCAATCCAATGCTATGATCCTGATCCTACATATGTCAGTTGATCCTATATGAGATTCCAAACTGAATAGCCTTCCTTATATGCTTTGGCTTAGGACATGAAATGTCTTTTTTCTGCTGATCAGATGTTTGTTCTTGCATTTGATGTTTTCTTGGATTCGTGGCCCCTCTTTTTTGGATAGAATCACTTCTACATTTCTCACTTGTTCCTTTTGGTATTGTTTTCAGGCTTTCTTTACAGTATCACCCTGACAAGAACAAGAACAAAGGTGCCCAGCAGAAGTTTGAGGAGATCAATAACGGTAATTTCTAGTGGTTCTCACCTGATTTGGCTATCTAACCTTTTTTTCTTTTTTCTTCTTTCTCTCCGAGAAAGGGGGTGTTTGGCAGTGCTATTATGTACAACCTGTTAGTTATATATTTCTGAATTGATTTTGGGATCCATTACATGATGTAGAAGAAAATAATTAATTGCATGGAAACTACATGTTTAGATTTGGATTTGGATTTGGCGTGGAAAGTGGTTTTGCATGTCAGCATGTGGCTATTGTTGAGCAAGATGGCTTCTAATGCATGTCTTCCAACTTCCAAGATTGATATTTATAATTGAAACCATGTTCTGTTCTCCATTAAGCAAAAAATGAAAACGTGATGACTATTCCCATTTCTTTATTCTGTTTGGTGATTTTTTCGGGAGAAATGGGGAAGCGAAGAGGGGATCAGGGTGTCGCAAACCTTTCCAATGCCTGAAATATTTATTTTCTACGGCATGTTTCTCTGCCTTGCTCAATTTTAGTTGTCGTCTCTCTTTACTTCATTGACCTGCAATGATTAATGATGCCTTATGTCTGCTCTCCTTTGCATTCTCCCCCTTTTCCCTTAACTTGTTTCATAAAACAATCACCTCCCCCCCCCCCCCCCAACAAAAAAAAAGGGCACCTCTATGTAGCCTCTTCCATTTACCATGTTTTTTCTTTGCAGCATATGACATTTTATCTGATGAGCAAAAACGGAAAAATTATGATCTATATGGAGATGAGAGTAGCGGTCCTTCCTTTGGTGAGGGGAGCACAGGAGACTACAGCTACTTCACTGGTGGCAGACAAGGACAGAGCCACTTCTCATTTAAACCAGATCAATGGCAGAATATGGGTGGACAAGGATCCCGTTCTTTCTCCTTTTCGTTTGGTGGACCTGGTGGTGGCAACCCATTCGGTTTTGGTCTCAATGATATATTTTCAAATTTGTTTGGAGGGGACATGGGTGGGTCTGGCTTTGGGGGTTCTTTTGGGTCTCAATTTGGCAGTTCTCATACTAAAGCTGGCTCTCAATCAGGGTTTAAGAGTCGTCCCAAGATTGTTCACACAGTAAATCCACAAGTATTTGAGAAAGAAATAAATGATAAGGGAATAACTTGGCTTTTACTATCTTATACAACCTCAACGACGTCTATCCAGCAGTATGAGCCAATCTTGGAGGAGATTGCCAACTCACTAAAGGGTGCTCTGAAAGTATGTTTCTACTATCCTGTTGTATGCTAATCTGTTGTTTTAGCACTCTGAGGAAACATAACTGCTTTTTTTATGCCTATTTTTCTTTTTTTCCAGGTCGGTAAAGTAAATTGTGAAAATGAGCCTTCATTCTGTAAGAGCCATGGAATATATTCTCACAAAGCACCTAGATTATTCATTTATTCCTACACAACTACTGATGGTGGTTCCTTTGTGGAGTATAATGATGATTGGGATACCAAAAGTTTGAAAAGTTTCTGTCAGGAACATTTGCCAAGGTATTCAAGACGTGTTAGCCTGGATAACTTTGAGCCTTCTTTTGTTGCTGGGGAAAAATTGCCTCGAGTTATGCTTCTATCAACTAAAAGTGATACCCCAGTTATTTGGCGTGCTCTCAGTGGGTTGTACCGGAAGCGGTTTATCTTCTTCGATGCACAGGTATACCATGTTTGTTCCCCCCGCCCCCCCAAAAAAACGAAAGCCAAAAAGGAAAAAAAAAAAGAGAGGGAGAAAGGAAATACAAAATGCCAAGAAGTAGAAGAACATAAAACAAGTCTTCCATGACCAAATAAAGGAAAGTTGCAACCATATCATAAAACAGAAGAGTTACTTGTCACCTAACAGATTTTCAATGATACACTCCGAACAGTTGCTAGGATATCCCTCCTTTTCTAAATATTTGAACTGATAAATCTCATTTTCTGTAGTAGAGTAAATTTAATTAATATCTGCATGTAAATTGCGTGGTCTTGAACAATGATCAATTCATTTTATGAAGTATCAGTGCTTCCTCCTTGTGACACAGGGTAAAGCGAACCACTGCCAGATTTTGACATTTCATCAATTTTGCAGGTTCATGATGCTTCTAATCCGAATGTGAAAAATTTAGGTGTCAATGCCCTTCCAGCTATAGTAGGCTGGCTGTCAAATGGAGAGAGAAAAATTCTGAAAGCAGGGATATCTGTAAAAGATTTGGAGTCTGGTGTTCAGGAACTTGGTCTCTTGCTTGAAAGTTTTGAAAAGAAGAACAAGAAGATTGCATCAAGTCAGAAGAAATCAGCGAGTGAATCATCTAGTAAACAAATACCGCATTTGACAGCTTCAAACCTTGATGCTGTTTGTGGAGAAGAAATCCCTGTTTGCCTAATTGGTGCCTTCAGATCATCAAAAGCAAGAGACAGGCTTGAATCCATTTTATTGATGGTAAGTGGTTTCTTCTTCGCAATCAGGCTAGCAACTTAAATTAAATACTACTAACATAATGGAAGCATTATATCTAATGATTGCTTATTTAAAGGATGAATACAATTTTGAGTGCTCAAATTGTTGACTAATTTGTAAGTGTTGTTTTAGTTTCGTTAACCAGTGATGTAATAATCAGTTTTATAAACCACCCACAAAGTCCCGTAATCAAATGTCCAGTAATGCAAGTCCATGCTTGGGATCTCTTCGCCTCACTCTGCTGAAAAAGTGCAGAAGCCTGCATGACTGAAATCATTCCAAGACTTGCCTATGCACAGTTGCTCAGTCTGAATGATCAAAATAAGGGAGCTTTCTGGTTTTTTTTATTTATTTATCTGAACTCAAAATATGCATGATTTTTGTTTCCTTAATCCGAACTTATATTGACTGAAACCAAACTTCATCAGCCTAAGTGCCTTGATACTTGCCAAACCAACATCGACGACTTTTTAGCTAGCTAACCACCAAAAGTGTGGAACAGATCTGTATATCGACTGAATCCCACATGTCTTAACCTTTCTGTATGCATGATTTGTTTAGGTTTCCCAGAAATCACTATCAAGGAGAAGGAACCTATCATCTGACTCCAGGGATTCCATTTCTTACACGTTGTTAGATGCCACGAAGCAGCAATCCTTCCTAAATGCTTTCGATAAATATGGATTCAAATCCTCAGACAGCTTCCTGGTGGCCTACAAACCCCGAAAAGGAAAGTATGCTGCATTCACTGGAGACATGTCTGCTGAAGAAGCAGAGAAGTTCATTAGCTCAGTTCTCAGTGGTGATGTACAGTTCAACAAGACCCGGCAAAAACCGATGATCAAGTAGCGATCCCGTGGTAATTTTGTTAGAAAGATTGTGAAATGGACTTGGTCAGTATGAATGTACATACACAGAGAAAAAAGATTCTGCAACTGGGTTTTTCTTTCTTAAAAGTGGATGCCCTGCGAATTTGTTAGCTAGAACTTAGAATCAGGAACTTTTGTGGTTAGGGAAGAAATAGGATGAACACGTTAGACTGTGAACATACTTCAGTGTTGGATAAATGAATATTATTTATGTATCGTTGAACACTGGTCAGCATAATTCTTCTGCTAATTACAATTGTTTCAACAGTTATGACTTACGATCTAATCTTCATCTTTTACAAAATACTGGACTTACTATTCGTCTATAGCCTCCTAGTTTTTTTTTTTTTTTTTTTTGGGCTCTTTTGGCCTTTGTTTTTATTGGAGCTGAACTATGGCTGGCACATGATAGGGTAAGCTTTCTACTGTCAAAGACTTTCTGCGTTCACAGGACTTGAGTATGCGACCTTGCTTAAAGGGAGGAGTGCTAGGCCACTTGAACATAATGCACATTTGTCTCAACTTTTCATACCATCTAGATCTCAAAATTTCTAGATTTCATATTTAGGTTTGTCCTAACGTTTCTTTTTTTTTGTATCTAGGTAACTAAAGTCAATTTTCATTTATTTATAATTTTTGTCATGAAGTCACCGGACACAACCTATACATATCTAATTACATGAAACTTTCTTTTGGATGGGCTAATGTGACCTTGATATTTAAGGCATAAAATGGTAATTAAATCATTAGAATAGTCCACATAAATTAAGTTATCAAAACGGTGTCAAAGAAAAAACAAAAAAAGGATGATGCATGGTATGTGTCCTACGGCAAGATATCTCTATCTTAATCTAAATTAATACATTGTATTGTATGACGCGATGTCACCAAATTTTCAATATTTACATTTATTATCAATTGTAAACATTTAGAAATGATTAAACAAATCGAATGAGCTGTATCGGTGAATATAATCATACGAATAATTTCATAAATGTGAAAAATAATGGATAAAAGGTTGATCATACATAATTTATGAGTTGTAACACTCTTCCACTATTTAATTATAACATTTTTCTTCACTCTAAGATATGGCAATATAACTTAAGGCAAGATATAAAACACTTAAAAAGTGTCATCTAATAAGACTGTCATTTATCAATAATTTTTTTTCTTCAAAATGACATGACCATATCATTTATCAATAATTTTATAAAACACCTAAAAAGTGTCACATGACCACACCACTACTTTTCTTAAGGGCATTTGCACCCGAGGAAACGCGTTCCTCAGGGTGGGCACCAAAAACCAGGTGTGTGAATGTTATTAGCTTGCCAAAAAAAATGACATGCGTGGAGCAACGCAGCAGCGTTCCTCCTCCCGTGCCCCCTTTTCTTGTCTTTTTCTGATTTTTTTTTGTTTTTCGTTTTTTTAGAGTAAGTATATAATTTTTAAATAATTTAAAAAATAGGTTGTGTGTTATAAGGTGGGTCCATGGCAAATATTTTTATTGGATGATTAAAATTGAGTTCCACAGTGTTGACCAAATTAATGAATAAGGTTTTAATGATGACAATCCAAATGTCCCAGTCCAATATGCTGTGAGTCATGTGTTGTACTTCAGTTGTATGTCAAAACAGGATCCGAAAAGTACATGGAGCAGTTTGAATGAGCTAAGAGCATCAAGTTGGCAACATGTGCAAGAAACTGAGAACACTCCTCATAACAACCCAAGGAGCGGTTGCATGAAACTGTGGAAGAAGAATTCGAAAACACTCACTCCAAGCAGTTCTGGGAGTGGAAGCATGGAGGTACATAAGAAGTCCAGTTGACAACAAGAGTCTTAGGATTGAATGGGTCTATGTTAGTCTAGATTTTTGTTAATATGCCAATAAGAAGACTCTCAATTTTCATACATCTTGAAAATTCCTTTTTGTGGCTCAGAAACACGTCTCAGAACAAGCAAAGACTGGAGTGTTCTGAAGATGGAGTTTATATCTGATTTTCAACGAATTATAAAAAGGAATTTCGTGACTGTCATTTTTCAGAAAACAAATTAGGAATAACCTTCCTAATAGTATTAGAGTAAAAAAGGATTTCTTCCACTGCAAATATTGTTAAAAGATTTGATTTTAGTTTTTTGGAAAAATATCCACCAAATAAATCTTATCTTTTAGAAGAATAAGATAAATGGAAAGATATGAGGGATTTCCTATTACAATTTGGACAGAAGAGTTCTCCTCTCTTTGGTTTCCTTATAGCACAAGGATTCAAGAGGGATAAGGATTTTTCCTTCACCAAAAACACGCCCCTCTATTTAAAGAAGGTTTTTCCCACATTCTTTCTCAATGGTTTTTTCCACTGGTTTTCACAAGCTTTAATGTGCTAAATTCGCTTTTTGAGTCTGAATTTTTCTGTGAGAAAAAAACCTTCAAAATGTGTGCTTAATTGAGTCTTCATCCCTGGCATAATAGGAGCTGTATTGTACCTTACACTTAGCTTATTTAGAAGCATTCAAGTAAGGTGTTCTTTATCTTTTTTTACGTCATCGTGATTAGAGGTTATCCAAACTGTTGGACGTGGTCTCTTAGGAGACGTGTGGACATTGTGTCCGTGAGTGTTTTGTCCTAGTCTATGGAGACTTTGGATGTGCGCTTGTAACGAGAGTCTTTGGTAGACTAAGTTACGTGAGTTACAATTACAATGTATTCGGCCCGGTTTAGTGGAAGTGTTTGTTGAAATCCTACAGTGGTAGGTCGTGGTTTTTACACCTCAGTTGGGCCAGAGGAGGTTTTCCACGTAAAAATATTGTGTCTTCTTTACTATTTCTGCATTTACTTTTGTTTCTGTTTCATTGAGAACAAGCATCCCAAACAGGTATCACGAGTGTTCTGAAATAAGTTTGGTCTCTGTCTCACTATAAACACTTACTCCAAACGGTTCTCACGAGTGTTTTTGAAACAGTTCGAAAAATTGACAGACACAATTCACCCCCCCCTCTTTTGTCCTTGTGGATTAAAATCTAACAAGTGGTATCAGAGCAAAGCTCTCACACCTAGGTTAACAACTTGAGAGATCCTGAAAAGATGAGTGCACCACAAGGAATTTTAGAGGGTCAATCTATGACTCGACCTCCATAATTTAATGGACATCACTATAATTGGTGAAAAAACCAAATGGAAAACTGCATTCTAGGTGATGATTATGAGCTGTGGATGATCATTGAGAATGGTCCTTACATTCCAATGAAAACCACAGAAGACGGCAAAACAGTTCCTAAGAAGCCAACTGAGTTTAACTCAGATGACTTCAAAAAATTGGAGAAAAACGCCAGGGCCAAGAAATTGTTATACTTTGGGCTTGGTCCGGACGAGTACACTCGTATCTCAAAGTGTGATTCAGCAAAAGAGATATGGAATGCTCTTCGAGTGGTTCATGAAGGAACCAATCAAGTCAAACAGTCTAAGATTGAGCTACTAATGAGAAAGTACGAATTGTTTGAAATGAGTGACAAAGAGAATGTAATGGATATGTATACACGTTTCACCCACATCACTAATGAGTTGAAATCCTTGGAAAAATCCTTTACTACCGAAGAATTAGTGAGGAAAATCCTACAGTTTTTACCTCATTTGTGGGAAACGAAAGTTACAGCCATCCAGGAAGCAAAAAGATAGATGAATTCTCTTTAGATGAGCTCATTAGGAGCCTTCAAACTTACGAGTTAAGGAAGAACTCCTAGATAAAGGAGGAAACAAAGAAAGATCGAAGCCTTGCCTTAAAAGCAATGGGAAGTGATGATTCGGACATGAACGAGGAAGAAATAGCCCTAGTAACTCGTAAGTTCAAGAAAATCTTCAAGAAGGTTGGAATGAGCATCAAGAAGGGGAGTACCAGCAAAGCACGGAACAATGACCAAGATCAAAGCTCTGAATGTTTCAGATGTGGAAAGCTCGACCACATTGTGAAATATTGCCCCATGCAGAAAGAAGAACAGACGCCAGAACAGTTCTGAAACAGAGGAAAGAAACCACAGCTGAGTGGTTCTACCAGGCGATATACTAAAGCGATGGTGGCAGCATGGGGTGAACGTTCTGAAGAAGAGGATAGCTCCCAAGACGAATATGAAGCATTGGCACTCATGGCCAAAAGCAATTCCAATACTGACTCAAATTCAGATGAAACCTTGTCTCAGATCAAGGAAAAGGTAAGTGGTTTCAACAAAAGGAAAATTCTAAAAATACTTTTTTCTATAATGGATGAATGTGAGGCGATGAACACTGAGAATTGCATGCTTAAAGATACCTGCTCTAAGTTAAAAAGGGATGTTCGAATGCTTGAAAAGACCATTCTAGAACTTGAACAAGCTAATGAAGTCCTCACTGTTAAGAGGGATGAAGAAACTTTTACCTTAAGAAAGAACCTTGATCAAATGAACAAAAGAGAGGAAGTACTAAACACTAAACTCTCAAAGCTGGAAAGTGAGTCCCAAGAATTGGAGAGTAAGATAAAGCTGCTAGAGAGTGAGAACAATAAATTACTTAGAAAGTTTCAGGAAACCGAATATGAGCTAGTTCAGAATAGGCTTTGGAACAGTACTGAAAACAGCCAGTTGCAGGAAAAGCTCCAGAAGGCCGAATCTGACCTTATTCAGAACAGGTGCTGGAACAGCTCCTTAGAAGCTCTTAATTGGTTAAATACTCACCATAGCCATAATAAAAGGGGACTAGGATTTGTGAGTAGGCGTGTCACTAAACCAATTAGCAAGAAATATGTTGGACTTCCTGAAAATATAATATGTTTTCATTGTGGTAAGACTGGTCATCATCGATATGCCTGCCCTATAAGAAAAAAAGCCATGGAAAGAAACTCTATATATGTTAAGCAAATATGGATTAAAAAAGATGAGTTAATCTCCATGTCCAAAGGAATGGGACCCAAGTGGATCTGGGTTCCCAAAACTAACACTTAGTTGTTTTGCAAGCTAAAGTGAGAGGAGGCAACCAACTATGGTTCTTGGATAGTGGTTGCTCAAGGCACATGACGGGAGATAGATCAAACTTCCTCTCACTTACAGCCTTTGATGGAGGGAAAGTGGCATTTAGAAATGGCAAGTCTGGAAAAATTGTCGATATAGGTAAGATAGGTAAATCACTCTCTCACTCCAATTATACTGTGTGCTTGGTTGATGGATTACAACACAATCTACTAAGCATATCCCAACTATGTGACTGTGGTAATCATGTTGAATTTTCTTCAAATCAGTGCTGGATTACCAATGTCAAATCTGGTGAAGTTGTATTGAGGGGGAAGCGATACAACAATGTGTATAAAGCTTGTGTTCTCTCACTTCCCCACAATCATGTGACTTGTTTAAGTGCTCTTGTGGATGATGCTATGCTTTGGCACAAAAGGCTAGGTCATGCAAGTCTCTCTCTTTTGAACAAACTTGTTTCTAAAGACCTAGTAGTCGGACTACCTTTCATCAAGTATAATGATGACAAGGTGTGTGACGCTTGTGCTAAAGGAAAACAAGTAAGGACTTCTTTCAAGTCAAAGAAATATGTGAGCACTTCCTGACCTCTTGAACTCCTACGTGTTGATCGATGTAGTCCTATGAAGATCACGAGTAGAGGTGGGAAGAAGTATGTGTTTGTCATAGTGGATGACTACTATCGGTTCACTTGGACCTTATTCTTGGCATCAAAAGATGAATCCTTTGAGAAGTTTCTTGTGCTTCTTAAGAAAATTGAAAAGAGAGTAGGGCACCCATTAGTAAGTCTAAGGTCTGACCATGGCAAAGAATTTGAAAACTCAAGCTTCATTGACTATTGTAATGAACATGTTGTTGATCACAATTTTTCTACCCCGAGAACACCCCACCATATCGGGATGGTAGAGTGTAAAAATCGTACTCTAGAAGACATGACTAGGACAATGCTTATCGCTAGTGGTCTTCCTAGAAACTTTTGGGCAGAGGCATTGAATACATCAAGTTACATTATAAATAGATGCATGATCAGACCTATACTCAACAAGACTCCCTACAAACTTTTCAAAGGAAGAATACCCAATATCATGCACTTGAGGGTGTTTGGATGCAAATGCTATGTGCATAATAATGGGAAGGAATCCTTAGGAAAGTTTGACCCAATGAGTGATGAAGCCATATTTTCAGGATACTCCTCATACAGTAAGGCATATAAAGTGTTCAACAAAAGAACCTTATGTGTTGAGGAAAGTGTGCATGTATTGTTTGATGAATCTAACTCCTTGGTTGAGCATGATGTACAGGATGAAGAATTCCAACTGGGTCTTGTAAGGAAAGACTCTTCGCTCACTCAAAACTCCATGGAAGAAAATGGTAAGTTTCCTGAAGGTGAAACAAGTTTTGGATCTGAAAATCTAAAAGGTGGAGAGGAAGCCAACCAATCAGGGGGAAGCTCTGCTAAATCTGAACTGAGACAAAACCGATCCACTTATCCTGAGCCTTCCCGAACAGCTGTGGGAACAGGCTTCAGAACAGATCCAGGCCTTGTTTCATCGAGTGTTCAGGAGAGACTGTCTGCGGCTCCTCTTACTCCGCGAGCTTGAAAACATCAGAGTTCGCCCCCTCTCGTTTTGATTATATCTGATATTAACACAGGGGTGCAAACTCGGTCTAAAGCCAAAAACTATTGTGCCTTCTATGCATTTCTGTCTAACATTGAGCCAAAAAATGTTCATGAAGCTCTTGCAGATTCAGATTGGGTTATTGCCATGCAAGAAGAGCTCTATCAGTTTGAAAGGAACAAAGTTTGGCACCTTGAACCACGGCCAAAAGACAGATCAATAAGTGGTACCAAGTGGGTGTTCAAGAACAAGTTGGATGAGTTCGGAACAATCACTAGGAAAAAGGCCAGGCTGGTGGTTCAAGGGTATAACCAAGAAGAAGGGATCGACTATGAAGAGATATTTGCACCTGTTGCTAGGATTGAGGCTATCCGGATCTTGGTAGCCTTTGCGACGCACATGGACTTGAAGCTATACCAAATGGATGTCAAAAGTGCATTCTTCAATGGATACCTTAAAGAGGAGGTGTTTGTAAGCCAACCCCCTGGTTTTGAAAATCATGAATTGCCTAATTATGTGTTTAAACTTGACAAAGCGCTTTATGGTCTAAAACAAGCTCCTAGAGCTTGGTATGAACGTTTATCAAAATTTCTAATTGATAATGGTTTTCAAAGAGGCAAGGTTGATAATACCTTGTTTCTCAAAATAAAGGGGGGACATTTGTTGATTGTGCAAGTATATGTCGATGACATAATATTCGATGCAACCAACAATGACTTGTGTGATGATTTTTCAAATTTGATGAAGGGTAAGTTTGAGATGAGCATGATGGGTGAGCTTAACTTCTTCCTAGGCTTACAAATCAAGCAAACCTCAAACGGAACTATGATTCATCAACAAAAATACGTCAGGAAATTAATTAAGAGGTTTGGTCTGGAATCGGCTAAGCCCATAGACACACCCATCTCTCTTTCAACTAGGTTGGTTGAAGATGATGGGAGCCCTTTAGTCGAAGAAAAATTATATAGGGGCATGATTGGGCCGCTTCTATACCTAACTACCAGTAGACCTGACATTGTTTTTAGTGTTGGTTTGTGTGTTTGTTTTCAGTCAAACCCTAAAGAAACACACTTGAAGGCTGTAAAACGGATCTTAAGGTATTTGAAACACACTCCTGACTTAGCACTTTGGTATCCTCGAGGGTGCAACTTTGATCTCATTGGGCATGCGAATGCTGACTATGCTGGATTCCTAGTCGACAGGAAAAGCACCTAAGGTATGGCTCACTTTGTTGAACCCTGTTTAGTATCTTGGGCAATCAAGAAACAACGCTCCATTGCCATGTCCACAGCAGAAGCCGAATATGTGGCAACTGCTTCTTGTTGTGCTCAACTGCTGTGGATAACACAACAACTCAAGGACTTCTGTACTGACACTGGGTGCATTCCTATTTTTTGTAACAACACAAGTACAATTAACACCGCCCAAAATCCATGTCAACACAAAAGGACTAAGCATATTGACATACGTCATCACTTTTTAAGAGACAATGTTGAAAAGGGTTTAATCTCGATGAATTTTTGTGCCACAGATAGACAAATTGCTGATATTTTTACCAAAGCACTGAGTAGAGAACAGTTTGAGAAAAATAGACTTGAATTGGATTTGATTAAAGGGACTTGAGCATGCTTGTTTAACCCCCAATGATTGACTAGTTAAAAGGACTTTTAGGCCAAATAAATTAACTCCATGATTGCTCTCAATTTCTGTTCTATTATTAGCATATGTGTACAATATAACTTGCTGACACTTGCTGAGATCTAATGATATTGCCTTATTGCCCTGAGTCACCGAACAATTAGCTGTAAAAACAAGCTCTGAGAACAGTTCGGCCGACTGTTCAGAATACTCACTGTCAAGTGGCACGGCTAGAAATTCGGGAATTGAAAAAGAGGCATTTAAATTGAGCTGACCGTTTCTCTCTCCTTCCTAAAAATTAAAAACCCTCATGCCCTCACTTTCTTTAAACCCCCGAATAATTTCCTTTTCTCTCTCCTCCTCCATAACCGCACAATCCTTCCTCCTCTCACAAACTTCGACCTTCATTCTACTCCCATGGTACAAACTTGCGGCAACTCTACCTCCTCTGGGCGCAAGACTACTTAACCCCGCTCCTTGCGTGCCAAATTGACAAACAAAAGACGACCGAGAAGTTCGATGGAACCTTCACAACCGATCGACAACTTTACGGGTATGGTGACCTCTCCCTCACCTTCTTACTCTATAAATCTGTAAAGCCTGTCGAAGGCTACAAATTTAACCACTACTTCGGTTATTATATAATTTTTATAGCGTAGGGAAGTAGGGATCGATCCACGAGGAAAGATTGTTGTAAATCGCTAGCTTAATCCTAAGTGATTTTACTAAACCAATTTATTAAACCTACTCTTAATAATTCTAAAACAATTGAAATCTAATTAATAAAATCTAAAAAAAAATACCCAATGATGTTCCTAAATATTTTTAATCATATTCT
>JACYFF010031956.1:21832302-21973973 GCA_017589665.1 Selenicereus undatus
TACTCGAAATAATTATAAAAATCATGCATGATTTTTGACTTAACAAAATCTCTCTTTTTTAGGATTCTTGAAGAGTGTAGACCTACGGTCAGTAGGATTGGAACAAAAAAGTATACCTACAGTAAACCCTATAACGGGATGGGAGTTGGTAGTCTATGACCCAAGTGTTGCCAAATCCCACATTGAACAAAATCAGTATGAATTGGCTGGGAATTCCAAAGCTAATCAATATTATGGGTCAATTGATTTTGTGGATTTTGTTGATTACATTGGAGAGGACCCTCTTCCTGAGAATGATTTTGTGCTAGCTGAAGAGTCTATTGGTTTGCATATTGATAAGGACCTTGTTCTTGAGACTGATTCTGTGTTGGTAGAGGACATTGATAAAGATGAACCACTTTTACGGTTCACAAGAAAACCAGTTCTTAAACCAGGGATCAAACGCCAAAGAAATACCCCAACTACTCCCATTGTCATTCTCAATACCACATTGTATCGACGCCGAACAAGAAGTTCGGGTCCTACTTCTATTCTAACCCTACCTACAGATACAGTAGAAAGACCTGTTCCAAAGACCAAGACACCCACCAGAACAACCACCAAAACATCCTCCAAAACACCCACCAGACCAGCACCCTCACAGAAATTTGCCCGGAAACGACCAACCTCCGAATAGGTGTCTGAACAGGGTGAACAGTCCGATGAACCCAAGAAGAAGAAAGTTAGGAAAAATATGACACCCAGGGAGAGGTATGAACACTTTCTTCAAAAATCTGTGGTGAGGGGAAAAGTGGTTAAGGTTGCCAACTTTCAGGAACAGGGGCTTGGGGCATTCTTGGAGAAACTAGAGGCCCAAGGTTGGTTGGATTTATTCACCAACACTCACCGAGGGTGTTCTGTCTCAGACCTGGCTGAGTTTTATGTAAATTGTGCTGTCACCAAAGGGGTGGTGACAAGCACAGTCAATGGCCATCAGATTCGTTTTGATGCTAGTGAGTTGGGTGAGATGCTTGGCATTCCTACTGTAGGTTTCGATGTGTATGTCCGAGAGGACAAGAGTACTCTTGGGGATGACTGTTAGAGCTGACCCAAAAGTTCGCCCAAAAACCGAATGAGTCCTGATTCCGATTTGTTCGAAAAGGGGAAATGATGTCTGTGCATCACTTACTATTCTGTTTTATTATCAAGAACATCATTCCCCAAGATTAGGGACGCAACCTTGCTGATCCCATGGACATGTGCCTAATTGATTTACTTGATCGGGGTGAAAAAAATCAACCTCCCTGCCATCTTGATCAACCATATAGGAAGAATAGCCAACACTATAAAGGATCATGATATGGGATATGGGTTTTTACTCACTTATGTGTTTGAGCACCTTGGGATTCCTCTATAGAAGAGGATGGGCTTCCAGGTCACTGATGACATAGGGTACAGTACTTTAGTTGGGTGTGGATTCAAGGTGAAAAAGGGTGGTAATACAGGTTCCGAACAGGGGCCCCAAACACCCATTGGCCCTGTTCTCAATGCGCCATCTACTTCCAGTGGTCCAACCTTCGATACTCTGCTCCAGGATCAGCTCAATCTAAAGGGAGAGATCGCTGAGATGAAGAAAGCACTCTCAGAGGAGAAGGCCTTAAATGCAAAACGCCATGAGGATATTCTGAGTGCTCTACCTGCCCTCACGGCTAAATTCCCTCCTCCACCATCTTAGCTTTGTTCTTGTGCCTGTTTTCAACACTGTTCCCTGACTTTTACAGCCACTTGACATTGTGTATCTTTGACTGTTGCTTGTGACTGTTTTTGGATGGTTTGTGCTTGAATGCTCTACTATGTTTGTTTCTTATGGTACTTGTTTGTGCGTGATTCAGATGGCTAATATCCTTACTACATTATATGCTTCAGTGTATCGCTATTATTTCCCACATTATCCCTTAGGTGGTGATTGCATCCGTCTTGGATTCAGACCTTTCTGCCTCCTATACCCTATTTCGATGATGTCAAAAGGGGAAAAATAAGCATGACCTTTGTCCTGACTAGTTTGTCCAATTTAAGTTAAACTTCTCACTACTGTTCTTCTTATTTGTGTGTCTTGCATAAAGTTTTGCCTTTGTTCATCCTGGCACAAGTATATCTTGCCCTGTTTCGATTTCTGTTTTAGGCTTAAGGTCACTAGGTTTGCCATTATCAAAAAGGGGAAAATTGTTGACCCAATTAATGAATCAGGTTTTGATAATGACAATCCAAATGTCCTAGTCAAATATGCTGTGAGTCATGTGTTGTACTTGAGTTGTATGTCAAAACAGGATCCGAAAAGTACATGGAGCAGTTTGAATGAGCTAAGAGCATCAAGTTGGCAACATGTGCAAGAAACTGAGAACACTCCTCATAACAGCCCTAGGCGCGGTTGCATGAAACTGTGGAAGAAGAATTCGAAAACACTCACTCCAAGCAGTTCTGGGAGTGGAAGCATGAAGCTATATAAGAAGTTCAGTTGACAACAAGAGTCTTAGGATTGAATAGGTCTATGTTAGTCTAGATTCTTGT
The DNA here is from genome assembly GCA_017589665.1 of Selenicereus undatus. Taxonomy (NCBI): domain Eukaryota; kingdom Viridiplantae; phylum Streptophyta; class Magnoliopsida; order Caryophyllales; family Cactaceae; genus Selenicereus; species Selenicereus undatus. The sequence goes on from JACYFF010031956.1 coordinate 21,834,850, forward strand.
TAATATGCTAATAAGAAGACTCTCAATTTTCATACATCTTGAAAATTCCTTTTTGTGGCTAAGAAACACGTCTCAGAATAGGCAAAGACTGGAGTGTTTTAAAGCTGGAGTTTATATCCGATTTTCAACGAATTATAAAAAGAGATTTTGTGACTGTCGTTTTTCAGAAAACAAATTAGGAATACCCTTCCTAATAGTATTAGAGTAAAAAAGGATTTCTTCCACTGCAAATATTGTTAAAAGATTTGATTTTAGTTTTTTGGAAAAATATCCACCAAATAAATCTTATCTTTTGGAAGAATAAGATAAATGGAAAGATATGAGGGATTTCCCATTACAATTTGGAAAGAAGAGTTCTCCTCTCTTTGGTTTCCTTACAGCACAAGGATTTAAGAGGGATAAGGATTTTTCCTTCACCAAAAACGCGCCCCTCTATTTAAAGAAGGTTTTTCCCTCATTCTTTCTCAAGGGTTTTTCCCACCGGTTTTCACAAGCTTTAATGTGCTAAATTCACTTTTTGAGTTTGGATTTTTCAGTGAGAAAAAAACCTTCAAAGTGTGTGCTTAATTGAGTCTTCATTCCTGGCATAATAGGAGTTGTATTGTACCTTACACTTAACTTATTTAGAAGCATTCAAGTAAGGTGTTCTTTATCTTTTTTACGTCATCGTGATTAGAGGTTGTCCAAACTGTTGGACGTGGTCTCTTAGGAGACGTGTGGACGCTGTGTCTGTAAGTGTTTTGTCCTAGTCTAGGGAGACTTTGGATGTGTGCTTGTAACGAGAGTCTTTGGTGGATTAAGTTACATGAGTTACAATTATAACGTGTTCAGCCCGGTTTAGTGGAAGTGTTTGCTGAAATCCTACAGTAGTAGGTCGTGGTTTTTACACCTCAGTTGGGCCAGATGTGGTTTTCCACGTAAAAATATTGTGTCTTCTTTACTATTTCCGCATTTACTTTCGTTTCTGTTTCATTGAGAACAAGCATCCCAAACAGGTCTCATAAGTGTTCTGAAATAAGTTTGGTCTCTGTCTCACTAGAAACACTTACTCCAAACGATTCTCACGGGTGTTTTTGAGACAGTTCGAAAAATTGGCAGACACAATTCACCCCCCTTCTTTTGTCCTTGTGGATTAAAATCTAACACATAAGTTTGAGAAGTGATGGAATGCAAGTTCCAAAATTATGAAACTTTTACTGATGTAGCAGGTCAGAGTTCCAAAATCCGGAACTCTAACTGGGAATGCTCTAAAAGCCAAATATAATGCCATGAATCTGAAAATTACTATTTGTCTTGGGTTACAGGCCTCCGTCAGCATTTGAGCATTCTGGAGAAGCCACCAATAGTTTCGAATCAACATCAGGAGGAACAGCCAGCAAGATACGAACAAGTGAAGCGTAAGATAGACATGTCATGCAGTTGATCAGTGATCACAATTCACGATTTCACATCATAGGAACACATTGATGGTTATTAATTGATCTAAAGTATCCATTTGCAAGGATGGCATTAAACGGTGCACAATACACAAGTAAGAAGTAATGTTTGGAATTTTGGTTAGAAGAACTGAGAACTCAACTGTCATTAAACGGTGCTGTCAATTGTCGCATCGTTTCCTTTTTTGTTTTTGAATGGAATGCATTGTTTATAGGTTAGGTCACATGGCTGCCGTTCTTTCTTTTTCTTTTGTTTTTTGGCTGAATCACATGACTGCCAAATTGACGTGATACGTATAAACATGTTACACGCCAAATTAAAGCGATATTATTGTGAAAGCTGAATCCAGATTCCCGTTGCTTTTATATAAAAGAGAAAGAGTACATATAAAACAAGATTAACTAAAATATATCACCCGTTGGGGTTGGATTGTCTAGATTGAGGGCAGTTGTCATATCGTAGTTCTTGACCCATCTTCTAGCTAGGTATAGAGACATATTTTTCCCCCCTAAGGATAAGTTAATACGTTGGGTTTTAGAGATTAAGACCATGTTCGATAAAATTAGTTATTTAGGTAGTAGATGATGGTTCAAACAGCAGATAGCTATTTAAGTAGCGGATAGTGGTTCAGATAACGGATAATTGTTTAAGTAGCTAATAGCGTTTTTAATTTAACTGTTAGCAGATAGCTATTTAGATGAGCGATTGAAACAAATATGTTCAGTAAATTTAAATGCTTGATAAGCTGATTAAAGTAAATGGATATAAAAGGATAATATAAAATGTCCCAATGATATATTTGGCCGAAAAACATAAAACGCTTCATCTGAATGTCAAAAGCTAATACTATTAGCTTTTCAAAACGCTGCTCAAAGAGCTAAATGCTACTTAAAATGCTAGTCAAAACACTAGGTTATCGAATACTAAAAATTGATTGATTAGTATATTGACTTGATCAAAACACTAAATGCTAAAATACTGTTGTCAAACATGGCCTAAATGTATTTAAAAAAACAGGAATTCATGTATTTTAGCTAACCTTCTGAGGTAGGCTAGAAACTATGATATTATTTTATGATTTAAGGTGAAATAAAATAATTACGTAAAGGAGGAGGATATACTCGTCCGCCCTCTTAACCTTAATTCATTAAATTAAATATGCAAATACTTAGGTGAAATCATCTTATAAAAGCATTATAATGAGATAAGATTCTTGAGAGAGGACTTTTTTTAGCGATATTGAGGTCAAATAACTTATTTTAGGATGATTTTTAGTTCATAAGTGACTTATAATTCATTAAAGGGTAACTTTATTAAAGGCCACCATAAATAAATAATTAATTAGTTATCTCTAAAACTATTAAAAGTTATCTTAAGTATGTCTGTCTTACACTATCTCTTTATTAAGGCGATCCTATATAAGACTTCCTGAATTAAATAAGAGGAAATTGTTATAGGGTCAAGTTTTTAAAATATATATTTATGTTTTAGGACATAAAAAATACTTTACTATAGAATGCATGTGCATATACTACAAAATTCTCACTTTTTTTTTTCTAGGAATATTCACATTTGAGACAACAAATTCAGTGGTGGATCCAAAAATTTTTCTTTATGAGATTCATCAACAATGAACCCGCACACATATTCACAAATAAATTAAATGAGACAAAAAAAAAACAATAATAAGAATCCTATATAAGGTTTGCATGCCAGCTTTATGAAGTCCAACTATACTTTTATTTCCCATTCCTTTAATTTGACATATTAATATTAGAGATAATTTTCCCCACTTGGGTCCATGAACGCCACTACCGTAGTGGTCGATCCACCACTGAACAAATCTAATGATATGTATTGTTGATCTACACAATTGCATGCCACAGTGTAAAATGTTTGTGTTTCGAAATGTAAATATTTTAACCAAAAAACAAATCTTATATTTACCCATTAACTACAGGAAGAGGGTCACATCCATACCTCCATTAGAAAGCTTGAAATACTTTGTGCACTATAGGATATCTTAGAGGTTGGGTTTCAAAATATTTAATATGTTTAATGCTCCACTTTCAGCCCAACAAGGGTAGAAATTCATCCAAATCCAAGTTCTATTATGTCATGAACCTTTAAGGCTCAACACCCTCATTTGTTTTCTTGATGCACCCCTAGGCAATGCTCCTAATTATGTGTGGAGAGGAATTAAAAGTGCGAAGTTTTTATTGAAAGCAGGGCTTCTGTGAAAAATGGGAAATGGAATCTTAATTAGGGCTTTGAAGAATGATTGGATTATGAATGAGCATGGTAAAAGGCCCACGACACCAAAACCAATGGACATTGGAGAGGAATTCAAAGTGCGAAGTTTTTATTAAAAAGAGGGGCTTATGTGGAAAATGGGAAATGGAATCTTGATTAGGGCTTTGAAGAAAGATTGGATTACGAATAAGCACAGTAAAAGGTCCACGACACCGAAGCCAATGTACATGGGGGAAATGCATGTGTGTCAGCTGATAAAAATGGAGGCAGGTGAATGGGACTTGCAATGTATAAAGTAGATTTCTAATGTACGAGACAAGAGTCTAATTCTACCCATTCCCATTAGTTCCAAGTCGCCTTGTGAAGTTCTAACTTGGTGCTCACGGTGAAAACAACCAACATGTTGGGAATCAGAATGAACTTTTCAAGCCTTTGATAAAATATAGGCTATCATCTGAGTCCAGGAATCAGCCCAAGGTCCAACATTTTATTTGACGGACCTGCACATGTAGTCTTCCCACAAAAGTAAGATCGAAAGACGTGTACATTATTGGGGATCAGTTGTGTGATACATGTAAGAACGAGAGGGAGGATACTTTCTATCTCCTCTTTGACTATTATGTGGTGAAATTAGCATGGGACAAGGAGTTAAAGGGCAACCTGTGCACGTAGAATGTCATATAGGCCTTTCTAGACTTCCTGAAGTCTTGGATGGAGTCTTTGGAGAAGGATTAGTTACGGTTGGCTTTATTTCTAACTTATTATGCATGTTAGCAATGAAATGAGACAATTTTCAGAAGAAATTGTAGATCGCCTGAGCCTACGCTGTCCAGGGAAAGTTTGCATCCAAGTACCCTGAAATTTTAGTTATTAATATTTTTAACCCTATGTTTTGATATAATATTCTAGTACCTCGAAGTTTAGTAACCATATTTTTAGGCATCCTCCATAATTTTTCATATGCTCCTAAACTTTTAAATTGTGCAGTTTAACCCAACCTTTAAAAACTTACTTTCAAAATTTTAAATTTTGTGCATGTGATTTTCTCTTTGTAAGTACTACTTGAAGCCCTCTTTCACCTGGTATAAAAGCCATGAGAACTAGGTACGTTCTAATAGGATGTACTACTAATTTTTTCTTTGGGTTCATAGCAAAGAAAACCACATCCTTTGAAGAGATTAGTCCTACCTTCAATTAGTTAAATGAGATACATCTTAAATGTCAATGAATCTCATAATCAAGAAGAAATATTTGAGCATTGGAAAAAGGGTATAAATAGCGTCCTGAACTTGAATACCACATGGTTTATTGGAAATTTCCTAAACTATATTGAACACAATTTTTTTAGCACTGTAGTTGAATGGTATGGTTCACTAGATGAGGAAGGTAAAAACATATTAAGAATGATGGAAACGCCACATCCTGTGTTCAAAAAGCTATGTAAAGAAATTGAAACTGAATTTATCGGAGCCAAGCTTGATTCCGAAGAAAAAGCAAGGGAATGACAAAGAAAAATTAATAACATAGAGATGTGGGACATGACACATATAAAAAATTATATTGCTGAATTTAGTCAATATTATTACAAAATTGGACATAATAAAAACAATCTTGGTATATTTTATGATAAATTACCTTATCTAACCAATTCCATAATAAATGAAAAATACATTACATGGCTTGAAAAAGCAGATCTTATTGATACCCCTGGAACTAGAGTTTCTTATTTAAGAAAATGGATAAATAATGTCTTGATCTCTAAAAAACACAAGAAAATAAAGAAACAATTTCTAACATGTTGAGATACCCTCATCAGTTGAGAAATTAACTTCAGAAGAGAAGAAAATGAAAGTATTTTAATTAAGAAAAAGATCTTTAACAAGCAAAGGTGAGAAAATTATAAAATAAAGTATTATAACAAGCCTACTCCCAAAAGGCATAGATTTTTCAAAAAAGATGCTTATTTTCTTGTAGGAAAAAACAGTTATAAGTGTTGGGCATGCGGAGAAGTAGGTTATAATGCAAATGAATGCGAAAATAGGAAGAACAACAAGCCTATAGACACAATGGTAATTTTAGACTATTTTGAGCTTAGAGAAGAAGAAGCATTAGATCTAGCCCTAGAAAACAACAACTTCATATCTCAAACCAAGCCCGAGACAACCCCTTGTTGAAATAGTAAAGGAAGACGATTATGAAGAAAGTGATTATGAAGAAACTAGTTATATGATGCAAGGTAGTTCAATTAGTCTTGGTCATCTTCAAGGAGAAGAATTTATGTTAAATAATGAAAATGAAGATGTCAAAAGAGATTGAGTTCTTCCTATAAATCATAAAGACATGATTTATAAAAATTTGTCTTCAACCAAAAAGTATGTATGTGAAATCATGAAAGGGGATTTAGAGATAAAAGATTGTGAATATGATGTGGGAGAAGTCAATCTTACTAATTAAAAAAATATCCTTAATCGTGACAAGGATAGAAAGTACATGTATATCCATATTGGAAGTATCCAAGTGTAAATTACATCGTTACAGTATTATGGTAAAGATATTGATCTCTATGCTTCGCTTTGTGACATCTGACATACAAAATTTAATAACCACATTGTCATAGGGATTAAGACCAATTTGCGTAATAGTTCAGTAGGATTCAATTGTCAACCTAGATGTTATGTGAGTCCAAAAGATGAATTTGTCAAAAACTCTCTATCCCTTAAGATAAAAATAGTTAGGATGAAAAATAGTTAGGATGGATATGAAAAGAGGAAGTTACCCACTAAGGATATTTTGAAAAATAATATACAAATTAGATAATACTATAGATCCAAAGACAAAGATAACAATGATAGAGGTAGAAAAATTTGAAAGTTCTACTCTAATGCAAAAGATTTGAGGGATAAAATCCAACATGCATGAGATAAAAATCAATAGGTCTTGAATATCTAGCTTTGCCAATCCTATAAAAATAAATAAGAAGAATGCAATACAAATCGATGAAAATGTAAAAATTACTATTAAACCTCCATTATTAAGAAGCATGAGTGCAAGACCAGAATGGAGAGAACAATCTTCAACATCTAAAGAAGATCTTAATAAAGATGATACAATTAATCTGACTAGTGAAATCAGTAGCACGGGTTCTGAACCCACAAGAAACAGTGTAGATCAAAGCATGAGTTTAGATAAAAAAATAAAAAAAAGTCATTGGGCACAAAACAAGGACTCCTGGTGAGCTAATTTATGAGGATGAATTACTCAAAAATATGACTATGAAGATATGTTATGAAGCTACAAATACTAATCCTAATAGCACTTATATCCTAATAAATATACATTTAGATGGATATAATAGATATGAACTATGCACTTACATCGATAGTGGTTGCTTTGTTTGTTTTGAAAAAAGATCTTTATTTTCAGAATTTATAAGGAAAAAAGCCAAGAATCCTTTACAAGTAAGAATAGTTGATAGAAGTATAATAAGCCGCAACAAACCCATACAGGGGTTATTCATAGAAATATGAGGAGTCCAATGCATTCTACTAGTTCTATGTGCTACTGATCAACCTCACATGATATGATTATTGAAAATTATTTTGAAAGGTTGTATTCTCCATTCACAAAGACTATACACCAAATCATATTTACCATAAATGGTCACCTGATTCCTATCGATAAATTAAACAAAGCATACACTCATCAAAAGATTGAGTTTACACACAGTTAGCATGGTGAGAAGGGAATACCTACGCAACGTGAGATAGCCATAACAATGTTACTACTTGAATTATCTATTAAAAGAGCATATTGGTGAACAAAAAGATGAATTATGCAAGAAACTCTACTCTAATAATCCTCTTAAATTTTAGGATCAAAGATAATACATTTATAAAGATTACTTTGCTAAATCCCAACACTATTATGTGAGTAAAACAAATGGTGTATGCATACCAAAATATCCAAGAATTTGATAAGCAAATCAAAAAACTTTTGGATAAAGGGTTAATCAGGAATAGTAAGAGACCTCACACCAGTTCTGCTTTCATGGTAAGAAATCACGTTGAAGAGAAAAGAAGAAAAGCTAGAATGGTAATCAATTACAAAAAAAAACTTAGTGAAATACTATCTTTGATGGTTATTATATTCCTAGCAAAATAGTTCTTTTCAATATAATTTAAGGAGCCTTTTGGTTCTGAAAAATGGATTACAAGAGTGGATATTACCAAATAAAAATAGATGAAGAAAGCATTCATTTGACTACATTTAGTCACCCATCAAGGACATTATGAGTAGATAGTAATATCATTTCATCTTAAAAATGCACTTCAAATATTTTAAAGAAGAATGAATAACATATTTAAATATCTTAATCATTGTTATCTAGTTTACATTGACGATATCCTTGTCTTTTTCAAGATTGTAGAATAGCACCAAGATGAAGTCCTTGCTGTCACTCAAAGATGCATTGATCATGGTTTTGTTCTTGGTCAGAACAAATACATGTATATTTGAATAAGAGATCGACTTCTTAGGTCTAGAAAGAAAATTTGGACAAATCGTTCTACAAAAGCATATTCACAAAAAATAGAAAATTCCCTAAAAAGATTTAAGATAGGAAGCAATTAGAAAGGTTTCTTAGATGTCTTAACTATGCTTCAAATTTCATTTTAGATCTGGCTAAATTCAGAAAACTATTGCAGTAGAAACTTAAGAAAAAAGTAAGTTGGACATGAACCCCTAGTAATTCAAAGATTGTTTAAAACTTCAAAAAAGATGTATAACAATATGTGTGTTCTTAATTTATCAAATGAAGGAGATGATTTAATTCTTGAGACAAATGCCAACAATGAGCATAGGAGTGCAGTACTCAAAATCAAAGAATGAGAAAACTCTACTAATATTGCAATTGAAATTTTAGTAAAGTAGAATGCAACTATCCCATGATGCAAAGAGAAATCCTAGTAGTCATAGGGAGAATTGATAAGTTCTTAATCTTTTTAAGCCCTAAATCTTTTCTTATTCAAACTGGTTGCAAAGGAATACTTGGTTTTGTGAAAAAGAATTTATCGAATATGCAAGTGTAAGGGTGACTTCTGTGTTAGCAATTATGGCTTAACCAATTTTCTTTCTTTATTGAACATATACAGAGATCCAAGAATTCTCTAGCAGATAGTCTAACTCATGAGCTTGCCAATAGTGATCATCAAAGTAGAACTCCTACCAAAAAGGGAGGAAATTCCAAATGAGCAGTCCTTACTGCTACAACGGGTTTCTGCTTCGAGCAGAGTCCTTATGGATATTTTGGAATTTGATACAAAAAATATATCACGCTTTGATCTGCTATCTTTTATCTATCTAACAGTACAGAGATTCAACCCTTTAGAGTTACAAATGAATTACTAAAGGCGTCCTTATGATATCCAAGCAATAATAAGTTTCTATGTTGAAGAAAAAATGGTTCAGCGATTAGTATTCAGCTTTCATCGATTACTATCATAATTATTCTTATGATATTTGGGAGTCATGGAGTACTATGATATTCTTTCTTGATAGATCTGGAGTTTGTAGTGTAAGATTCCCAGCAAATTTAACCCGTCTAGATAACCCCATCATAAAAGCTTGAGAATATGAAATGTCTCTTACCTCATGGAAATTCCAGATCCAAAGTACCTATTCTTCTCAAGATTAACTAATTTTCAAAAATGTACGTTTAAAAAGATCCATTGGATTCTCACATATCTTGATGATCCAAGAAAATTTTCATACAATAGAAGTATGTATGTCGAGATACATTGCCTAGTCATTGAGTATGAAAATGAAAAGACCGAACTAGCTCATTATCTTGTTCAATTATTTGATTTAGAAGATCCCAACAATCAACGACAAGAGTGGTTTCCAAAATAGCAAGAAGTAGTTAGTGATCCTTCTTTAGTAGGACCCATTGGTTTTGACAACATTTATTGTTAAATATGGCTAGACGTGACAAAACTGACCCGAGACCCGAAACCCGAACCGAATGACCCGGACCCATACCCAACCCGACACCCGAAATATGCTCACCCGAAAGTGGACCCGAAACCCGAATTGACCCGACCCGAACCATACCCGACCCGAAATTTTCAACAAAGTTGCTTGTTTTGGCATGACTAGCGCATTTCACCAAAAATTAATTGACCCGAAATCGACCCGACCCGAACCATACCCGACCCAAACCGAAATGACCCGAAATGTCACTTAACCCGAACATGACCCAATCCGAACTTGATCCGACCCGTACCCGAACCGAATGACCCATTTGCCAGGTCTAAATATAGGCATTGATTGGACAAGGAGAAATACTAATGCATTGAGGGAGTACTACTTTCATTTATCATAATGAGTTTAGCAAATATACGAAGGTAGAAGGAGCTACTTCAAAAGATCTCTTTGACTATCTTTTTGATGTTGGACTTAGAAAATTCCTATGAGAAAAAGAAAAGAAATATATACATGAATTTTTGAAAAATGGGATCAAAAGCATCTTCACCTTGATGACGATTTTAGTGATTATCTGGGTAATGATAGATTGGATGACATTATTAGAAATGAAGCAATTCAGAATCTTAGCATGGATTACTAGTCTTGTCAGCATTAAGTGTTCTGAAAAGTTGTTGCACCATTATTATATTAGTTTGTCAAGTGTAAAGTCAATAAAATAATGCAATCTATTGTAGTCATGTAAGAGTAGTTATAGTCTTGTGAAAACATCAGTGTGTATACTGCAACCATTAGGGTATCCTATGTAGTCTATCTCCTCTATAAAAGAAGAGGTTGATTGCTAAGAAAGGATACGTTCATTTGAGCATACTTGAATAAATGAGAAGTCCGATTTCTTTATTTCTCTAGGAGCAAGCATCTCTGATGATCTTAGTAGTTTAAGTCCCTCTTTAATCTTTCCAGTGTAATATTTCCACTTTTAAGCTTTCAATAAAAGAAGTTTTCCAGTGGGGGAACATTATTTAATCAAATCTTATGTCTTAAATATTATGATTTCTTGATTAAAGTCTCACTATCATTAAAAATATAGAAACTTGAGTAGTACTAAGGTTCGATGTAGGAAACGAAATGGATTTTTGTTGAGCTTGATCTAAGGAAGGTGTAGCTGAGATTAGCAATCTTTATAAACTAGAAGCTAAAAGAATGTCAGGTTCCAACACCGACTAAGTTCAGGTAACAGTCAAAACTCTCTAATTAAGCTTTATTATTTTGCTAGCCATAGTGCATCTATAACCATAGAAACTATAATATTTATAGTATAAGTAGTAGATTGTGATAATTAGTATCAGTAAAGTTATTATAAGAAGCCTAATCATTTAAAACAAGCATATTCCTGTAGAAAACCTTAAAATTAGTTTTATTGCATATCTAACCCAAGTTAGGTATCATTTTGTAATATTCAAAAGTTTGGGTCATGACTAAAAAAAAAAAAAACTTTAGAAGGTGGTAAAAAATCAAGTTGTAAAACTTCAAGGTACTTAAAAATTAGTGCAAACAAGTCAAGGCTGAAAAAAGTAATATCGAATACATGAATGGTGGTTGGTGCAAAAGACCCCATTGTCCAAGACACTAAAACTGCTTGAGCATTTCAGCAAGGCACATGAGAGATAAGGAAGGCATAACAACCTAGCACCAAGGGAAATAGTGAAAAGGGTGCAACTGTAGAAGCGACCATCAACATCATGATGGAGGCGACAATTTTGGTGGAGGGATGACTTGGTTTTGGTATGGTAGGGGCGAGAACATGAGGGGAAGGTGCCAAGGTGTTGGTGGCGGATGCTAGGAGACTTAGGGCTAATTAGTCGTCTATGGTAGCTAAAGGTAGGGCTATACTCTTTGGCATCCATGTATCACAACAATTCAAACTCAGGTGCATCTAGATCGAAACCAAATGCTTGTCCATCTTCAAAAAGGTTTCAAAGCCTAATGCATAGTTTGGTCAACTTGATTTGGTCATTGATGATATTCTTGTCAATTGCAAGTTTTTTGAGTTCTCTACATGGTCTCGTGTTAAGCTAGATGGGAACATAGTGGCGCATTATCTTACTAGGCATAACCCCCTAGGTGTAGAGAAACAGTGGATGGGAGTTGTCCTAAACCCATTGAGTCTTATATAACAATGGATATTTTATCTATTTAATAAAACTCTCTCCATCTTTACTCAACAAAAAAACCCCATCTTTTTGCTCAGATATTTGTTATAACTAATGGTTTGTTTGGTTTTATGTAATCAAAGTTGTAATGCAATCAAAATGGTAAGGGCGATTCCATTACCATGTTTGGTTACCATTAAGAAATGAAATCAAGATTGCAGTGTAATCATATTTACCTCAATCTATGCAAATACAATTACTTGACTTTTCATAAACTATTGTGATTGCATACATTTGAATTAAAGTTTACCCAACTATAAGCTATTATATTTGGGAACTTTCTTTCTCTTCTCTCGATTGTCTCTCCTCTACTTCCCCTCTCTTATTACTTTGGCACCATTTTTTTAAGGTTTGAAGCCCCCCTCACCCCTCTCTCTTCTCTCCATATTAGATCAAGTTTAACCTAAACTATGATCGTATTATTATAACTGTATTTTTGTACATTCTAGACATCATGTTTCTCCCTCTCTCACATCATCATCATCTTCACTCTACTTGGTAAGCTTGAATAATATTACATTATTGTAATCTAGAAGAAATAGAGTGAGGTAAGTCTCATATGAAACATCGTAATCATGATGATAAGATATTGAATTATATAATTATCAACAAAGCTACAAATAATTAAAATGGGCAAAAATAAAATGAAAATTGAATTGCAAGTGCTTCACATCACGTGTAAAGTTAAACATTATTTGTAGATGAATTCATTTCAATACACTCGTAAAAACTTTGTACCCAAACATTGTAATGTAATTATTATCCTATTTTATTACATTAACAATTGCATTACATGGTTGATTCCATTGCATAGTAATTGCATTACTTTCAACCAAACGCTACATAAGATTCGTCTCAAAACTCCCGCATTCCATAAGCAACGGAGGATGGAGTGCTTATGTCTGACTAGGTTGGAGATGAAAGTCAACTAACCAAATGACAAGTTGGAAAAACAACCAAATGCCAAACCTTTTGTGCATGGCTATTGATCAATATAAGAACGATCTTATAATCACAAATTACAAAGATTAAATTTTTATAGATTCAATTGATTTGAATGGGTACAATCTCTATGAATACAAAATCCTCTTATTCTTTCTCTTTTAAGGATGAATTTTTTCCAACCCTTGAATAAAGAGAGGTAGGGACCTATTTGTAGGAAAGCTTCCCTCTTAAAAGTCAAGATAAGCCTTGACTTGGGTTTTGGGCTTTGACTTAGGTTTTAGGCATTTCAATAAGGCTTTACCCTAAACTACTTTGACTTTCGTTTGTTTTGGCTTTGACTTTGACTTTGACTTTGACTTTAACTTGGGAGTCTCCCGGGCATGGGCCGAGCATTGACTGGATGTTGACTTGAGGGTCGTTTTGACGTTTGACTTGTGAGTCGATGTTTATCTTGACCTTGGACCTTTGACTTTGACTTTGACTTTTGACACCGCCTTGACTTGGATGTTGTTCGGGTTTTAGGTCGTGACTTGACTTGGTAGTGGTCTTAAGCCTCGGTTTGGGCTTTGACTTGAAATTTGACTGAGCCTGGACTTAGAAGTCATTTGGGCTTCATCTTGGGTTTGACTTATGAGTCTTTTGGATTTACTTGTGAGTCTTTGGGCTTGATTAGATTAATTAAAGGGTTAGCCTAATTAATTAATTTAATTAAACTTTGGTACGGCACGAATAGATTTTTAGTGCCTACAAATTGCCCCCTCGAGACAAGGTCACGTACAACACTTTGTTGTTTGAGTGTGACTGATGTCTCGACTTCCTTTTATCATACGTTTATGACAAATGCCTTGAGCAGAACCTTAACATGTCTATCTTTTTTTTGAATTTTTTTTTGAAAGTTGGAACAAAGAATAATAATAATAATTTTTTGTCTCCAAAAATTAGGAGAAGGGGGTTGGATCATGCGGCTGGGCCATGAAGCCAGCTTAGCGAGCCCGTCCTCTTCTTTCCTCTCCATTCATTGTGTGGGTCTGGTCTGGCTTTCTTTCCTTTGTTTCCCAGGCTGGGCTTGTCCTTATTTGCTTCTCATTTTTCTTGTTTTGTTTTTCAGGTGTGGGCCAGCCCGTTCTTCTTTAGTTTTTTTTTTTTTTGCCTTCTTTCTTTTCGCTTTTTTTGGCCTAGGCTAGGCCTGCTTTATCAAGCCTAAAGCATGTTTCTTTTTCACTTAAGCGAACATGTGCACAACACATAACCCCCAGTTTGTCCTTTTCTTCTTTTCTTACGGGCCTGGGCCTAGAGGTTTCTTTTCCTTTTGGACAGGCTTGCTGATTTCACTTAAAAAATCCCATGCTGGGCACATGACCAATAGCTTTCCTTTTCCCTCTGTTTCTCGCTTGGGCTGGGCCGTTTTCCTTTCTTTCCCAGCCAAGAATCCAACTCCATTTTAATTAACTTGCACACCTCTCTCACGTGACCCAGCCTCTGTTCCTCCTCCTTCTTCCTTTATCCTCAATCAGCCAACACCCGAGCGCCGAAAACCCAGGGTCAGAGCAACTCCTCGAAGTCTCCACTGCTACTGTTGTGCCTGTTGCACCTAGAAATTGGGACCCCCATTTCCTTCCACGATAGGGCGCCCAGACCTCCCATTTGGGTAGTTGAGCATTGGTGTTTATCAAAGGCCCCAACTTTCTTACTTTGCAACAGAGCAAGCCTCTTTCCCATTCCCATATGATTGCGACCCGAGACCCTTCTTTCTCTGCCAGAAAACTCTAGCCAAGAAACTGGAGCCCCAGACATTTCTTGCTACTGATTCATGATGTTGCTAGTTTACAAGGAAAGCCACCCCTAAAGGCTTGGTCTTTGCCTCCATTTTTTATCATTGGGCCTAAGTGAGGTATGAACTCTCTCACCTTCCCTCCTCCTTTTTTTTTTTTATCTCTTGTTTCTGGGTTCATTCAGATGCTTGTTTTCTTTTTTTTTTTGTATTCTGAATCAGCTTTGGCCTCTTAATGTATGACTCCTTTTGCCATTGCTTTGCCTTTGTGAAACGTCCTTGCCCACTTTGTGTTTTTTTTTTTTGAGTTGTTGGAATCAGCTCCATGGTTGAGATGCTAATCTTGAGCTGAGTAAAACAAATTGTTCATGGGCTTTCGTTTCGTGAGGCTTGTTCGTTCAAGATCCCAAAGTTTTTTTTTAATCTTTGAAACAAAGCCCTTGTGGGTGATGACACCCCATTTCTGTCAACTGGGCTTTGCTACCAGATTTATTTATTTTTTTTGCTAAAATATGGAAGAAAAATGGACATGGTGTTTGGAGAAAAGGAGTGTGTGTTTTTTTTCATGGTGTTTGTGAGCTACTGTGGGCTGCTGTAAACATGGGTGTAAGGAAGAAAAAAGGAGTAGAAAGATTGAAATTGGGCCTTGCTTTCCTCTCTGATCGAATCCTCTGGTGAAACGGAGATTTGTTGCCAAATTTCACCAAAGTGTTGCTTTACTTTTCTTCTTTTTTTCGTTGTTTGTATGTTGATGCCTTTATTGCTGCTTAGCGCCTTCCCACTTTGGTCTCCATTGGCTTGCTGTTTAGTGCCTTCCCACTTTGGTCTTCAGTGGCTTTCTTGAAATGTGAAAGTCAGGTGCTCTTTTTTTGGTGGATTGAATAACTTGCACAAAGCTAAGTACCAATCTTTAGGATTAAGGAATTTCCCCTTTTTTTTTCAATGCTCATTGAGTCATGAGTTGCCTATGACTTGCCCCTTTATTGAAATTTGAAATGTTGTGTCTTAAAGGGCTTGCCATTTTCTTTTGATGACCATGAGCAATGAAGGTAGTAACTTTGACTGAAATGAGTCCAAAGGAAGCCACTTCATTAGTCTGAAAAGTCTTCTCATGTCTGCTTGTGACGTTGCAACATCGCATCTTTATTGGCGCAACGTCATGCTTGTTGAAAGATCGCATTTTTTTTTTGGTCGCTGCAATGCCATGCCTATTGAAAGATCACATTTTTTTTGTTGCATTTGTGCAATCACTTGTGCAGGTTGGTTAGCCGTTTGAAGAACCACTTGTGACACGGTTCGCCGCTTGGCTATGGGCCTTGAACGGAACCGATATGTACAAAAGTGGTACCAAGAGTTGAAGAACCACTTGCGACACAGTTCGTCGCTTGGCCATGGGCCTTGAACGGAACCAATACGCATGAAAGTGGTATGGAAACTTGAAGAACCACTTGTGACACAGTTCGCCGCTTGGCCATGGGCCTTGAACGCAATCGATACGCACGAAAGTGGTATAAAGGTTTGAAGAACCACTTGCGACACGGTTCACCGCTTGGCCATGGGCCTTGAACGGAACCGATACACACGAAAGTGGTATAAACAGTGAGGAGCAGCTAGCGCGGCAATCAACCAACATTTTGATTGTTTTTTCTTCACGTTTCGCCCTTCTTTAGCATTTATTTTGTTTAGACACTGCTTTACTTACTGATTTCTTTCCTAAAAAAGAAATTAACTTTATGTTTGCTTCTGTTCTCAGGTGATTTATAATGGTGTAAGTCACGAGGAGAAGCTTGGCGGCAGAAAGGTGATGTCTTTGATCTCTTCTCTTTCATGCCCCCCTTTTTTTGTGTGTGATGTGTTTAACTGCACTAGATGATTTGCTGAAGTTGCCTACGTACTTATGGGTGGTTGCAATTCCCAATAAGATCAAGTTGTTACGTAGTTCAACTAAGCATCCTTTTTTCATTTGTTTTACTGTTCACAGTTTATACTCTTGCGGGCCAGGAGTAGTACAAAGTTGTTTTTTTTTTTTTTTTGGTTTGAGTGAACAGTTTATACTCTTGCTCAGGAGTTAGCATTTTCTTGATATGTGTGACAGTTTAGACACTTGTTCAGGAACCTTTTTTTTTAATGTGTGTAAACAGTTTAGTCTCTTGTTCGAGAGTCATCCTTTTGAATGTGCGAACAGTTTAATCTCTCGTTTGGGAGTCTTCCTTTTGAATATGTGAACAATTTAATCTCTTGTTCGGGAGTTTTCTTTTTGAATGTGAACTTTGAGTGTGTCTTTTCTTTTTTTTATGAACAGTTTAAGCTCTTGTTCAGGAGCGTATCAAGCCCTTTTTTTGTGGTGGTGAACAGTTTAGGCTCTTGCCCAGGAGCTTATCCAGTATTTTCTCAAGGGAAGTCACCGATATCTTGGCTTTTGTCGCAGTTGGAAGAAGCTTGCTCCTTGGTTCTTTCTTTTGGACTGACCCTAGCCCCATGGCCAGTGAGAACTAAGACTCGTCCCTTTACTTTCAACGAGTTATCCACCTTCACATCCAAAGTAGAAACACACTTCATGCATGAAGGAATTGAACTTTGGATTTAATTTGGTTCGTCAAGGCAGTTGAACACTGAAACTCTCTTTTGGGAAGGCGGTGAGTTTGATAACGTCTCACCTATCTTGATTCTGGTGAAAACTGAGAGTTTAGGTTGCTCCTCCTTCTTCAACCTATAGAGGACAGAAGTTTTCGGGGCTTTACCCTTTCCAATCCTTCTAAAGATAGAAGGGCATTGGCGCAACGTAACGTTGACAGCTACAACTTGTCGAACACCGACGTTTTTGGGTTGGTCTTGGTATTTTTCACCATCATTAGCGTCAACCTCTTTAGCTGTGATATATTGCGTGAGGGCTTGCTTCTCCTTACGTCGTCCCGAAATCCTCACAGGCTGGGGCGGTACGTAGCTGAGACCAACTTGAGGCGTTATGGCGTTGCCCCCTTGACTTTGTAAGACCCTTTGCATGCTGTCAAGTCTGTAGGGCTTAGTTTTGATCACCTGCCACAAAGATGTTGGTTGGACCTCTTCATTAACTTGTGCGCATTAGGATCACACCCATCGTTGATGCGTATCTTTGACAACTCACTTTCTTCTTGGAGCGAGCCTTTAGAAAAGGCAACAAAACCAGGGGGAGAAACCTTGGTCAATTTGCTTGGGTTCGCCTCACCCTTTTCTTTCAAAACGCACCAGCTTGCTTCATTGAACTTCCGTTCAACCTTGGTTGCATTTTTAGGATTTGTACATTTGAAGACTGGCGCTGCTGAATTTACCGCGACATTTGCCTGCTTGACGGACGGAACTGAAATTGTCCTCTCATTCCTTTCTTTCCGTTGTTGTTGTGGCTGGATGCTGCCATCACCACTCTCTTCAGGAAGGATATTCGGCTCTTCATTTGTTTCGTCATTGTCAATTTCGAAACATGAGATTGTGTAGACAGCCACACTATCAAAGAACTTTTTTGTGAAGCATTCTCCTGAGCCCTCTAGTACTTCAGCATGATCCATTTCAGAATCTGACTCATCAGCCTCTTGCACTACGACATGGCCAACTTCTGCTGTTTCATCCAAATCTAAAATGATTCTTCCTTCCTTGGCCAGTGGCATGATGTGCTCCTTGAGTGTAAGGCACTTTTCAAGAGGGTGACTAACGATTCTATGGTACCAACAGTATCTGGGGCCAGCGGTCCTCCCAACTTCTTCTGGGCGCTTTGGCTCGGGCAATTCGATGACACCCTTCTCGAGTAAGTCATCTAGCATGCCTGACAAATCTGAGTTAGGAAATGGATACTTCTTTTCCTAAAGCTCTTTTAGTGTGGAAGGCTTATTTGTCGCAACTTTGAACGACGAGCTGTTCTTGCCCCATAGCTTTGGCTTTTCCATAACTCGAATTAGCTGACTTGTAGAGGTGGACATCGCTTCTTTGGTCGTGCCCTTAGAAAAATTAACATTCTTTTCGAATTCAACTTTGTCCATCTTTGATTCAGTAGAATAGAAGGAGTTGGCGTAACAACTAGCTATCGTCACCTCCACGTCATGCGCCTTGGTCACCAATTCTTGAAAAGTCCTAGGTTTGCTCATTTGCAGGATGTACAGCAAGCCTCAGTGCATGCCTTGGGTGCACATTTCGACGGCGGACAATGCGATCCCTGCACTCGAGGCTAAGTGCACGCCAGCGGTTGATTTAGTCAAGAATCAGCTCGTCCTTCCATTGTTTTGTGTTTGTCAGCTCAGTCATGCTGACAACGCACTGACTGCTGTAGAACCTATTGAGGAACTCTTCTTCCATTTGTTGCCAGCTATCAATGGACTCTAGCTCCAAGTCTGTGTACCAATCAAACGCAATTCCTTTTAGAGTACGAACAAACTGTTTCACCAGTTGGTCTCCCTCTGTGCCAGCATTGCTGCACTTCTCAATAAAGTGTGCGACATGCTGTTTGGGGTTGCCTTTCCCATCGACTTGGTTGAACTTGGGAGGCTGATAGGCATGGGGCATGCGTTGCGCTTCAATCCTCTTTGTGTAAGGCTTTGTGTACAAGTGGGTCTTGTGAGACCCTCCTCCTAGCTGAGCCTTGACTAGGGATGACAATAAAACCCGTACCCATTTAAAACCCGCAAAATCCGCCCCATTTAAAACCCAAATGGGCGGTGAAAATGGGTTTTAAATGGGTATGGAGCGGGTATTGAAAAACGGGTATGGGTATGGGTATGGGTACGGGTATGGGTATAGCCCTTACCCGCCCTATACCCGTACCCTACCCGTACCCGTTTTTATAATAAGAAAAAAATTTATTTTCGATTAATATTTTTCCGGTTTAAGTTTAATCCAAACCGTTCTAACAAAAAAATTAGTCAATAATGTATTTGATTTCACATTTCTAAACAATATATTCCCAAAATATCACAACTTTGCAATCTTATAATGACAAAAACATATATCGTACTTGGATATGGGTTTCATATGGGTATTAATTTTCATTTTCTATGTGAACCCGAATAAAACCCGCAAACCCGCAAAACCCGATGGGTATGGGTATGGGTTTTATTTTTTAATACCCGATGGGTACAACTACGAGTATGGGTACGATTTTCGAAAATGGGTATGGGTAAGGGTACTGCTCAACCCGCCCCGTACCCGCCCCCATTGCTATCCCTAGCCTTGACTGCGTTCGCTATCAAGCTCTGAATCTGCTCAACCGACATTGAGCCTAAGGAGCAGTAATTCTTAGCTTTGCGGTCATTGTCAGATTCCTCCCTGTGATGTGACTCTTTGTCAGAGTCTTTAATGTCTGATTGTTAGAAGCTTCAAAGAACTTCTTTTCCAACCCCTTTGTCAGTTCAGCAATCTGGTCATTTTGGCGCTTGATTTGGGTGTCATTCTCAGCACTCTCTTTAGAGAGCCTATCCAAGGTAGCCTTCATACTTTCCAGCTACTCTTCAAGCTTAGTAGTTCCTGTCATCATGACTAGCATGATGACCATGTCAGAAGATTTAGCTTCAATCTATGACATGCGCGCCCCCTTTGGCGATGGCGCAAAGGAGTCACTATTATAGTAGTCTTGAACCTCGCATATTGGAGATTGAAGACTAAGTTTTTGAATTTCATCTATCCTGGACGAAGCCTTGTGTTGCGTCTTTGAGTCTTGGATTTTAGATGGGGACGACGCAGTCTTCCTAGCAGCGGCCGACAGAGCAGCTTTTGCCATGCTCCTGGTCTTCATTGTATGAGCGCGCTTGCTAGAAGTGACGCTTGCTTCACAGTATTTAAGAGAGAAAGATCCCGTGTTCTTCTTCTTCAAAGCTTGCACGACGACGTTCTTTGTAGCTATCTCTCTGTTGAAGATGATGTTCTTGTGACTTGAAAGTCTTGTTTTTTAAGAGAAAAAGATGAGAGGTAGAGAGGTCCCACCAAGCGTGCCAAATTTGTAATCACAAATTACAAAGATTGAATTTTTATATATTCAATTGATTTGAATGGGTACAATCTCTATGAATGCAAAATCCTCTGATTCTTTCTCTTTTATGGATGAATTTTTTTCAACCCTTGAATTAAGAGAGGTAGGGACCTATTTATAGGAAAGCTTCCCTTTTGAAAGTCAAGACAGGCCTTTGACCTAGGTTTTGGGCCTTTCAATCAGGCTTTACCCTAGACTACTTTGACTTTCGTTTGTTTTAACTTTGACTTAGGAGTCTCCCGGGTTTGGGCTGAGCATTGACTTGAAAATCATCTCGAGCTTTGACTGGACGCTGACTTGAGGGTTGTTTTGACGTTTGACTTGTGAGTCGATGTTGATCTTGACCTTGGACCTTTGACTTTGACTTTGATTTTGACTTTGACTTTTGACACCGCCTTGACTTGGACGTTGTTCGGGTTTTAGGTCATGACTTGACTTGGAAGTGCTCTTGAGCCTCGGTTTGGGCTTTGACTTGAAATTTGACTAAGCCTGGACTTAGAAGTCATTTGGGCTTCATCTTAGGTTTGACTTGTGAGCCTTTTGGGATTACTTGTGAGTCTTTGGGCTTCATTAGATTAATTAAAAGGGTTGACCCAATTAATTAATTTAATTAAACTTTGGTATGATACAAATAGATTTTTAGTGCGTACAGATCTTTAAGCTCAAAATTTGCACTTCTATAGAGATTTGAAACTAGATGTAGAGTAGATCAAGGGAAGATTTGTGTAAGTTTCAGAGGAAGGATTCAAAATTTAGAAGTTTAAAAGATCCATAGAGGAGTGGGCAGTGGCGGATCCAGCAATTTGGGATAGGGGTGTCTATAAATTAATATCGTTACTAATATACACTATTTATATTTTTTTTAGGGTGTCCATATATCAACATCAGTACCAAATTAATCTTTTTTTATAATAGATTTTTTTTTTTTTTTGGGCTAGGGGTGTCCATGGACACCCCTAAACTATGAATGGATCCGCCAGTGGGAGTGGGAAAGAAGGGAGAAAAAAAAAAGGTTGCAATGCAATAGTTGAGAGATAAAATGGGAAGAAGTAGTGAGAACCATAATAGAAAGTGTCTTAGGTTATATAGTTTGATCGAAGACTTGAACAACCTTAGGTCTACAAGCTCTTTTTCTTTTAATCAATAAAGAGAGATTTCTTCATTAACAGTCATAGAACAAAAAGTATCTAATAAGAGTAAATCTAAAACATCAATCTTCAGCTCTGAAAAGTATCACATTCACTGCTCTTATTATGCGTTCATATACACTCAATTGAATTTTATTATTTTTTGTATTTTATTTAGATGTTTTAGCATTATTTTGTATCGACATAGCAAAATTATATTATTTTGGGTTGCAAAAATGGTGCACAAATTAAATATTTCAATAAAAATTGAGAACTTACAAAATATTCAAACAAACGAGGAGCTTAAAGTACATGCTGAAGTTAAGGACTAAAACATAATACTCCTTTCCTGTTTTTCTATCCCTCCTAAATAAGAAATTTTCTTCGTCCCAAAAAAATTGGTCATCTTGGGATTTATAGTAATAATGACTAAATCAATTTTTAATTTCACCCTGAATTATAATAATTAGTTTGGATTCCCACGCAATGAGTGCAACATATTACATGTAATTAGATTGAACGATAATACAATTTCTTTTGAAGTAAAAATGAGCAAGAATCAAATTTGGGGGGGGGGGGGGGGAGATCAATTTTTAATCTAAGATCGTGTTTAGTAACAACATTTCGGCTAGGTTTAATGTTTGACTAAATCAAAACTCTATTCTCACAAATTTTAAGTGCCGAGCGAAGTAGGATATCAAATTAACATACAACGTTCCACTTGGCGTTTTGCATACATTGATTATCTTATACTCCATTTGGTCATTAGAAAATTTGATAGAAGGAAAAGTTAAAGGAAAAAATAATATGAAGGAAAACAAAGTATGGAGAAAATTAATTTTTTTCTCTTGTTTGGATTGAGAAAACAATACAAGAATTTGAATGAGAAATTTGAATATTGATGAATTACTTGAATCATGTTGATATTATTTAAGTAATGGGAGATTCAAGGAGGTTGGTAATTTTCCTCAAACTTTCCTCCTAATTTTATGAGGAAAATTTTATCACTTGTTTTAAAAAAATTTCCACCTAACTTTCCTGTATATTTTTTTCTTTGTGATTTTCTCTAAACCAAACACAAGAAAAAAAAGTAATTTTCTCAAGTTTTTTTCTTTTCATCAAATTTTCGAAGGTCCAAACGGAGCCTTAATGTTTCACATCCAAGACTAGTTTTTCACTGTTTTGTTCCAACACCTTTAACTTGTTTGGTACACCCATGCCACTAATGCAATTCGTCTTGACCAAAACATAAACATTTCTGCTTTGCCACAAAATATTTTCATCTTTGCCAGGTGCAGTATTATATTGACATGGCTTTTGCCAAGTGTAGTGTTATATTGACATGTGTTTACCTTCTCTTCTCATAACATTATTATGTGTATAATGGTTTAATAATAAATTAATATCTCAAATTATGTACCATCAAATTGTAATGATGACGATAATAAATTAATAATAACAACAACAACAATAACAATAATATTAGTCACATCCTTTTTTGTCATTCTTATTACTTAGTTAACTCAATAGCTAATTCTATCAAACATATTTTTTTAAAACAGCTAAATAAGCTACCTCGCTAAAGTATAGCGCTCATTAGCAATTCAAACAGCTATCCGCTACTTAAATAATTAATTTTATCGAATATGATGCAAATGAGAAATCTGAGATGAAATTGAGCCTAATCAATTACGATCTAGTACCAAAAACGTGATGTGCATAAAACTTATTCTCATATTTTTTATCAATATAAAGTTGCAATAATTAATAATAGAAAATAGAAATAACTACCACACTCTCTTACTTTTTCCATTGAATGACATAATATGAGCATTTCCAGCCACTGGAATGCATTCCAGTGATATGACTCACAAATTCCAAAAAGCTTGGCATGAGACAATTACAGCCGAGGAAGAATGCAGGGGGGGACTATCTACAATTTCCTTCTTCGTTCCATTTTTCTTTTGTCCTTTTGTCCTTTTTTCTTTTTTTTCTTAAAAAATATTATTTAGGTGATTTTTTTAAAAATGTTATAGGCTAGGTTTATGGCAAAATACTTTATTGGGTGATCCAATTGGAGTTCCGTGAGTTAGAAAAGTGAATGAATGTGAGTTTCAAAAATTAAAATTTTGTTGCTGTGACAAGTTGGAGTTTCAAATTTTGAAAGTTAGGTTGGGGATGTTCTTATGCTTGAAAAATTACCAAAAAAGGTACATTTTCACAAATCATTGCCATTGTTGCCTCTCTTTTCTCTATGAAACAAAAAAATATCCCCCTTACTCCCCCCTCCCCCCAAATCTTCTCCTCTAGAGTCTAGCTGCTTGTGAATACAACAAGCAATTCACTGTATTGACCTTAACTTGTGCCTGATCCCTGCCAAAAACAAATTAGATAAGCTTGTATATTCACTTATAGCTTTAATAATTTCAAATTGTGAGAGTGTAGATTGGGAAGAGAAAGAAAAGGCAATTAAACTATAATTTGAATACTTTAGTGATAGTATTGAATTTGAAGAATACCTTGTTGCCTGCAAGATGTACGCCCACGAACTGGTGCTACTAGAGTCACCGTCTATGCTTCACACTCAAAACCCGAGCCTTGGTTGGATGGTTAGGCTTATGTGAGAGAACAAGAACTATTAGATTACTAGGGATGTATTACAACTTAGGATAATTCAAGTCATGAATCACCCACCCTTTTATAGTGGCACATAGCCACAGAATGTAATCTTGCAAATCAATGTGTCATCAAGGCTGATTAATGCATAATTAAACCTCTATTGTAACAGCCAAATCAACCTATGATTATGGCAATTAAGTTTTGTGACCGTTACCGGTCAACAGCTCCCCCTCCCTCACAAAGACCATGAAGCTCATACCCCCCTGCCAATGACATCCCTCACACATCATACTGGGAATTGAGCATGCGACCAAAAATAAAACCAATAGTGCTACATCAAGTCACCATCTAACTGACATAACACTTTCACCAAACATCAATACCCCGAATCATTCATATACACCACCAATGGCATACACTGTCCCTTTATACCTGATATATCAATTGATTATATACTAAATATAATCGCTCGGGCTTGATATGGTGATGGAGAAATGATTCTTCCTTAGACAATTAAAATAATCCATCTTAGCATGATTGCTATCCTAATGTGCTCCACTGGACCATATACATCTTGACCCTTTGATAACACATTAAGGTAACAACATCAAGGTTTGACTTCATATTACAACTCTAAGTCAAGGAGTATTGCCAATGAGGGTCACACAGTGATAAGGAAAGGGAACCCACTTATCACTCATCAGATAGGTCGACTTTCAGCACGCATAGTATGATAGTGTGCCATGGCATAACCAGATCTGACAAATGGGTCATTTGGTTTGGGTACGGGTCGGGTCAAGTTTGGGTCGGGTCATGTTCGGGTTAAATGAGACTTCGGGTCATTTCGGTTTGGGTTGGGTATGGTTCGATTCAGGTTGATTTCGGGTCAATCAATTTTTGGTCAAATATGCTTGTCATGCCAAAACAAGCAACTTTGTAGAAAATTTCGCGTCAGGTATGGTTCGGTTCGGGTCAATTCGGGTTTTGAATCCACTTTCAAGTGAGCATATTTCGGGTGTCGGGTCGGGTATGGGTCCAGGTCGTTCGGTTCGAGTTTCGGGCATCAGGTCAATTTTGCCAGGTCTAGGCATAGCTCCCTCTAAACTGGGCATGTCACTCTTCTGTGCCATACGAATAAGAAGCTTGGCTTTTACCTAAAAAACCAACCTGAGCTACTAGACCAATATACCCAATGTTAATCTTAGTACTCAAGATTCGGCTGTAAGGCTTCGATATGAAAACTCATTTCATATTTGACTCCTAAGTCTCATCTTAAACTTACTAAGGCGACTATATTTTCCATTCATACATTCCTAGTATGAATAATCAATATTGCACACCAAGTGCCAATATGATTCAGTCTCACCCTGCCCGTTACTCAAGCGTCAGGGTGATTGCCTGTGTAACTAGGCCAATCAGAAGCCTGGTGACATAACAATCCTCCTTATAATGTACTTGTATATTTATGAACATTTGGAAAAGAAACATCATTCTTTATTTCATAAATATTTAATACAAGTAATAACATGTCCATCATATACTTAGATACATCCAAAAACTATGTCCTACGAAGACCTAAGTTCATCACATGAGCTTTAAAAGCGTCTCTAGGAATAGGTTTAGTTAAAGGATCTGCTATCATCCTACTTGTAGATACATACTTAATGACAACTTCTTTCTCTTTTATGACATTTCGAACAAAATGATAACGCCTCTTAATATGCTTAGTCTTCCTGTGGAACTTTGGATCTCTTGCGAATTGGATAGTAGCAGTATTGTCATATAACATTTCTACAGGATCATTAACCCTGGGAGTCCGGGAGTGAGATTAAGATCCTGTAGAAAACTTCTTAGCCATATTGCCTGTTGAGTAGTAAGATAGCAAGCAACATACTCTGCTTCCATAGTTGAAAGCCCTATGTAGTCTTGTTTCTTACTGCACCAAGATATTGCTCCCCCACCTAGGGTGAACACATATCCAGAGGTAGACCTAGATTCGTCCAGA
Source organism: Selenicereus undatus (assembly GCA_017589665.1). NCBI lineage: Eukaryota > Viridiplantae > Streptophyta > Magnoliopsida > Caryophyllales > Cactaceae > Selenicereus > Selenicereus undatus. The sequence continues at coordinate 21,861,188 of JACYFF010031956.1, forward strand.
TCACCACCCCAATCAGCATCTGTAGATGCTCCCAGCTTAAGATCTCCACCTTGGTAGCAAAGGACCAGGTCACTCGTACCACGTAGGTAACGAAAGATCCTTTTGACGGCTTGCCAATGTGCAGACCCTGGGTTGCTTTGGTGACGACTTACCAAACCAATCGCAAAGCAAATGTCTGGCCGTTTACACAACATGGTATACATTAGACTTCCTACTGGACTAGCATAAGGAACATTGCTCATCCTTTCCTTGTCTTTGCCTGTCTTAGGACACTGGTCGAGACTTAATGTTAAACCCTTCTCAACTGGAGTGTCCACGGATTTAGAGTAATGCATTCGAAAACGTTCTAAAATTTTGTTAATGTATGCTTCTTGGCTCAAACCAAGAAGCTTCTTAGAACAATTTCGAGTTATCTCTATGCATGGGGCATACCTGGCCTCACCCATGTCCTTCATCTCGATCGAAGACAGAGGACAACCACTGCTTAGTAGGTTGGATCATCTCTATGTTGTTTCCAGCCAGTAGTATGTCACCAACATACAAAGTAAGAAACATAATCCCCTTTATAGTTTTCTTGACATACACGCAGTGATCTTCAGAAACCATATTTAAGCCAAAAGAAATAATGGCTTCATGGAATCTGAAGTACCATGCTCTGGAAGACTGTTTGAGACATAAATAGACCTTTTAAGGTGACAAACTTTGTCCTCTTGACCTTTCGATACGAAACCAATAGGTTGATACATGTAGATCTCTTCTTCAAGGTTTCCATTAAGGAAAACAGTCTTTACGTGCATTTGGAACAATTCTAAATCCAAATGGGCAACCAGGGCCAGAAGTATGCAAATAGAGGCAATTCTTACCACAGGAGAAAAAGTCTTTTCATAGTCTACCCCTTCAATTTGGGTAAACCCCTTCGCCACCAAAAGGGCCTTTAACTTGTCGATTAATCCAACTGCTCGACGTTTTATCTTGAAAACCCACTTGTTTCCAATTGATTTACGTCGGGAAGGAAGATTAACAAGTTCCCAAACCTTGTTTCTCGCCATAGAGTGCATTTTATCCCTCATGGCTTCCATCCACTCTCTGTGGTTTGGTGAATCAATGGCCTCCTGAAAAGAGGTATGCTCTTCTTTTTCTAAAGGAGTGCATAGGAATATCTCCTATTTGATTTGAAAATATCGTCGAGCTATTCTTCAATGCTCACTCCTCCGGAGTACAAGACCCGTGCTGGTTTGACCCTCTGAGGTATTCCTCCCCCTATCTCTAAGAGGTACATAATCCTCAGATAAAGGAGAATCATTACCATTATCCTGAATAAATGGACTGACATCGTGTTCATGTTCATGTACTGGAGAAAGAGGACGAACCTCATTCTCAGGTTGATTCTCTTGGGCGACCAACAACTCATCATTTCTTCCAGACAACGGAAGAGTACTATTTGCGGTGACACGATGAGTGTTTAAATCCTCCCCCTCATCGAGAGATAGTTGATCATTGGGCAGTAACTCATCCTCAAGGAACTCAACATTACGTGAATCCACTTCTGTCATACCACCATTATGGTGTTCACCAAACATAACATATCCCTTAGAATGTTCAGGATATCGAATGAACACCATTTTAGTGGCCCTTGGACCAAGTTTTCCATGTTTGTGAGTTGGGTTTTGTACATAACCAGCCGAACCCCATGGGTGTAAATGTTCCAATGAGGGCTTTCTACTATGCCATAACTCATATGGGGTAGCGGATACGCTCTTACTAGGCACACGACTGAGGATTTAAGCCGCCGTAAGTAGCGCATCCCCCTAAAAACTAATTGGGAGGTTGGCGTGTGTCATCATGGACCTGACCATGTCAAGCAATGTTCGATTTCTACGCTCTGCCACGCCGTTTTGTTGTGGAGTGGCAGGAATCGTGAGTTGTCTTTATATACTCTTTTCCTTACAAAATTCTTTGAACATATGTGAGATGTATTCATGACCACAATCAGTTTGAAGAGTCTTGACTCTCCGATCTAATTGGGTCTCAACCTCAGCTACAAAACGTTTGAACACATCAAGTGCTTCATAGCGATGTGATAATAGGTACACATGCCCATATCTTGAATAATCATCTATGAAGGTGAGGAAATAGAGAGCACCATGAAGTGCTATCACATTCATAGGTCCAAAAATATTAGAGTGGATAAGCTCTAAAGGGCATAACGCCCTTGAAGCCATACCAAAAGGTTTTGCAGTCGCCTTGGCAGCTAGACACGACTCACATCTAGGTAACTTAACCTTAGTGAGTTGATCTAAAAGACCTTCTTTAGCTAGCCTACTCATCCTATCTTGGCCAATATGACCAAGCCAAGCATGCCATTTAATTGATTCAGAATCAGAATCAAAACTTGAAACAAAAACAGAAGGAGAATTATTATAACAATGATCCAAATCTAATACAAGGAAATCTTTCTTTAAAGTTGCGTGGCCAAACACATTGCCACCATACATAATGTTTAAACCATCTGGACAAGAACTAAAACCAAAACCTGATTTCATAAAAGAACTAAAGACAAAAGACAGACTCGCACCCCGGGTGCATAGAGGACATAAAAAAGAAGCAACTTATTTCCTCCTTGCAAGATGAGCTAGTACGTTCCAACACCTAGAACGTCTTCTTCACTGCCGTTGCCTAACACGAAAGTTTGTGAACCCACCGGATACCGATGAAAATCCACAAACCCAGCTCTGTCCCAAACTATGTGCTTGTTTGCTCCCGTATCTACAATCCAATTAGGAAAAGAATTAGCAACTAATGCATGGGAGCATACATATAATTCAGGAGAGCAAATGGAAGAAGGCACCTTCCTCGATCCAGGACATTCCCGAGCGTAGTGACCTTTCTTTCCACAATTATAGCACTTCACACGTGCTATATTGATCCCTCCATTGCCTTTGGCCTTCTGTTTCTTGGAAATCCCAACCTTCAGCCTACCATTCTGAGGGGGGCGACAACCCTTCTTGGCCTATTGGTCTCAGTTATTATTGTTGCCTTTGGGCCTATTTCCCTTGGCAACAAAAGCCACATGAGAAGTGCCTAACATTTTCAGGCGTTCTTCTTCCATTTTAATGTGGCCTTGAACCTTAGGAAAGGTCTTGATATGTTCAGAATGTGTCAAGACAATCTTGACATGATTCCAATGCTGAGATTCCACAGGGAGAGCCCGAATCACGTTCAAGACTTGCTCCCCCTCATAAATTTCCTTACCAGCAGCCTTGAAATCACAAATTATACCACTCATAATTCGTAAAAGTTGAGTCAGGGTACGACTGGAATCCATTTGGTACTGTATCCATTTGAGCTGCAAGGTACGAAGCCTTGTCTCGGATGTTTGACCAAAACGGGATTTGAGTTGGTCCCACATGTCCTTCACAGTGGGACACACTACAAGAAAAGGAGCAAATAAAGATGGAATCAGCAACGGAATACGGTTTATCAGCGACGGAATTTTCATATCAACGACATAATTGGCAAAGGAATACGACTGTCGGATTTTCGCTCGTCGTTGAGTACTTGGCGACGAAATTTTGAAATTCCGTCATCATTGGCAATGGATTCAGCGACAGAAATTGCGACATACGTTTTTTTGGTGTGGCAAATTGGCAAGGCAGGGGTGGCGACGGAATGAGAAATTTGTCGCCATCAGCGACGGAAATTCCGTTGCTTAAGGCGACAAACTACACATTCCGTCGCCACCTTTCCCCCCCACCAAAAAAATAAATTTTTGTCATTCTGTCGCCATTCCGTCACTAGGTTTCTTTTTTTTTTTTAAATAAAAACGCTTGTTTTTGATCATATCCCTTAGTACATACATTTCAATCCCTGCAAGAAATTTACAAGATCTTTGCACTCAATTAACATCCAATAGTTTCGAATATGATTTCATTCGAAGAGTTCTCAACAATTTCAAGCCACACAAAGGTGGAATATCACATCCAATGCAACACTTCCAACCAAGGGTTTTCAGTTCACAAACCACAAGTTCCAAACAAAGTCTCTACATATCACAAACCACAAATCCAAACAAACTAGAAGTTACCAGTAATTGAGAATGAAGTTATGTGTTTACAGAAGAGGGAGAAGCAAGCGCCAAATGGGAGGAAAATTAAATAAGCACAACGGGGAGGGGAAGCAAGCAGCAAGAGATGTACTTCGTAAAGAACTAAGCAGAAGAGCCACCAGCTGAAGGAAAATTGCAACCAACTCAATCACCAACATCCTCTTCCTCTTCCTCTTCCTCTTCCTCTTCCTCTTCCTCACCCACTTCCAGATTATGTTGCGAGTGATGAGTAAATGGTGGCTAAGATCCCGAGCCAGACGCCTGTCGCATTTGAAAGAAAGCTTAGAGGCGCTGGTCGATGCTCATCATTTGTTGGCCCAGTTGTTAGTTGCTTTGGGTGAGCAATTTGTTGGATTTCTCCAGTTGCTAACATTTCTCTATAAGCAACCAGTAGCTTTCAGCTTGTGAAGTTAATTCATCCCCAAGTTGGTTAATACACCCCTTAAGTCATTGAGCTCTTGTTGTGACGGCGTAGAATCAGTACTTGCTGACAGGCATTTCAGTGAAGTACGCATTAGTATTGCAATTAAGTAAATTCAATGTATAACCATGTTCTGACTTGTTCTGTGAAAATTCTATCACATTTTATGAAGCCTATTAATATACTTGCACTCTGAATGATAAACTCAATTGGAAGTAAAAATACTACTCACCCTATATAAGGTTTAACTTCATCACAATTTAACAGCACGTGAAGACGGGCAGCAACATATTCGGCATCTGTGAGATACCTTGATCTTTCCCTACGAATAGCGGTCCATTGCGGTGCAAACATGGACAGAGTTGGAAAATGACTAATATGTTCATCGTCATCCTCATTTCTCCTACACCTAGTGCGCATGGAAGGCACATTAGAGTTGAAATAATAGGAGGTGAAGAATGTCCTCTCTGCTTCTAGGTATGCTTATGTGATTGAACCTTCAGGACATGTTTATTGCTTTATCTTTTTCTTCAATCGGCCAAAGAACCTACCAAATTCACAATTGCATTCACTTCTAAGTGATTCCACATATAAGAATTGAGATAAGGTTTCATCTATTATAGTATACTTTACTTCTCAAATAGATACATCCATCAGTATTGTACTGGACCACCTAGTTGACCCTCTTCTGCCAAATGCACTGGCAGGTGCTCCATTACATTGAAAAAGCCAGGAGGGAAAATGGTCTCCAACTTACACAAAGTGATGACAATGTTGCAATGCAGTTCCTCAAGCATATCCTCCCACAATATTGTTGAGCCTAAATTCTTGAAGAACTGGCTTATCTCAATAAGAGGTTTCAACACATCATCTGGGAGCGCACCAAATGCAATTGGTAAAAGAGTCTCCATGAACACATGACAATCATGACTTTTCATGTTGTTGAACTTAGCCTCATTAGGGTCCACGATATTCCTCAAATTAGAGCAATATCCATCAAGCATTTGAAGCTCCTTCACCCATTCACACAACTCTCTTCGTTTATCCACATGAAGTATGAACTTCGCTTTTGGTTTAGCCGTCTTACCAATTGGGCCTGAATGTAAATGTAATTCTGGTCTATCACATATTTCTACAACATCCATTCTTGATTTGACGTTGTTCTTTGTTTTCCCATGAACATCCATAATAGTGTTAATAATGTTCTCGAAGAAGTTCTTTTCAATGTGCATCACATCCAAATTATAACGGAGTAGTTGGTGTTAACAATAAGGGAACTCCCAAAATATGCTCTTCTTCGTCCAATTGTGTTCATTTTCCTTAAATCCTGGTATGACAAAGTCACCATTTGTAGTTACCATTGGGTAATTTTCCACCTCGGCATAAAGTTCTTCCCCAAATAGTCAATAAGGAGAACCCCTTGTAACAGTTCTGCTTTTCCTAAATGTTGTTCTATTTCTTTTGAATGCATGATTTCTTGGCAAAAAAACACCGATGACAGTCAAACTATGAAAATTTACCTCCATTTCTCAATCTCAAAACCTTTTGCTGTATCATACATATAGGACATGCCAATTGGCCATTAGTACTCCACCCAGATAACATTCCGTATGCGAAAAAATCATTGATGGTCCACATAAGTGCAACCTTCATTTAAAACGTATGCCCCGTAGAAATGTCATAAGTCTCAACTGCAACATCCCACAACTCTTTCAACTCATCAACAAGAGGTTGTAAATATACATCTATCTTGTTCTTGGAATTTTTGGGCCTGGGGATTAGACAAGTCAAGAATATAAACGGTGTGCTCATACGCATTTCAAGGGGGACATTATAAGGTGTAACGACTACCGACCAAATGGAGTATGATCTTAAAGACAATGTGTAAGGATTAAATCCATCAGCACATAACCCAAGCCTCACATTCTGAGGCTCTGTAGCAAATTCAGGGTACTTGTTATCGAAATGTTTCCATGCTGCCCCATCTTATGGATGACATAAAACACCGTCCTCACATTGATGTTCATAATACCATCTCATGTGCTTTGCACTACTTCTTGATGCATTCAACCTCTGAAGTCGAGGTTTTAACGACAAGTAATGAATCCTCGAGTATGGCAATGGCTTCTGATTCCTTTATTGTGACCTTTGCCTCTTCCATCTTGAATGCCAACAAAATTTGCACGCATCCAGGTTTGCGTCTTCCTTATAAAATAGCATGCAACCTTTCCGACAACAATCAATTTGCACCACATCGTTGCCGAGATCTTTAACAACCTTCTTCGTTTGCCCATAGTTGTTTGGTACGCGGTTGTTAGGGAGACACATCCCTTTCATTAATTGAACAATTTCATTGAAACAATTTTGATGCATATTACAATCAGATTTAATACTCAACAGTCTCACCGCCGCAGATAGCTCACTATGGGTGGAGCAACCATCATGTAAGGGCTATTGAGCAGTTTGAACCATATTATGAAATGGTTCTCGGCAAGTGCTTGAGCCCTCTTCCCTTACATTTTGATTTGCTATTATGGCATCATCAACCATGTCCTCCATCCGATCTATGTAGGATTTAGAGTAGTCATTATTAATATGACTTGAACCTCCAACTTCGAAAATTTCACTATTTGAATACCCATAATCATATTGCTTCTATTTCCCCATGACTTATCCAAAACCAATACCCTTGCACAAAACCCTTATACATAAGGTGCATCTTGACCTCATCAGGTGCCAAGTACACTCTATTTCTGCATTTCGCACAAGGACATCTATACTTTCCCCCATTTAGAAACTCTGTCTGTCTACGTGCAAATTGATCGAATTGGTTTGCTCCATCTAGATATTCTTGCGCATAACCACTATGCTCAGGCAGTAATCTATTATACATCCACCTACGATGTGGAGGACCATTCATATTCTGCTCAAATAACAATAACCACATAAGGTATTTGATAAGAATTAATTTTAATCAAAATTATAATAATTACATAAATTACGCAATTATATATTATATATGTTTACTTTAAAATTTCCACATGCACCCAACAAAAAAACTTATAAATTTCGACAAATATACTTATATTCTCACAAATATCACAAAACTAATAATTCATACATAGTTGACCACTTTATTCCACCAACATATTAAATTTGAACACAAAATTACCAAATCTAAGTGTACATTGCATTGGGCGAAATCTTTAAACAAATATGAGCTACAACTTGATACGAACATCACATTTGAACAAAATTATAAACTAAAGCATCTCAATCCATCAACATATCAACTTTCAAGTTCACATCACCAAACCTAAACCCTAAATTACATTGAGCAAAATCTCCAACCAAATTAGATCAATAACCTCACACAAATACCACATTTCAACTACATTATCAATTAAAACATTTCATTCCGCCAACATATGAAATTTCAACTTCAAACTACCAAACCTCAATCCTAAATTGCATTTACCAAATTCTTGTAACGAATTAGAGCAATAACCTCACACAAATAGCACATCTCAACAACATTATCAAGTAAACCATTTCATTCCACCAAAATATCAAACTTTAACTTCAAACTACCAAACCTAAACCCTAAATCGCATTTACCCCAATCTTGAAGCAAATTAAAGCAATAACCTTACACAAACACCACATTTCAACATAAATATGAACTAACTATGAAATTCTAACAATGTAATATAAAAATTTGTAGAAATTACAAGTAGTTTAGTTGAGAAAAATACCTCAAATTACTCCAAAAAATTGGCGGTGAGGGGGGAAAGCGGCCAGCGGCGACGGCAAAGGGGACGGTCGGCGGTGGCTAGGCAGCGCGATGGTCGGACAACGAGCTCAATTCACTACTTTGCCACTCACTCTCTCTCTTTCTTCAAATCGCAGCAAAATGAAATCAGAAAACATTCTGGTTTCATTTAAGTGGGTTGTCGAAGGACAACCCACTTTTTTAAAAAAGATTTCGAAATTTTTTTGTGGGCGACGGAATTTCCATCGCCCATTTTTCAACCAAGAAAAATTAAATTATGGCGACGGAATTTCCGTCGCCAACTGTCAATTATAATTCCATCGCCAACTGTCAATTATAATTCCATCGCCAACTGTCAATTATGGTGACGGATTGAATTTTCCGTCACCATATCTGTCGCACATTCTGACTTTTTTGTAATACTGTTTTTCAGTCGCCATGTCCGTCGCCAAATTTGTCGTTAATTTTTTCCGTCGCCGAATTCCATCGTTCATTTGAACTTTTTTAGTAATGACGACTCAAATTCTCCAATAAGATTGTCGTGCATGAAATACAACATAGTAAACTGTGCCCTTCGATCCTTATTGGAACAATCCCAGTAGGCCTGTAAGCTCTCTTGATACTGCACAGAAAAAGTATCAATGCGCTTGCCATCTTTATCCGTGTCAGATGGTGGAAACTTGGCTACCGTCAAGTGTTCCAGCAGGTCCCTCTCGTTTAGAAGATACTGAATCTTTCGTTTCCACATGTCATAGTTAGACCCATCTAACTTCTGACTAGTGGAAAGCTCTTTAATCATTGCGCTATTAGCTACCATATCGACAAGTTCATATTAAAAGATGGACATAAGGCGCATGTTTTCATAAGTAATTAAATTATTGAAGTTTCATCGTTCATGTTATATGATCGAAAATTTCACTAAGCTCATAATCATCTCATATAATCATGAACTAGAAAATTTAAATAACTTAATTACAACAATATTTCCGCAAAAATATTCATATGGATTACAATTAAAAATGTTAAACTAATTAACATTTATTCTGATATCACATAGATATTTAATTACATTGTACGTAAAACTAATTTACATAACGATTATTTTTACAACTCATATATATGTATGTATTCATATAATCTTGATGGTTATATATTTAACATAATAACATATAAAACGAATTTATATGCTATTAACACGTGATAATAGACATTTGAACATTAAACATATCAATGTAATAATAATAATAAGTTTATGCATTCATAAATCAAAATTAATATAAATTTTCAACTAATTTCAAGAATGCGTCATATTGGAACTTATTAATACCCAAAGCATATAATATTATGATAAAACCAAAAAAGAACAAAAACTGGCCTTAAAATTGAGGCCCCTAAAAAAACAACCCTCATGTAATCCCAAACAGCCTCACTCCCTTTTATGCGGCTCCCTGTTTTCTAGAGCCTTCATGTCTCTTCTATCCTAACCTTCAAAGGCTCTTTCTCTCTCTCTCTAAATATCAACTCTCAGCCGAGACATCGATCCTTGGCTCTCCAAGGCAGCCATGGCTGCCCACAACAGCCGCAGATCGGTGCCGACACAGGTCACCCTAGCTGAGACCCAAAACCGCCGATACCACCACTGAACACCCCAACCCAAATGAGGAAAATCCATAACATTTCCGCTGCCTAAGCTGAGTCCATGGCATCAGAAACCAACTAAAAAACCATGCCACCCAGTAGATCGGCCGCCGAGCATTTGACTGAAGCTGCCCACTTGCGCAACGCGCCACCCCTGTGACGACGCGTGAATGACACGCGTGGCCTGTCAGGTGTTTTTGGCTTGGTTTCATGCCGAATAATGGTACATGGCCGGGGTGCAACGTCAGTGGGAGGAAGAAAACTTCCATAAGAGTTTTCATTGGCGGTGCGTGGCATACACGTCCACCCCTTCCTCGCAATTTCTGATGGGTTCAAGGTAAGTCTATTCTTTTCCCCCTTTTTTTTGTGCTCAGGTCAGTCAGGGAGGGGGTTGTCATATGTCGAGATTGATTTTGCTTTTTAGGTCTACGATCTTTATGAAAATGAAATTGGGGGGATGGGTAGGGTCTCAGTTGGTTTAGTCTGGGTGAGAAAATTATCATGTCATAATCTAGCATTTGGATGATACGTTTCACACAGAAATTCGTTTCATCACGATTGTTATTATAAAGCATATGATTCTATATGATAAGCATGAAATTTATCAACTTGATTTGTATAGTTTTAGAGCATGAACATTATGCTTTTCTGTTTATCAAATTTCACATAGAAACTTTATGCATACAGTTCTGACAGATTAGTATAAATGACATTTTTACAAAAAATAGTATGCTAAAGTATAGCCCAAATTTATATTTCTGATTTCATTTTATGCATAATCATATGATTTCGAATTTTAAACGAGGCATATTCATGCTAACAGATTATAATCCATACGTTCGAGGTTATAATCTTAATAGGCTGGCTTTGATACCACTATTGAATTTTACCTGGATGCGGAATTGCCCCGACCTTATCGCCTGCAAGATGTATGCCCACGAACTGGTGCTACTAGAGTCACCGTCTATGCTTCACACTCAAAACCCGAGAGTTGGTCGGATGGTTAGGCTTATGTGAGAGAACATGGAGTATTAAATTACTAGGGATGTATTACTGTTTAGGATAATTCAAGTCATGAATCACCCACCCTTTTATACTGGCACATAGCCACAGAATGTAATCATGCAAATCAATGTGTCATCAAGGCTGATTAATGTATAATAAACCTCTATTGTAACAGCCAAATCGACCTATGATTATGGCCATTAAGTTTTGTTACTGTTACGGTCAACAGATAGGATCAATGATTTTAGAAATAGAAAATTTTTATGAAAATGCTAACTTTTCACAGAGTCGAAAAAGATGAATAGTCAAGAAGAAGAAGAAGAAGATGATGATGATGATGATGATGATGATGAGACGATAAGAAGAAGAAAAGAAGTAAAAAATAAGTCTAAGAATAATTATCTATACGCTTTGAAGTTGCATGCAAAATTAAGTCTAAAGAAGAGGAGTTAATTAAGTAGGTCAAATCCGTTAAGGACAAGTTCATTTCAGCATTTAGAATTAATGATTAGCAACGGTTTACTCATGGTTAGAAGCGTTTACCATAGGCTACTAGTAACCAGCATTTACGAGCGGTCAATAGCAATTACAAATAACATTTAGAGATTGTGGAAAAGCTATTAGCCGGCTCATTTACCAATGGTTACTAGCGTTACCAACAATCTGAATTAGCAATTAGCGGTTAGCAAGCGTTTGGGACCAATCAAGAATGATTAATGATTACCAAAAGCTTTCTAAATTTAAAACGAACAGGCTCTAAGTACAGGGCCAAGAGAATCTAATACATTAACCAATTTTATCAAGTTGAAATCGTTGTTCTAAGGATGAACATAAGATAAAATAAAATTTCACATCTCATATCATTGGGATTTATTGCTAAACATGAACTTGGTTCTCATACGTGTATTGAATTTGTCTAACTTGAGCATGTCAAAGGCTTCTTTATGGATCCCAAAAAAAAACAACCGAGTCCTAAATTTTATAACCAGTCCTGAAACCTATCTAACCGGGTACGAGTCTGTACGGTCGAGTCCAAATCAATTCTGGGTCTGGAGTTGGGTACCTAATTTTTTTGCCCACTCTACCTTACATATATTGATTGTGATGAGTTCCTATAAAATGTGATGGTTCATACTTTTTTTTTCCCAATGTAAAAGAAGGCAAAAAAGTTAATTCAAAAAGAATTTGAATCTAGGTTATCTCTAATAAAATTTTTTAAAAGTTTCTACCAATTAGATTAATTGACGCCCACAAATGTAAAGACACCTACTTTAAATGTTGCGATAAATGAGTATTTAAAAGATAGTAGGGGCTCCTTATAACTAGAGTCAAGGGGGTTATGAACATTGTTATATTCAACATCATTCACCTTTTACAATATATATTTGCATGTTTTAGGGGTGCGCAAAAAAAACCTAAATCGAAAACTGAAAAAATGGTTAACTGAATGAATCATCAACTAAAAAGGTCTAGTTAACCGAACCGATTCGATTACGGTTCAAATGGTTTAAAAATTCGCTTAACCGAACAAAAATTAATTTTTTAACAAAATTTTAAACATAAAAATGAATTTTAGGTAAGAAAGTGAATTTTTTTTATTATTTGTGAAGGTAACCGAAATATAATTTTGATAAAAAAATTTAAAACATAAAAAAATAGAAATTTAGGGAAGAAAGTATACTTTTGCATTATTTTTAAATGGTTAACCGGTAACAAAACCGAAAAGCCGATCAACCAACTTTTTCGGTTCTGTTACGGTTCGGGTTTTTGAGGAACTGAATTTTTTGATTAGTCGAAAATTTCAATTCAGTTACGGTTCGGAATTTTATTGAACCAAAAATCCAGTTAACCGATTTTTAGTTAATCAAAACTTCGATTAACCGATTTTATACACCTCTAATATATATTGTTTAATACAAATTCTACTAGCTACTAGCTAGCTAGAAAGTCAATTTTTAGAGATGTGAGAAGCAAGAAATCGCACTTTAATTATGACTTAACCCCAATTTTGTCAAGAAATAGGCAATTGTCCAAATCATCACTGCTTTAGACGGAATACCCCACCTTAATCACTAGTTGGATACTTGGATCATATGTGGGAAAAATTAAGTAAAAAATTGAAATGTTTGCCCAGTGCCCACTTACCGATTGCCAACCGCAAAAGGCAATGATATCATTCAGTTACACATTTGTCCCCTCCCCCCAAAAATCATCTTAATTGAGTGGTTTAGTTATCAGTCCACTAATCTTATTAACATGGTTTAGTTTTCAACTAGTTATTATAGATTGATAGTTAAATACTATTTTTTATATCTTTGATTATATCGCATTCAGGTATTAAATGTGATGCACAAGTGTACAACACATGGTCCCTAAATTTATTTCTATTGAAGGATCCTAATCACAAAGAAAAGAATTGGTATTGTATTTTTTCTCATGACCTCTTATTTTATGATACATGCAAACCTATAATTACCTAGAATTTTAATTAACAGTTCTTTTGAAAGTGAATACAATACCTATATTGAATTTTTTCCTTGATTGCTTGGACCTTTTTTCTTGTCCTGGAAGAAATTTGTCACCTCTAACAAATTTGGGTATTATAGATTGATACTTAAATACTATCTATGTGAGCTTTTATATCTTCTACATCGCATTCAGAAATCAAATGTAATGCACAAGTGTACAACAGATGGTACCTAAATTTACTTCTATTAATGAATTATCCTAATTACAAAGAAAAGAATTGATCCTAATTGAGTAAATGCTATCATTGTAAATGAAAAAATTCTTCGATGTAAAATTATTGGTGAATCTATATCATAGAAGTAAATAAATTCACCCAAGTGAATTCATCCATACAAATTTCAAATCCCCCAAAAAAAAATACCCAAGTGAATTAAAATTCATCCTTACAAATTCATCCTACATCTTCAAGTTCCTACTTTCTCACCAGTTATCAATTTCAATTAAAATTTTTTGTTTGTCTACCGTATCATGCCTCCCTCTGATCCCTTATGAAATTTTTAGGTTTCAAACTTGGAATCTTAAATCTTAATTTAATTTGAAATTGAGAAGAGAGAAAAAGGAAGCTAAGGATTGATAATCATCTTCAGTTCTAATAGTGCGTCTAAAATTGGTGGCTAGTTTGAGTGTTTGATTTCAGATTTGAAGGTTCGATATAAAATTGTTCTCCCCAAACCCCTTAGCTTACCACCTCAGTAATTGCACGCATATATTGAATACCAGCTCTTGGCATTATTGTAACACTTGACTGAATTGTCACAAAGTGAGAGAGAAAAAAAGAGTGAAGAGATACGGGGTGATTAAACGAGAGATGACGATGAGAGCGACGCCGGCGACAATTAATAAAGCGCGTGAGTTAAAAATTTATGTATAAATTCAACGTCGGAAAAAGTTAATGGTGATAGGATTGTTGTGGATATAAGAAAGAACGTAGAATAGACATGGGGCTAGTGACCTACGGGTTTTAACCGCAAAATTCTATGAAATGACAATTTTAACCTCATACTTCAGTGTCCAATGATGTGTAGTTATATTGCACATCTCAAAATTTATACACTATAAAAGTCTCTCTTGGCTTTATATATAACATAAGATGGTGATGATGACGATGATGATGATGATGACGATGCTATTAATAATGATTAAAACAATTTCTAATTTTACATCTATTTAATGATAGCTTGGAAAGTTTGTTAATATTTTATTACCAATTATGCGAACTTGGACTTCTCACAAGTACTCATCATCAATATTCAACAACTTTCAGCACAATCAACACTGTTAAGTATTTATTAAAAATACATAACTATAATTTGTTCATCCATGCAACATATTTCACCATGATTCAATAGATTTCACCAATTAGTATCAATTAGAACTTTCCATAAGTCGAAAATAATAAGGGCATTGACTCATGGTAAATTTTCTTAGTAATTAATTGTTCGAAGCAACAATAATTACTTTTTTTTTTTAAAGTATGATTTTCTATTTAAGAGATAAATATGAGATGAATGGACCCTTAAAATGTACAGAAGTTAGGAACCAAAACAAAATATAAAAACTACTTGTAAGAGCTAAAATTCTTGGATTTTGTCCCTCACCCACTAAAACGACTTGGGAAAAGCGCGAAGAAAACAAACATTGACAATTACGCAGACTCATAGAATGGTAGCTCAAAAAGCCTTTGGTAGCATCAATCTTAGAGTGTCTTTGGAAGTCTGCTGTTAATTTGCACGAATGACTGTAATTAATTCTAGAAGAGATGAGAGCCTTGCAAAGGTTACATGGTACCTCCAGTAAACAACAAAAGGGGAAAAGAGAGTTGGTAAGGCGAACCATAGTGTGTTGTTCATATCTAAATTTTTGGAAATCTCACATGCAATTAATAGATATCAATTCCAGTCAACATAGAAAAATTAACGTACGTATTGGGGGAAAAAATGTAAATGTTAAAAAGATGTTATATGGATAGCATGAATGATAAACTAAACTTAGATTTGGGTATTGGTTTAACCATATCCATCTCACATATAAGTTTTTAAAAGATAGATATAACTTATTAATATCATAGGATTTGACAACCAGCTTGTTTCCAATTTTTATTCCTAAAATTTTATTTTGAAGAATAATTGGCTTGTCCTACTAAACTAGAGTGCCATGATATGCACTTATAAATGAGAAAACACAGCTTAACTGCCAAACACATTATACATTGAGAATTGTCCAAGATATGAATAGAATACAAGGCGAAAAGTGATAAACAAATATTTTACATGTATAAGAGATAAGAAGAAGCACATTGATTAAGGATTTATGTAACAACATTAGCTATTTGGTCGATAATATATTTTTGAGTAACTCGACCCATGGTTTAGTAGCATATTATGACATGTGACCTAAAAAAATCAAAAGAAAATACATATTATGACATACTTTAGTTGTTATAGCGTAGCAGCTATTTAAGCAAAGAAGAGAAACTTTTCAATAAATTTAGCTATCGGCTTACTACACGAATCAAAATTTATATCAGATGATATGGTTAATTTGTCAAATATAAATGAAGGTTCCTAAAGTCAATGCTGGATCACCTTAGAGGGGGTGAATAAGGTAATTACTTAAAAATTGAGACTTTAAAAAAAAATGCAATGTTCTTTGAATATATTCAATCAATGTCCGAGATGACAACCTTGATGGTTAGTCATCAATGTCAATGATTAATAGAATTAAAGAGCAAAAAATAGAAAGGGACAGCACACATGATATTTTTACAATATTTACTTTTCAAAATAGGGCTAGTTACGGCCTAAAACACTTCGTCCCTTAGGATGTAATCACATCCACTTCTTATCTAGCATTCCTGTCTTACTTAACTTAGGAACCTCAACTAGCTCACTTACTAAGTATTAGCCTCTCAGTACCTTGCTACTCAAGTAAGTTCCCCAAACTACTTGTTAAAATTCCCTTTCAAATATTCAAATGAAGAACAATTACACAAGAATGATTTTCACTTGAGCTCTTTTTGTGATGTAATTCTTTCTTGCATCTGGCAATATGCTTCAACTTTCCCTTTTATAGATTTCAAACTCTTCTTGATTGCTGGAGCAATACTTGACAAATCTTCAACGTATTCTACCCAGAATCAATATCACTGATCCGAACCTTGGCGTTTCCGAATTTAGCTCTTGATTGACGATAATATTGGATCTTCATTGCTGAGATAACAGCTTGATTTTATCTTCAAAAATTATCATAATCAATCGAAATACTTTACAAATGAACTCAAAATTGATTTATTACAACTTTCTAAAACTGGATCAAATAAAATCTTTATAAAATCTCGAATAATAAGCAATGATATATTACATCATAAGATATAACCCATTCAGATATAAATAAAGGATTATTTTCAAAATATTAACACCAATATAACTCAAAGAATAAACTAATATGTCATATAAATGATTTTTACCAAAACAATTCTATCGTAACCAAAGTCAGTCAATTTGTCTTTGATATTCTATTCCTAAATATTCAAGATTGGTCAATGCAACCCAATGCATTTAAATGAAGCTTTTGTCTTTCACTCGAACCACCCAATGTCCTTGAGCTGTGGTATTGAAACCATCAATGACATTGCTATTAACATTGAAAGAGTCTGAAATCTCCCCGTTTTGATGAAAGACAAAGCTTCAATTAACCATGCCAGTCATATGAGCATATTAAGCCATCAAACCACAATATAGCAAAATACAGCATAGTCATTCATAGCAAGGACCAAAGGGTGCCTCTAGTCACCTAGTTGTGAATGTTAGAAACTTTTAAAGCCTTTTAGTCAGACTTTGATCAGTCATAGTCAATGTCCTTAAGTCCATAATACTTTTCCCCATTTTTGACTTGTCAAAAGGGGCGGACTCATGGAAAATGTTTGGCAAAAACATTGTTTGAAAATATCCAAATTATTCAGAAAAAGAGAAATAAAAGACTGTTTTGGAGAGAAGAAAGAGAGAATATCAAGCTTGGTCTTTTGGTTTGGGGGCTGGAGCATTTGACTTGGGTACTTCTACAGACTCGAGCGCACCAATGTCATCCCCAATGTCCTCCTCTTGACCTGTCTCAGCCTAAGCAATCTTCAAGGCCATCTATAAACATGCTACATTTGCTTCAAACTCGTCATTTATCACTTTCAAGGTCTCTTCCTCTACCTTTAGATTTGAGATGATGCTTTTGAGCTCGATAGCATACCCTTTCAAATACTCAAATAACCCTTAGAGATCTACCAATGCCTGCTTGATCTCACGCTGACTAGCCTTCAAACTGGTGATCTCCCTATTTATCTCCTTAAGTTCTCCTTACAACCATTCTGTCTAAGGAGGAGGGATAATCTCAAGGTAGGGTTGAGGAGGTGGAGTCTCTATGTCATTGGCGAAAATCTCTTCCTTATACTTCCAATGTCCAGAGGTGAGAGGTTTGAACTTTAAACTCTAAAGGGCGCTTCATTAATAATTGGAATCTAAGAGTCAAGGTGTTCTTCTCCTTCAAGGAAAATTTGAAAGGGTTTGAATAGGTGAGTGAGGAGATTGAGTAGGGCAAAGGGCAGTGCTCTTGATAGGTTACAAACGTTGGTCATGTATTCAAAAATAAGCTAAGCGAAATCCATAAAATACGCCTTCATAATATAGTAAAGAGTCTCGAGGAGGGTGTCATTAGTGGTCTCCTTTGTGGAACCCAGAGGATAGATGGTCCTTACCAGGATGAATCGTAGGGCAGTATATGATTGGTTTGATTTTTTGATTTTGGAGGGATGGGCATACTTATCAAGGCAAAGTTTTCTTGACTTGGAAACTAACATTAAGGGAGGAAAATTTGATGGATCGATGTTCAAATTGAAGATTCTCTTGATAATGGCAATAGTGATAGTGATAATAGAGTCTTCGACTTTGGTGGTGTAGTAAGTTCTACACCTACCCTTGAGTTCCACATTCTCAAAGTTGGCATAGAACAATCTAACCTACTGAGAATGGAATTCATCGCTCACTTCAAAAAGATCCATACACCCCAATTTGTCCAATTTTTCAATAAAAGAAAATTTTGCATGCGTCATAAAATTAAAATCAACAAATTCACAAAACACCAATTCTCTTTCTACCACATGATTGAAATGCTTAACCCCCTATGTCAGTGAACCATTCAAGGGGAAGGTCAGGCAACCCTAGGTCTTCTAGAGAATGTAGTTTAGATGAAGAATTACCTGAGTTTGTGGATAGTTCTGCTTCAGAGTTTGGGACAATGTTAATTTCACTTAACTTTAGCAATCTGCACTTGGTGGCACCACATGTTTGCTTAGCTGGAGTGGCGAATGCTTCTGAGGGAGCACTACCATTGCATTTGGAAGACATTGTGGAGGGTGGTATCAAGGTTTGTTCGACAAGATAGAGATATAGGTTAAGGAGTTGGAGCATGAGAGAAAGTGAGAGAAAGTGAGAGAGAGTCGAGGTTGAGGGATGAACAGTTACTACCAAGTACACCCTCGTTATGGGGTTGAGAAGAGACAAAATTGGAGTGAAAGGCGTTGGCTTTGGCAGGTGAAGGATATCAAGGGATATGATCAAGAGCAGTTTTTGGTAAAGAACATCATTGCCTTCTATAAACAAGAGAGAGAAACTACCTAAAGAGATCGGGAAGATATCAAAATTTAATTTTGGAAAACATTTTGGAAAAACATGGCTTAAAAATATGTTAGTTTGTTAACGCATCTTAATTTAAATCCCAACCATAAGCTACTTGCCATAATTAATTTGTGTGACATGGATCCAAATTTCAAGAACATGGATTCGATCTGGACTTTGATATGTTGTCACAATGCCTAGTCCAATGTCATTGGATTTCCCAGCAACATTTTCTCGCATTGGACTTTGAGGGATGCTCTCCCTTAATTCATGGATCCATCTTCAATATGCCAAGTTCACTTCGAATAAAATTGACCTGATCTTCACCAAGTGGTTTGGTGAAAATATCAACTAATTGTAAATGTGAGGGAACAAATTCAAGAATGATATTACCTTTCTCAATATGATCTCGTATGAAGTGGTGCCTAACTTCAATGTGTTTGGTTCTTGAATGCTGAACTAAATTTTTTGTGATATTTATTGCACTCATATTGTTATAATCAATAGGAACATTTTGAAAATCAAAACCAATGTCTCGTAGTTGTTGTGCGATCCAAAGTATTTGGGTACAACATACTCCTGATGCTATATATTCAGCTTCAACAGTTGATAGGGCTACTAAACCTTGTTTCTTTTAATGCCTTGAGACCAAGGAATGTATAAGGAATTGGCAATACCGAGATGTTTTTTTTTCAATTAACCTTGTATCCAGCATAATATGAATCTAAATATCTAATGAGATAGGAAGAAGTTGAGTTCTTCAACCATGTTCATCTCAAATTCTTTACTCATCAAATTCGAAAACTCTTAACATAAAATATTGTTAGTAGCACCAAATATGATGTCATCTACGTACACTTGAATGATGAGTAAGTCTTCCCCTTTTGTTTTATGAAAAAGCATTTGTCAATCTTTCCTTGCGTAAAACCATTTTTCAAGAAAAAATTTGCTAAGTCATTCATACCAAGCTCATGGGTCTTGTTTTAGGCCATTAAGAGCTTTGTAAAGCTTAAAAATATGATTTGAAAATTAAAGGTTTTCAAATCCAGGGGATTGCTTAGCATAGACTTATTCATTTAAAAAGCTATTTAAGAAAGCACAGTTGACATTCATCTGAAATAATTTAATGCCCATGTGATCGAGATGCAAATGCAAGCAATATACGGATGATTTCTAATCCACTTATAGGTGCAAAGGTATCATGAAAGTATATCTCTTCCTCTTGGTTGTAAAATTTTGCAACCAATCTGGCATTGTTTCTCACCACTAACCTAGACTCACCTAACTTGTCCTTAAACACCCACTTTGTCCTAATCACTAGGTAGTCATTTGGTCTAGGTGTAAGGGACCAAACTCAGTTCCTCCCAAGCTGGTTGAGTTGATCTTGCATCACCGACGTCCAGTTTTCCTATTCTAATACCTTATTATAGTGCTTTGGTTTTGTACGAGAAATAGAGGAAGCAAATGCATAGGAATTCCAGAATGATGAACGACTCATTATACTTGTATTGAGGTCAATAACTAAGTTGTTCAAGGGATGAGCGTACTTATACTTAAAATCCCTTCCTTAGTTTATTAAAATAATTTTGAATCTGTTCAGGGATATTTGAAGATGGCTCATTATCACCTTGAGATCTCTCAGATGCATCTTGTGAGATTTCTAGAGGTGCTCCAATGTCATAAGACTAACTTTGATCACCATGATTTGGACTTTGGTCTACATTGCTAGGAGCACATTGGTTATTACAACCATCTAAGACTCCTTTATCGTCGTCATCCAAATATTTGCTTGGCGTAAACTCATCTAATGAAGATGATCTGGCAACACAGTCGTTAGTTTCATCAAAGACAACATGAATGGATTCCTCAATGACTTTGGCACATTTTTTTGTACACGCGATATGCCTTACTAAAAGAGAAACAACCAACAAGTATACATTCGTCACTCCTTAGATCAAATTTACCAAAGTTTTCCTTACCATTGTTGTGGATGAAGCACTTACTTTCAAAGGCCTTAAAATATGACACATTGGTTTTTTGCATTTGAACAATTTGTATGGTGTCTTTTTGAGGATTGGTCTGATGAGGCATCTGTTAAGTACATAATTTGTAGTGTTAATAACCTCAGCCCATTATGACTTTGGAAGATCATTTTCACATATTAATATCCCGTCCATGTCTTCTAATGTCCGAGTGTTTCTCTTAACAACTCAATTTTGCTATGGTGTCCTTGGTGCCAAAATGTTGTGTGAGATTCCATTCTTGTCACAGTAGTGAATGAACTTGTTTTGGTCTAATTCTCTTTCATGTTCAGTCCTAATAGCAACCACCGACAAGTTCTTTGATATTTGCAATTTCCTGCACAATTTTACAAACTCCTTAAGAGCTTCTGTTTTGTCTTTCAAAAAGAGCACCCATCTGAATCTAGAGTGGTCATCTGTTATAACCAATATGTATGAATTGCCTCCTAGACTTCTAATGCAGATTGATCCATAAAGGTCCACATGCAACAATTCTAAGCACCTTAAGGTGGACACAGTTTTCAAGGGTTTGAAAGAAGCCTGTACTTGCTTATCTCTAACACATGCACTACACATACAGTCTTTCCCAAATTTATAAAAGGATCTTACTAAATCATGCTTGACTAATCTATGAAGAGTATGTAGCTAGCATGTCCCAATCTACGATGCCAAAGCCTAGCATCATTAAGGGATGCTTTGAGATAGGGAACATGCACAAAAAAGGTATGAAAAAGGTTTATAGGATAGACATTGTCTAATCTAGAACCATGCAATAGAAAGTCATTGGATATGGCATTTTCAATAGCATATTGGATTCATCGAACATATACGGTTGCCTTCATCACAGAGTTGTGAGATACTCTACAGGTTGTATTTCAACCCATTAACTAAATAGACATTGTCAATGGAACTTGTAGGATTCTTACTAATCTGGCCAATGCCAAGAATGTTACCTCGACCATTGTCAGCAGAGATCAATTTACCGGATTTTTGTTTTTGAATTCAGCAAACATACCTATACGAACACCCATTGCTCAAGTACCAAAGACTGCTCTTGACTTTGAAACATACCTATAAGAACAAAAATCAAGCCTTCCCACATTCCTTCGTAGTAGAAATTGGATGAAGATGACCAATGTCCTATCTCAAGGATATTGATCCCTTCGGTTACCTATACTAGCATAATTCTAGGGTAAGAGATTTTTTACCATTGAATCTGAGGTGTTGCTTATGACCTAAATCTGGGTCACAATATCTTTAAAGCCTATGACCAAGGTGGCTATGGTTCCTCTGATAAACAGTATGCCTTTAGTAATTGTGATGAAGGTTACTGTTCTTGGATCCTAGCCTACTTTGGGATTCCTTTTGCAATGTTTCTCTAATAAAAAGTGCTTGTATAATCTTTTCTCATTATTTGGGTTGAAACCAAGGTCCTCCCTATTGAAAGGCACAGATTGGGATCCAAGTAATTTATCCAAGTTCTTATCCTAAGTAATTTATCCAAGCTCTCTGGTCCCTTTGTAAGTTTCAAGAGAGACTTGTGAAAATCATCACACTTCTTTCGTAAAAAAGTTTTCTCATTCTTAAGGTCATTGGCCTTGGTATTTAGATTTTCACAAGAAATTTGCAAGTTCTCGTTGCCCTTTTTTAGGAACTTGTTTTCCTTTTTAAGGGCCTTGATTTTAGAAATGTGATCTTGATCACATTGAACACACTTTAATATACCTTGAGCAAGAAACTGTTTTGTAAAAGTGAGAAGATATTTTGGTGTTATCTCTTCATATTCATCACTTTCTCTATTGTTATCTCTAACCACGAGACATAGGTTGGCCTTTTCTTCTTTTTCACTTTCACTTTCAGAGATATCACTGTCGCTACATGTTGCCACCATAGCTCTTTTGCCTACCTTCTTAGACTTCAATTTGGTTCTCTCACTTTTCTTTTGATGTTAACATATGTTGAGTGTTAATTTATCGTATTTTACGTGCACTTTTCACCTAATTTTTAGCTTGTATAATAACTTAATTTTTAGGATTTTTACTTGTTTTGTTTATTTTTGTAGGTAATAAGATTAATCGAGCAAATCCCACAAAAAGGAGTAAAGACGGAACAAGAACAGCCAGAAGAACGCTAAACAAAAGTACGAATGGGATGTAAGGTGTGGACAATATTTTTGACGTCCTGCTTTGACGGAGTCCGTCAAAATTTTTGACGGAAGCTATGTATCCCATCAAAAAGTTCTACAAATGCGATTAAAATATAATATTAAGAACTCACATGTTTTCCCAGATGTAGCATTTCCAATTTTAGTCAATGTCATCGTACGCCAACAAACAAACTAAGTGAAATTATGTAGATAATAAAATTCACAAATTAATGTACGGTCCCATTAGAAGGATTGAAAATGTACCTACATAGGTTCCACTCGCATAATCAACCAGCATAACAAAAATTGTTCAACTAGTAAAACACATAGTAACTAATATCAGAAGAATCATCTAAATGGGATGGATTGAGCTCATCTTCATCGTCATCTGGATGCGGTGCTGTTGATGATCCAACTTGCTGACTCTTGAAAAACGTCCAGAGCTTGCACTCTTAACTTTCTCCTTATTTCGCTGCCTTGCAGCCTTTTCTTGAGCCAGAAATTAAAATATATAGTCTTTTCATGTACATGCGAGTATACAGCATGATGCAACACTGAAACAGTAAACTGATTAGCACTTCACTAGTCATTTGGAACAGTTTTTTTTTTTTACCATATGAATACAAAAGCTGCACTGCTTATTAGTTCACCCCATGAAGGTCTCCCACGGAGCCATTCAATTTGATTAGTCACATACTTGGTCAGATAAACTACAAAAATACCACTGTCATTCCTAATTAACTATAATATATACATAGTAAATATTTAAGTTGTTAACATTAAAAACATTTGAGATGCCACGAGAAAAATCTTTACAAAAACAAATTTTTCCAACACATAATTGTACAATGTGACAAACAAAGCAAGCATATGAGAAGAAGATGCATGTTTATGTTTTTAAATAAACAACGATGTAGGGGTTACTTTTTTAGATGTTTAATTAGAACTAATTTTTTCACTATTGTTTATACCTGTGGTAGTGGGCATTCCAAAACTTAATTATTATGCTCTAGAGAGCTTTAGTTGTGCCCTTTGTATTAATCAGAACAGAACTTCGCTAATTGTCAACATATTATAGTAGCGACCAATTACTGGTAATAAAGCAAATGGACTTTTTTAAAAAAATAATTAGTAACAATGCAGTATAATAGTATGACTTGATAAGTATAAATTAATACTATTATAGTACTGAATGGGCTTTTTTTATGTCACATAAGTAATACAGTATAAACGGTGTTACTATCCTTGCCGTATATAGTCATAAAAAAACGAAGACCAATTCTATCAATATAAGAACATATATATATATATATATATATATATATATATATATATATATATATATATTTGTGAGACTATCAATATAAGAATATAAATTTAGCTGCATATTGTATTGTTCTTGAGCTGAACTTGTCCCAATCACATAATACTACCAAATTTATCACGAGCATGGCACGCTTAAACATTAATAAGGAAAGTCGCTATTGTTATGAGTAAAATAAAATAAAAAGATTCATAGCCATAATAAAATACAGATGCTAAAATGACAAACGATAACCTTGAAAAATTATATATATGAATCTAAATTAAAATAGTAAGTCATTCTGTGAACGATTACAAGGCACCTTGTTCTATAACGCTACTAATTGAATTACTACAACCGTGCATTAATATCTAGTAAGTCAGAGATATTTTCTAATAATATGTTTATTTTTGCTGTACTTTCTAAAAATGTAGTTCAATAATCTCATTTATATTAAATACGAGAATTACGCTTCCATTTTCTATGTCTTTGTCTATTTCTTATCAATATTGTATGTTTTTGAGTTATCATGTGTATTTTTTTTAAAGACAAGAAAATGAAGGGGAGTGGTTTGCGTTGTCTACCGTCACTAAGATAGTGAAATTTCCAAACACCACATTCATTACTATACTCACAATCTATAAATTTCTCTTACTTAGACATTCACAAACTAATCTACAACAAAATTAACAAATTCATATATCCAATTAAATGGCTCAGAACGTAATTACCGGAACCGCCGCCCAACTACTCAATCCCTCATCGTCCACGGGCTAACGTAACCTCCGTGCACTCACTGGCCGTCACCACCGCAACCTCTGTGCACCCCTACCACTGCTCCGGCCACTGCCACCGCTCAGCCCCCGGCCACGGCGCCCAAATGCTGAGTTTCGCCGACAACTACAAACCAGAGCAAAATCAAACTGCGTTGAGCACGAGTAGAAGATGAAATTGCAATGAACTTACCAAGTGATTCTAAGAGGAACTCAAGCGCCTTGCCATTAAGAGATGCGAATTCACAATCTTCAGCGAGCTTGAGAATGAAATTGTAAAGATCGGGCGCTGAAATCTGGAGTTCAGCAAGGAAAGAAATTGCAAAGAAATGAGGAAGAGGAATGTGAGAATTATCGAGCTAGGAGCTTGAGAACCAGAGGATAAGATTTATGGAGGAAGAGGAAGGGGAGAGTTATAGCAGACATCTGTGAGTCAATTGAATGTGAGTTGAAGCTACTGGGGGCCTGCTTAATTAATTGACAGTTGTGACGGGATTTTTGACGGGAATGGTAAAAAAAAAAACTTACTTTTTCAGCTTTTTGACGGGTTTGTGAGAAAAGTCCAAAGTCCGTCAAAATTGATCAGAACTTTTGACAGACACGGTCAAAATTTTACACAACTTGCCAAAAAGGTTTTCGAGATCTGTGTTCTCTGCACTTCCATCAAAAAATTTTACTTTCCGTCAAAATTTCTGTTGCACATTTTGACATACTAAATACCCGTCAAAATTTTCCGTCAAAAATAATAAATTATCCTGTTTTGACCCTGCAGGGGGCCACAATGGCCACCTGTTGCAAACGCGACAGCCGTCTCCCCCCCTTTGCTCCCCTACGCGCTGCTTTGGCCGTCTTGTTTCCTCTTTAAAAGGGGTGTCTTTCGGACTTTTTGGGGGTCTTTCCGCGACTTTTAGGATAATTTTAGGTTAGTTTTTAGCCAAAAAGAAAACCCCAATAGGAGGATTAGATTAAGATTTTAGATTGTATTTTGAATTCAAGCTTGTGGATTTCAAGATCATTCAATGAATCAAGCATAAGTTTCTTTTCTTCTCTCTCTTTTCATATTTGTTCTTATTTAGGTTTTGTGAGTTTAATTCTTGTGTTTGATTTGTTTAGTTTAATTGTTTAGGTTTTATTATTAATCCATTTTTATTTAGATGTTTAGATTTGATTAGTTTCATTCTCTTTTCTCTCTTGTTCATGTTTGCTTTCATATTTGCTTGTTTAGGTTTAGTTTAGGTTTTCATGTTTTGTGTTGATTAGTGATTAATTTTGATTGGCTTGGATTGTGATTAGCCCTTTGATGACTAACTAGCCTTGTATTAGGCCTTACCACACCCAATTTAAACTTAGAACGTAGAGTTTTCTCTCATGCCCACTAAGTGTTTGATAAAATACTTGAGAGAGCTTTCATCTTTATTTTTGGGTGACTGACTTCTGCTGAGAGGTAAGATCAATTAGCTAGTGTGAGAGAGGGGATATCAGGGTTCGGGACATCAAAATAGTCCAGATCCTAGCTAGGTCCAAAGGTTGCTAACTTGTGGTCTAATTGGGTTAACCCCATGAAAATAGGTGGTTAGACTAATTAAGTTAGCACATGACCCTTGAGAGAGAGCTTGGGTGATCTTTGATGGTGCAATCGACCATCTCTTATTTTTAGTTGAGGTCGGGTCGGTTAAGACTCATCTTCACTATTTAGTTCGTCAATTGGTCAAATCATAGTCTCAAACCACCTCTTTTGCTTTTATTAGTTTAGTTTAGCTTTGATTTCATTTCCTTCCTTCTTGGCCTAGATTGAGTCACTCTAACTAATCTCGGTACTTGAAACCTAACTCCCAGTAGACAACACTACGAGTCGTCGACGATAAACCTTGCACTTGACGTTATAAATTTAAAACTCGAATTCTTCCCATCAAGTTTTTCGCGCCATTGCCGGGGAGTTGGCGCATTTCAATATTGGGGTTTACTTGAGCGTTCAAGGGTACGCCTTTTAGAAAATCCAAAAAGAAAATTTTAAAAATCAAAAATTTGAAAAAAAAAATCGAAAAGGCTATTTTCCATTTACCTCAATTTGAGCATGAACCTTTTTGGCAATACTTGTCTAAATTGAATGATTATCGTGCTCAATATGTGCTTTTTGAGTATGAAAAATAGGAAATATACAATGTTGCGTTGTGCTTGAGGGGATAACATATGAGACCCGAGCCACACTTGAGTCCACGTGTTAAGGTGGTATGTGCTCTTTAAATGATGACGACATGTGGGAATAGTTTGAGCACTTAGCTTGGTATCAATGGCATTGTGAGAGACCTAGTAAGCATTCTGTGTCCCCTACCCCACCTCCCTATGATTTGCACGCTCCATTTCCATATGTCGATCAATTTAGGGACATTGGTCATCACCATTCTTTTTACCCTCATTATGTGTGCTCTTATTGCCAATCTCTTGACCGTGATGTGAATTGTTGTCCCTATTATGATATTTCTGATGAGTGTTATGCCAAGCTTAACACCATGATAGGGGCAATGAGTGAGCAACATAAGCACTTTGTTAGTAAGATGAGGGAGTGTGGCCTATTGCATAGGAATGACCCTAGTCAACCTTTCCCTAGACTTGAGGCTAGTCTCTATGATGATTGTGAGTCATCCCTTCCCCTAGAGTCAAGCTTTGTGATGAGACACCTTCCACCGACCTAGAGGAGGCGTTTGACCCTCCATTGACTTCCTCATCATTTGTTGCTCTATCCTTTCCTAGCACACCCATTGGCACTACCGTTAGTGTTTTGACCTTACTTGCTTCTCCCCTCTCTTTAGCTCAGTGCACGGGGTTAGAGACGGATGAGTCGTTTAGGGATGATGTTAGTATTTTAGAGGATGATTTGCTTACTTGGTCGAAAGAGCCTACCTTGCTTGAGTCACATCTTAAGGAAGCTCCTTTTGAGGAGTATTTTGGTGGTGATGTGAGGGCTGGTGCCACTCCTAGCATTGAGCATATTGATCCCATTTGCACTGAGTCACTTGATTTAGTCCCTATTTCATCCCCCTTCTTTCCGACCACCTCCTCTGACTTGCATGTATTTCATGAGTCCCTAGGTGATATTAGCGGGTCTCAATCCTCATTTGATCCATATTGTGCATACCTAGACGACTTGCCTAGGAAAGTCACGTGGAATACTTTCTTTGATCACACTTTCGACTTTTCTATGACATTTGATAAGTTTAAGAGCGAACTAACTTTATTTGCTATATCTTTACTAGTGTTCTCTTACTTACACCTTTCTAAGATGCATGCACTAGCATATGACAAGCTCTTACGAGCTTTGACGGCATCCGAGCTAACGCCGTGAGCCCTGAGCGATGATGAGGATTGGTTGATGCTCCTCAAGCCTCCATAGTACATCCCAAAGAGGCATAGTTCGGGTGTAATCAGTACCCGACCTAGTATGCTCGTTCTAACTCTTCTCTTTCCTTCTTCTTTTCTTTCGTTTTCTTTTTGTTTAGTTGTGGATATTAGGTTGTGTTTAGTTGTGGATATTAAATTGTGTTTTTGTTGGTGATCAATATTGAGGTGAACTTTGGGATATTGTTGAGCCAACTGGTGGCTATGATCATGTTTTCACTTTGTTTTCTTTTTTGTGTGTTTTGTTTTATGTGTCTTATGTGCGTGATTTTGTTTTCTTTGTTTTTGTGGTGGTAGTGACTCATCGGCTCCCAATGAGGATAGTGGGAGATTTAGGTGCGGGGCTGGGAAGTCATATACCTTATGTGCATATTTTTGTGAAATTGTTTTGAAAACTTTTCACTTTTTAATAGTTTTTCTTTATTTTTTTACTTTGGAGAAACTTTGTACTATTCTGATCAGCTTAAATCCCTTGTACTTTGACTATTAGCTTGTATATAAGCATTATGTGCATGATAGATTTTTGTCTTCAGTGTGTCATTCTAGGCCTTAATTCTAACCCAAATTGTTTATTATTGATGTGTAATCCAATCCTTATTCACAACATTATCACTGTCTTAGGGTCTTGGTCTTCCATGATTGGCTCTCCTACTTGTCTTGTAAACAGTTACTTTGGTTTTTGTTTGCATTCCAAAAAATAACAAAAAAAAGAAGAAAAAAAGAAGAAAAAAAAACTTGAAATGACAAGTATTCCTTTGAGGCATGTGCTATTGGGCGTTACCCTTTGAGGCAATACCGCTACTGGGTGTTACCCTTTGAGGCTATACTGCAACTAGGAAGACTTGCTTTCTATGTTAATAATTCAATAATATAGTTTATGTCAGTCAAGTGGGATTGAGTTTGATTTTGGTAAATTTAAGTCTTAGGACGATGATGCACTTGCACATAAGCACTAGGATGGATTCAAAGTTTTGATGTACAGTGGGGTGAAAAGTTAGTGCTTTGATATCACTCATGGGATAGAGAGCGTTGATTAGTGCATTCTGTTTATATGTGTACAGTGGGGTGAAAAGTTAGTGCTTTGATATCACTCATGGGATAGAGAGCGTTGATTAGTGCATTCTGTTTATATGTAGGTCAATATCTTTGCTACATGGGTGATTTGCGTAGTAAGAATGTGCACAGTCTTCTCCCTTGTATATTTATGTGCTTTGTTGGTAAATCCAAACTGTTTTTCTGTTTCTGCTTATCTTTTTCTTTTTCATTTTCTTTTTCTAGATTTTGTGGGTATATCTTTTGCAAACCCTCAAAAGACCTCACTTGTCCATTTGAGGGAACAAAGGGGTCTAAAGGGCTTGTTGTTGCAAATGCTAAATGCAATTGTAATTCCTATAATAGTGAGTTACGTCCCTTATGTTTTCTTTCTTTTGTTTAGCTTAAGGACGAGCAAAAGATCGATATGTGGCATTTGTTGGGTGCTGATTTATCGTATTTTACGTGCCCCTTTCACCTAATTTTTATCTCGTATAATAACTTAATCTTTAGGATTTTTACTTGTTTTGTTTATTTTTGTAGGTAATAAGATTAATCGAGCAAATCTTGTAAAAAGGAGCGAAGACAGAACAAGAGCAGCCAGAAGAAAGCCAAACAACAGAAGACGGGAGGCGTGGTCGCGACCCCCCCCCTCGCCACCCTGTAGGTGGATGGGCAGGGGACATGACGGCCGCTTGTCGCGAACGCAACATCTTATCGCAAACGCGACAGCCGACTGTCTGATGGCGACAGTCATCATCCCCTTTGCTCCCCTACTCGTTGCTTTGGTCGTCTTGTTTGAACTTTAAAAGGGGTGTCTTCGGGACTTTTTGGGGCGTCTTTAGGTGACTTTTAGGATGGTTTTAGGCTAGGTTTTAGCCAATAAATAAACCTCAATAGGAGAATTAGATTAGGATTTTAGATTGTATTTGGATTCAAGCTTGTGGATTTCAAGATCATTAAGTGAATCAAGCATAAGTTTCTCTTCTTCTCTCTCTTTATTTCATGTTTTTGTTCTTATTTAGGTTTTGTGAGTTTAGTTCTTGTGTTTGATTTGTTTAGTTTAAATGTTTAGTTTTCAATGTTAATCCACATCTGTTTAGATGTTTAGATTAGATTAGTTTCATTCTCTTTCCTCTCTTGTTCATGTTTGCTTTCATATTTGCTTGTTTAGATTTAGTTTAGGTTTTCATGTTTTGTGTTGATTAGTGATTAATTTTGGTTGGAATGGATTATGGTTAGCCCTTTGATGGCTAACTAGTCCTATATTAGGCCTAACTTCATCCAATTTAAACTTAGAACGTAGAGTTTTTTCTCAATTCCCGCCAAGTGTTCGATGAAATGCTTGAGAGAGTTTTCATTTTTATTTTTGGGTGATTGACTTATGCTGAAAGGTGAAGTCAATTAGTTAGTGCAGGAGAGGGGATAGTCGGGTTCGGGACATGAAAATAGTCCTGATCCTAGCTAGGTCCGAAGGTTGCTAACTTGCGGTCTCGTTGGGCTAACCTCATGAAAATAAGTGGTTAGACTAACTAGGCTAGCGCAAGACCCTTGAGAGAGGGCTTGGGTGATCTTTGATGGTGGAGCCAACCATCTCTGGTTTTTAGTTAAAGTCGGGTAGGTTAGGACTCATTTTGACTATTTAGTTCGTCAATTGGTCAAATCATAGTCTCAAGCCACCTGTTTTGCTTTTATTAGTTTATTTTAGCTTTGATTTGATTTCCTTCCTTCTTGGCTTAGATTGAGTCACTCTAACTAATCCCGGTACTTGAAATCCAACTCCCAGTGGACGACACCCCGAATACCCGATGATAAACCTTGCACTTAGGGTTATAAATGTAAAACTCGAATTCTTCCCATCGGGATAATCCTTTATCATGTACCGTGGAAGTCCACAACCATAGCAAGAGTTTTGTTAGTTTCAGTTTTTAAAACAAATTTACCTCTGAAATTTTGATCCTTCCTCGTTGCTGTTGATCCCTTCCAAATGCCCTTGAATTCTGGATGTTTTTGAAACATCCTTTTGAATCGTTTGGCTATCGTAGCCACTGATTCATCTTCATTATTTTCAATTTCTCAGCTAACTTCTCAATGTCATTGGACTTTAGTGCAAGTCCCTGTTGTGGTGCATGCTCATCATTTTCTTCCTGCAAGTGAATTTCAGAGGTTAGAAGTTTTCCAACAAGATCATCTAACTTGAAGGTTTTCAGATCTTGAGCTTCTTTAAGGGCCGTGACTTTGGGCCCCCACTTACTTCTTAGAAGACATCGCAACACTTGAATAGCTCATATTAATGGACATATAAACTAAATTTGGATTCTCAAACTTGACTACTCCCTTCATATGTAGTCTCCAATGTGCCCCAAACTTCTTTGGTTGTATCATGAGTAGACATATGGTTAAACTCGTTAGAATCCAAACCACAAAACAAAATGCTCACTGCTTGAAAATTTTTGGCTACTTTCTTAGTCTCTTCATGAGTGAATGCTAATATGGGCTTTGGAACAATTTTACCTCCTTCCTTTATAGTAGGTATAAAGTTACCCTTAGAGATAATCTCCTAAAAGCTCATAGTCATTCTCCTTAATAAAGATCTGCATAAGCTTTTTCCAATTAGTAAAGTTAGAACCACAAAACAAGGCATGTCTAGTAAAAAAGCGTCCTTGATCAATTTCAACATTCCCAAAGGAAGCCATGATCTTTTAGACAAGACGGTTAAGTCAATATGTGTGGACTTAACTCTGATACCAATTGAAGGTCCCAAAAGTCAATGTTAGATCACCCTAGGGGGGATGAATATGGTAATTACTTAAAATTAAGAGTTTATAAAGAACACAATGTACTTTGAATTTATTCAGCCAATGTCTGAGATGACAACCTTGATGGTTAGTCACAAATGTCAATGATTAACAAATTAAAGAGAAAAAATAAAATTGGACAAAACAGTTGATATTTTTACGATGATCACCATTCTAAACAAGGCTATCACCCCCTAATACACTTCTTCCGTTAGGATTTAATCACATCCACTTCTTATTCACTTAAGACGTACACACCAATGACCTTGCCTTTATCTATCTAGTGTTCCGATCTCACTCAACTTAGGAACCTCAATTAGCTCACTCACTAAGTATTGATCTCTCAATACCTCGCTACTTAGGTAAGTTCCCTAACCTAGTTGTTACAATTCCCTTTCCAATATTCAAATGAAGAACAATTACACAAGAATGACTTTCACTTGAGCTCTTTTTGCGATGTAATTCTTTCTTGCATCTTGCAATATGCTTCACCTTTCTCTTTTATAGATTTCAAACTCTTCTCGACTGTTCAAGTAATACTTGCCAAATCTTCAATGTATTCTGCCTTGAATCAATGTCAATGTTCCGAACCTTGTTGTTTCCAAATTTAGCTCCTATTGACGATAATACTGGATCTTGATTGTTGAGATAATAGCTTGATTTGATCCTCAAAGATCTTCAAGAATCATATTGTAATTAATCAAAATACTTTACAAATGAACTCAAAGTTGATTTATTACAAATTTCCAAAACTGGATCAAATAAAATCTTTATAAGATCTCGGATAATAAGCAAGGATATATTGCATCATAAGATATAATCCGTTCAAATATAAATAAATTATTATTTCCAGAATATTAACATCAATGTAACTCAAGGAATAAACTAATATGTCACATAAATCGTTTTTACCATAAATGATTCTATCGCAACCAAAGTTAGTCAATCTGATTTTGAAACTATATTCCTTCATGGTCAAGATTGGTTAGTATAACTCAATGCATTCAAATTAAACTTTTGTCCGTCACTTAAAACACCTAATGTCCTTAAGTCATTGCATTGAAACAGTCAATGACATTCCTATGACATTGAGGGAGTCTTTAATGAATTTGGTAGAAGGTAAAATAATAGGAATATAAAACACTACTTTATTTTGGGATTGTAGATTGCTGAGTTAGTTTTTAAATCCTTTCAGAGGAGTTATTTTCATGCTGAATGCTACTAAAGGAATTATTTTAACATTAGCTTATTGTTATTAACATTCAAATTATTAGTATCTATTTAAAACGTTGAATTGTACTCCTAATATCATTGCTCAATACAACTCAGGGCCTATTCGTTTTAGTATTTATAATTGATTATTAGCAAGTGTTTACTAATAGTTAGGAATAACGATTAGCAGTTATCAAGATTTACGAGTGATTAGCTGCAATTATGAATTTAAATGTAATATATACAGCTAGCTAATATTTATCAACAATTAAAATTAGTGATCAACAATTAGTAACATTTCTAAATAGTTAAGCGTGACTACCGACAACCAAATACTTTCTTAACACTTAAATGAATACAACCCCAATGGTGAATACAACCGTTCATAAGACATGAGTTCTGGCTTAGAAAACAAACGCTAAATAAGTTTAAAAACAGGCTCTTTTGTAATCGGATGAAATAATTTTGTCTTAAAAAACAGAAGCCATAATTTGTCAAACACACTGTTTCTGGTCTTGACTTTACCTCTTCTTTGACAAACAAATTGACAAGGCGAAGTTGCAAACAATTACCGGCACCCAAGTAATACATTGACGTTTCAAGTTGACCATTGTACCGCAATCAATTACGGGCATGCAAACTAGAAATTACATTTCACTTGCATCCAAAATCACAAATATATAAAAATAGTGTATCCTTGAACCCCCCCCCCCCCCCACCCAAAATCAATCAGTTCATCAATCAAGTTTATACAAATTATTTTATAAAAAACTTTAATTTAAATTCTGCCTACATCAAGCTTTATTACATTTGTAAAAAAAAAAAAATAAATAGGTAGGAGTATTAAAGGGTGAAAATTCACTAAAACAAAATTGATGGATAATCTTTGTGAAAAGAAAAAAAATTCAAACACCATCCCTTTTTAACATTTTTTAAATGTAAAATTAGTTGGTGATGACAATTTAACATGAAAATTTATAAAATTAGGAATATATTTTTTTTTAAATTACCCTTTTATACGGAGAAAAGTCACTTATTTTGGAAGCGGATTTTTCCAGTTGAATTATTTATTTATTTTTACAACTATACACAATACAAACTTGATTAATATTGTATTACTTGATAAAGCGTCTTAATAATTGGGGCAATATTTTTACTTATTTATGGCACATCATTAAAACTCCTTATAAGTAGCTTCTTTTTCAAAACAATAATAACTCCTCTTAATATGGGTTTCCTATGTATAGGGTCTGAGAGAGCAACTTATTTTCCCATTAAGCATATATTACTTTATTAAAATACTCTTTTTTAGTAAGCAACTGGTTTCTATTTCACTAAGGCACTCTTTTTTATATAAGTAATAATTTTCTCAAGGCCGTAAATCTAAAGATGGTAATCGGATAAGCACGGGATAGGTTGAGTCATGCTCGCATCCATAATCATTTTCAAAAATCGTACTTATACTCATACCCATATCCTTCGAGTATTAAAAATAAACCTCATACCCATACGCATCTGGTTTTGTAGGTTTGTAGGTTTTATTTGGGTTCCCATAGAGAATGAAAACTAATACCCATATGCAACTTATATCCAACTACGATATATATTGGTGTCAATATAAGATTGCAAAATTATGATATTTTGAAAATTGTAATCAAATACATTGACTAATTTTTTGTTAGAAGGGTTTAAATTATACTTAAACCGAGAAAACGTTAAACCAAAGTAATTTTTTTATCTTATTATAAAAATGGGTATGGGTCGGGTGTGAGTATGGGTCGGGTGTCGGTTATATCCGTACCCGTACGCATACCCGTATTCGTTTTTCAATACCCGTCACATGCCCATTTGAAATGTATTTTCACCACTTATTTGTGTTATAAATGAAAACGGATTTTGCAAATTTTAAATGGATACGAGTTTCATTGTCATTCCCACATATATCATATGAACAAAATGTTAATCATTAATTAAAAATTAAATGTCTCACTAAACAACTAGCTATTAAGAATCCATGGTCCCCCAACGAATAAACTCTTATTTTAAATTGAGATTAAAAATTGCTCTCTCCAACTTTCATACCTCGGCATATGATCCTGCACAAATAGGACAGATCTCCATTCGTATTGCTTGGTCAATCATTTTCTAAAAAAAAGCACTCTACATGTGGAAAACTTTCCGTTTTTGGCCACATAAAGAGTTTTCTTCGGAAATTTAGGTGAGACCATTCCAGATCTAGTCGTGGGGCTCCCTCGCACAGCAAAACTTGTAACCATATGCCCACAGCTCGGCGTCCGCAGATGCTGTGTCTCCCTGTCCTGGATTTAGCTCCCCCTTTTCCCAGCCGCCGGTCCCAAAAAAGAAAATAAAAATAAATAAACTAGAAACATCGCAAACTTGCCCGAAAAATTAACACCGAAACTGCCCCTTGTTTTTCTCTCCTCTGAAAGCATCCTGTATAAAAACTCCCCTCATTTCCCCACTGCAAGTCTGCACCCAACGCAAATTCTCCCGTAAAGGTTGGGAAAGAAGACCCCAAGAGAAGACAAAAAGAAAAGCAAACGTAACCTCATTTTCCTTTTATTCTTTCCAATTAGAGATGGACACGAAGATTGGTCCGGTTGACACGTGTAAGCCGACGAGCAACGACATTTGCTCGGCCAACAACGGCTGCATATCGGCAATCCATTCGACGCCGGTGCCGGTTCCGCTGGTGCCTGAAGCCACGCTCGGCCGTCACATAGCGCACCGGCTGGTCCAAGTCGGCGTGAACGACGTCTTCAGTGTTCCCGGCGACTTCAACCTGACACTCCTGGACCACCTGATCGCCGAGCCCAAGCTCAACAACATCGGCTGCTGCAACGAGCTCAACGCCGGCTACGCCGCCGACGGCTACGCCCGTGCTCGCGGGGTCGGCGCCTGTGTCGTCACCTTCACCGTCGGCGGATTGAGTGTAATCAACGCCATCGCCGGCGCCTACAGTGAGAATCTCCCCGTGATTTGTATCGTTGGAGGCCCGAATTCGAATGATTATGGAACCAACCGCGTCCTGCATCATACTATCGGGTTATCGGACTTTAGCCAGGAGCTTCAGTGCTTCCGAGCTGTCACTTGCTACCAGGTAATTAATGGAGGATCACGAGATTATTTGATCATTTTTTTTTTGAGGTTTTTTTTGTTTTGGTAATAATTAATTATGAGTTTTTTTTTTTTTTTTTGGAATACAATTGATTGGTGTGGCTCCAGGCGGTGGTGAATAATCTGGATGATGCGCATGAACTGGTAGATACGGCGATATCGACGGCGTTAAAGGAGAGTAAGCCGGTGTATATCAGTGTGAGTTGCAATTTGCCAGCGATTCCCCATCCTACCTTCAGCAGGGAGCCTGTTCCGTTTTCTCTCTCCCCTAGGTAATTCATCACCTTTTTTTGGATTTTTCCATTTTTTAAACATTCTTGTTATTGAGTGTAGATTATTTGTAGGACGCGAAGAGAGTGTGAAATTCACTGTGTTTGATGAATTACTTGTGTTATGAATGTTTTATTAATTGTTTCATTAAAAATAGATTAAGAGATGAATTTGGTACTGGTTGTACGGCGACTGCAAGGCAAAACTTTCCAACTTAAAATGTAACCGTGGTTGCTCTAAGCGCGGTTTTTTTTTTTTTTTTTTTTAAATTTTGTTTAGGCATAAAGTTCTAAAGGGAAGAGCACAGAATCGGTAACACATAGCTTAAATTATTCATAGTGGGTACTGCCACTTTAGGGGTTTGTTGGTTGTTGGAGATTGTGATGAGAGCCTCATGTGCTAAGTGGTAATGGGGAGAGGGCAGTGCTGAGGAGGGTGTCACGAGGTTTGTTTGCCAGGGGAGATTCCCAACCCCCCTCCCCAAACCAACAAAAGGAAAAGAGAAACTTGGTTTAGCTCACAAAATTCATAGGCTGACCCTAGTTTCATATTTTTTCCGTTGTCGGGTGCCCCGCTCACCTATTCGGGCTATGCAGATCTCCATCTACTTGCATTGGTGGAAGTCAATTTGCCAATTTAGCGCATGAGATAGTTTGAGAAAGAAAAATTTAAAGAGCCAAATCATGTTGGACCCAACTAGGCAGAGCTTCAATGGGTTACAACTTACTAGTCGCTTAAACTTACCAACCAGGCATATTGGGCCAGGTTGGACGATGGCATTGCACCCTGCTTTGACGTGGGGCAGGCCATACCACCTTCTTGTGGACACTGCTATGGGGTGATCCTTAGTTGTCTCACATCCCAAATGCTCAGAAGTCTGGTTAGTAGCATTTTGAATCATGTTCAAGGTATACTGCTTATGGAGTATTAATACTTTGTGGCATAATTCCCTTTGTCGTAAAATTATCAATCCACCACAATGATATATATGCCCCCAGAAAGTTCGCCTGCAATCATCTTGTGGCACCAATTTTGTTTTATTTTACTTATTTTAGTTTGTTCCTAAATTATTTTGCCTTGATTGTGGATCTGGGGAATGTTTCTGGACTGACTTCCCTCTGTTTCTGGTAGCAAGAAATGATGATATGATAACGATATATCATTTTTTTGTGTTATCTTTTTGATTGTACAGGTTGAGTAATCCAAAGGGGCTGGAGGCTGCAGTGGAGGCTGCTGCTGAGTTCCTAAACAAAGCAGTGAAGCCTGTCATGGTGGGGGGACCAAAGCTACGGGTAGCAAAGGCCTCTGAAGCCTTTGTTGAATTAGCCGATGCTAGCGGCTATGCAATGGCAGTAATGCCTTCTGGTAAAGGGCTAGTCCCAGAGCAACATCCTCACTTTATTGGGACTTATTGGGGAGCAGTGAGCACTGCTTTCTGTGCTGAAATTGTGGAATCGGCAGATGCATATCTATTTTCGGGGCCGATATTCAATGACTACAGCTCAGTAGGATACTCTCTGCTTCTCAAGAAAGAGAAGGCCATCGTTGTGCAGCCTGATAGGGTCACAATTGGTAATGGCCCTGCATTTGGCTGTGTTCTGATGAAAGACTTCTTGAAGGAATTGGCTAAGAAGATTAAGAAAAACACCACTGCTTATGAGAACTACCGCAGGATCTTCATTCCTGAGGGACAACCTCCCAAGCCTGAACCTAATGAGCCTCTGAGGGTTAATATTCTTTTCCAACACATCCAGAAGATGCTGGCAAGTGACACTGCCGTTATTGCTGAGACAGGGGATTCGTGGTTTAACTGTCAGAAATTGAGGTTGCCTGAGGGATGCGGGTAAGCTTAATCTATGTGAATAATGTTATTGCACATCATTAGTTTTAAGCGTGTTATTGGTTTTCTCCGATTTGATTAATTGTGATTTGGGTTCCAGATATGAGTTCCAAATGCAGTATGGATCCATTGGATGGTCTGTTGGTGCCACTCTTGGTTATGCTCAAGCTGTCCCTCAGAAACGAGTCCTTGCTTTCATTGGTGATGGCAGTTTCCAGGTACTTTCCCAATTTGCCTTATTGGCACTTGTGATTTTGTTTTCATATTAATCATTATGATGGAGCACCATTGATGCCGGTCTGGTCACAATGACATAGGATGAGTTTTTTTATTAAAAGCACCTGATCTTGTTTGCGCATGCCTTGTTCTAGTTAATTTGGAACAAATTGGAATGTGTTAGGTGCTACCAATTGCAGCTGATCTTGTTTTGTTGCGCTTAAAATGTAGCATGGGGGATACATGTGTTATTGCCAGTCTTTTCTGTCAAGAGGGAAGAATTTACGTCCTTTTAATTTAATAATAATTTCTTGAACATTTAAAAAAAAAAAACCAACAAAACATTTAAACATTTTGCCCATTGGCTTAGAAGTGACTCGTGAAGAGCATTCATTTCAATCCGTTTTAGTTTGATGCACCTAGTATGTAAGGCAAAAGACAGAAAATTAAATTGCTCTTATATTTTCCTATATACCCTATCTTATGTATTGTGTGACTGGCTGGCATGGTAGGTGACTGCACAAGATGTGTCAACAATGCTGCGATGTGGGCAAAAAACCATTATCTTTCTGATCAACAATGGTGGATACACCATAGAGGTTGAGATCCATGATGGCCCATACAATGTGATCAAGAACTGGAATTACACTGCTCTTATAGATGCAATTCACAATGATGAAGGCAAATGCTGGACGACGAAGGTCTGTAATGAAACTTTGTATGTTTACTATTTCTCTCACCTGTTGTATCCCACGGAGAATGTACTAAAATTTGTATCTAATTAGCCGATCGCAAACCAAGCTTCAAATTAGGCGACTACATGTCTATCAAATATGAACCCTGTCCAAACAAAGCCACTGTGGTGTTTATCTGACCAATGTTGATTGCAAACCAACTACAGTCTCGAATATTTCCCGGGCACAAAATGCTGGGCTTGAAGTGAGCAGGACAAAATATTCATTAACCCATATTGGCTCTATCTTAAACTAGCCTGGTTGCAACCCAGCCCAAATGACCCATTTTACTTGTTCGAGGTCTCTATTGCACTATCTATTTTCACCAGATGAATAATTGGATGTCGCAATTGTCTTTTGTAGGTTCGGACTGAAGAGGATCTTGTAGAAGCAATTAAAATAGCAACACAGGCAAAGAAGGATAGTCTGTGCTTCATAGAAGTAATTGTGCACAAGGATGATACCAGCAAAGAGCTGCTTGAATGGGGCTCCAGAGTCTCTGCTGCCAACAGCCGCCCCCCAAATCCTCAGTAGATTCATTTTCATATTCAAGTCTCTCTATTTTCCAGTCACTTCTCTTGTCTAAGTTTGTTTTGCTCCTCGAGAGGTGCATGTGCGAAACTGTGAATGCAGACCTACGTACACTTTCGTTCTTTTTTTTTGAGCCTACCTTTGTTCTGAATACAAGCAGTCCCATTTGGGGTCTCCTTGGATTTGTGGTGTATTATTTGAAGTGGCTACAATCTGAGATATGCGTGTGCTTCCTCAAAATGAAAGGAGCAGGTACATTATGATAGCTATTTACACATTGGGAATGTTCAGAACCTTTGGGCATTTATGCCCGCAGTCTGAAGTTTCCGTCATGTTAGAATTTGGCAAAACTTATACGTAAAGATGGATATCTGTGTCTGAGATTGCTTTTATTTTCACGGGTAATTATATATTGAGCTAAATGATATATATGCTGGTTTTTATTTGATGGGGTGTTTCAGATAATATAAATACAAATCTTGCATGCCCTTAGTGACAATGTGATGGATGAACATAATTGGAGATCGAACAGGATCGTTTACACAAAATTGTTGCCTGTACATAATGTAGATCGTAACAGTTTTCAAATTCTTGGTTTTGTCATAGTGTGATTTGAATTTTTCATTAAAATGGAAAAAAGTAAGTTTGTTTGGATGGATAGTCGACTTTATTTTATTTTGTGTTGAATCTTTAATATTATTCTCTCCTTCAGGCTGCCTGACGAGGAGGACATTGAGGACTCAGAAGCAACAAGTACAAAGGATGACATATATGAAGTATAAGAATGGATGACTTTTTAGTACTTGGAAGTAGGTTGAATAATTATTTGGGCCCTACTTTTTTAGTAATTTTTTGGTGCCCGATTAGAGTGAATTCGTGTTTTTCGGCCCTTTTAAAGTAAATTCTGTTAAATTAATTATGTGACACTACTAATTTTAATTGGATGAATTTCTTAAAGTGCCCTT
The DNA here is from genome assembly GCA_017589665.1 of Selenicereus undatus. Taxonomy (NCBI): domain Eukaryota; kingdom Viridiplantae; phylum Streptophyta; class Magnoliopsida; order Caryophyllales; family Cactaceae; genus Selenicereus; species Selenicereus undatus. The sequence continues at coordinate 21,902,696 of JACYFF010031956.1, forward strand.
GCTCTTTCTTTGGTTTTTCCTTTACCTTCTTTTGTTTTCATGGTTTTTCTTTTTTGTAAGCAAATTTCAATTACTTATTTCTTCCTCTGTTATGCATTAATAATGATAATAACAAGAACCATGTTTAATTATAAAAATAATGAGAAAACTTGCTGAGAAAGTTACAATTATAAGTATAAATAAATAACCAAATATTAGAAAAAAAACTTTTTGAAGTATATTTTCTAGATTTAAGACCCATGTTATGCATGACTCATTAATTTTTAAATATGCATACACACATTGTATGTAAATGCTCATTTAAATTTTTACTAAACATGCCATACTTTAATACATTTCTTAAAATAATAGTAAAAAAAATTATTTGTTTGATTATTACATCAATTATAGAGCAATTCCATAATTTTAATAAATACAGTAACTACATTAAATACAACTCATGAATTCTCCTTTATATAAGTTTTTTCTTTCTATAAGAAGAAGGCCCTGTTCGGCAAAATTAGCTGTTTAGGTAGCAGATAGCGATGCAGGTAGCGGATATCTGTTTAGATAGCGGATAGCATTTTTAACTTAGCTGTTAGCGGATAGCTGTTTAGATTAGCGGTTAAAACTAATGTGTTCGGTAAATTCAGTTGTTACACTAGCTTATTAATGTAAATTGACATAAAAGGACATAGATAATTTCCAAAGATAAAATTTTTAAAGAATATTTTTTGGCTAAAAAATATGAACCACTACTTTTAAATGTCAAACATTAATATTATTAGCTTTTTAAAAACACTGCTTAAAACGCTAAACATTACTTGAAATGCTAATCAAAACATTAGTTTACTGAACACTAAAAATTAGCTAATTAGTGTATTGACCTAACGCTAAACACTACCCAAAACGCTGTTGCCGAACACATCCGAAGACTCATAAATACAACACAATATGAGGCTGTGATGCAACTTCAAAACCCAAATATTTTCTTTATGTGCACGCATTGTTACATCTTTTCTTTATAAATTTGTTATGTCTCTACGAAAAGCCCAATATTTTACTTCGACCTGGCAAAACTGACCCGAGATCCGAAACCTGAACCGAACGACCCGGATCCATACCCAAACCGACACCCGAAATGAGACGAACCGATTTGGACCCGAATACCCGAAGTAAACTGATCCATAACCGAACGAAACCCGAATTGTAGCACGACCCGAAATGACCCGACCCAATTTAAACCCGATCCGTAGTGACCTGACCCGAATTGAACCGAAAAAGGACAACTCGAACCCGAACCGAACCGTACTCGATTTAAAATCGATCCAATTCTTACCCAACTCAATTTTACCCAACCAAGTTGTAACTTTTTTTGGGGTTTTTAGTCTTTCCACTTTTGGGGGGAATTTTGAATTTTTCAAACTCAATTAGTTGGGTTTAGGTGGGAAAAGAAAAAACTTAAGAGGGAATTTTTACAAATGAAATCAATTAAAAACTTAAGAGGAAAAAACACAATAGTTGATAGTTTTAAGTTTTTAATTTGATAGATATGTAATAAAAATATAAGAGAAAAAAATATCTTATCATAATAGGAATTAAGAAAAGATAAGTATAATTAACAATTTATTAAACTTATTAGGATATAGTAATCCTATTTTACTATTTGATTCACTTAATGACTTAATGCAATGCACTCTATGATTATAAATTTATAACTTCATTCTGTGACTACTGTCAAAAATTCTGCACTACTGATCTACTATTCTAAATTATCTTCATAACATGTTTAATTTTACAAAATCATATTTAAGAATGTATCGTTGAATATGATCCCATAATAATACAACTCATTTGAATTTTGAACGATAAATTCTAAGTCTCGAGTTTCGCTAACGAGCATTCATAATCACATAAATATAATGCTAATTGACACATGCTCGTATATTGTCGTTACTTTTTCGTTTTGACTCATTGAGCAAATACAGATCAAGTTTTTAATCTTACAAAGACAAATATTTGAATTTTGATGTATGATCTCTTAACAAGTTATCAAATAACATTGATTCAATTACCAAAAATGTCGACTTGAGGCAACCTATTTCTATTTACCAACTCCAAATGTGACAAACATGAAGTTATAAACAAACACCAGAGTGTAAATAAAAATTTCATTATTTTCTTTCTTTTTTTTTTAATTTTTCAAGGTATATTTTGGTATTGGAGCTCACAAATGAGACCATTGACAAATGATTTGCCTTAGGTTAGTCTACTTATTTTGTCATTACATGAACTCAATTGAGATGATTAAAACTTGGCTTAACAACACATAATCCTTTGAATAATTGTACAACACATTCGATATAGGGTTAGGGATGAATTATATACTTGTATTTGTAATTTACTAACTTTCTTAGTAAATTTAGAACTAAACCCATATAATTTTTCATTATATTATATTATATTATTTATATATATATATATATATATATATATATAGTCAATTGTCATTAACGTATGAATTACAAGAGAAGTCTAGAATAAATGGGTGTGCCTAATTAAACGGTTTTTATCTTTTAAATATAATTGAAGAGTAAAGAACTAAAGATGGCTACACTGAAACACATACAATGATTTGAAATTAACCCAACTTGATTTATACCCGATTCGATTTACACCTGACCCGATATTGACCCAAATATTGAACTGAATCAAACCCGACCCAATTACACTTGAATCATACCCGATCTGAACCGGGCTACTGTAGACAACCCAAAATAGACCCGACCCGAATTCCACCCAAGCCGAACCCATACCGACCCGAACATGATACCTGTAAGTGACCTGAACCCAAACTTCACCCGCCGAACCAAACCCGTCCAGAACATGGTTGACCCGAAAGTGACCCAAGCCCAAACCGAACCCGAATCCGACTCGATCACAGTTGACCCGAAAATGACCCGAGCCGAACTAAAACCTGACCTATACTCAACCCAAATGACCCATTTACCAGGTCTAATTTTACTCCTACTTGAATGAAAACAAAATCCACCTGTCCCAACATACTAGTAGGCCCCCACTTCTCGTTCCTCCGTACACACCACCAACTTTTTCATCGGTTGTTTTCCCTGCATCAAAAACGCATGGACAAATTTGCCATTTACTAGCTCTTTGTGTAAAATTTAGTTTGATGGATATAAATATCAGTTGGTTATGAACAAACTCACAGTCAAATTAACCGAAACTTCTAGACAGGTGTAAGTACACTTTTCCTAAAGACTTTATTCGTCCCATGTGCAATAAGGCACAGTGAATATCTTTGGGATACAATAAAGTCTCCCCTATCTAGGTGTTGCACTCACGAAGATGGGATCCCAATTATCCAAGACATGACAGAAATTTGAAGGATTATGGTATTAGTATAACACCCTTGATTATGCCCATCTAAGGCATTACTTCAAACAGAGCCAAGTATTTATAGACAAATACATGTCTATTTATGAAAGGATGTTATCTTGTCATGAAAAGAAACTTATCGAAGAGGCACAATATTAGTTTAATACTTAATATACTTCTTCATTAATAATGTCTCTTCAAAATAATTAATGAAGAGATTAATTATCCCAAAATGCATTTTAATAATTATTTTATTAAGTTTCCATTTGTATGGAAATTACTCCAACACTAGCAGCACATTGGTGAAACCCTCGAGCCACCCATGCACCTCCACCATTATGGATCTTGCAGACCTTCCTCGCCGAACTCTAAAGAAATACTATCATAACTGAGTCAGACATGTCCCACTGAGATATTTGCCTCCATTTGTTACAATCAATTGGCTAATTCATGGCTTGATTTTGCCTCCACATGTCAGTAATCAATTGACTCATTTGTGGCTTGGGTTCTCATCTGCTTGCCATTTCTTCATGCAGTCAATGATGAGTTTTCTATTATTTTGATTGGGCATATGTTGTCCATTTGGGTTTTTTCCCTTCAAGAGTGAAAGATTTTCTTACTTAATTTTGGATACACACATAACATGTGTACACATATGTGTGTTTGTGTATTTACATACATACATAGATACATATATACATTTTTTTTAATGAAAGGCATTTATCGCTGATCGCAATGATTAATCCCCTGACCCCGCGAGCTTCACTTGAGGGTAATGGGCTGGTCAAGAATTGCTTTCCATTCCCAAAGGTCCAGGATTGAACCCTTGACCAATTGATTAAAGAACGAAGTGAGCTACCACTATGCCACAACCCCTTGGTTATACATATATATATATATATATATATATATATATATATATATATATATATATATATAAAAGTTTGTGCATGTGCTTATCCGCAGGATTTAAAATAAAAAAAAAATAATATGAATCTAATTGCTTGAAGGAGAAAACGTGAGAAATTAATATTATGACATAAAAAGTCACAATATATAATAACGAATATCTCACAATCCATTTATAATCTTGTTAAATATCGCCGACAACTAAAAATGATTACTATTTTCCTTTTAAAATTTTTTTTCACACGTACTTAACTATGTCATCAACTGTCTTTTCTTTTTTTTCTTTTTATATACTTATAAATATTTCTTTAATGCAGACAAGACATGTACGTATTAATCTTTTTTAATTCGTATTTTTGCTATTATAATTTTTCTTAAGTAGCTTTTGTAGTCATATAATTAGATTTAAGTTTTGCAACCACATAATAAGGATTGTCAATTAATTTTACTTTTACTGTGAGCTACATTAATGTGTACCTGACTAATATGCATCTATCTTATTCTATGTTTATCCATTTTCCCCCTCAATTAAGAGCTCACTTTGGGTAAAAAGTCATCTCTGTATATTAGTGTGGAATAATTGAAAGACCAACAAAAAGACTTTATTTTAAAAGCTATCACTTGTGAGACCACGTCTCATCTAAAGAATTAAATTTTTTTAATTTAGAAAAACGGTTTTGCTAAATGTCGTCCTAAGGGCGACGAATAAAAGAGTATTTATAACTATTTAGATAAGAATCTTATCTGTATACATAATAAAGATTTTTATAAGATCTCCTTTTTTATTAAAATTTTCAAGCCTGCCTGTGTTGGTCACACTCCAGGAACTACACTTTCATACTACACTCCTACCAACACCAAATTGTAATAGTCTTTCTAAAGCCTCCTTTTTCATTTAATTTGTCAGACTTGCCTAATTCTTCCCTATTTCCTCCTGTCCCTTTGCCTTTAATCGCTGCTCATAGTCAGACAATTCTGCCTCCATCTCCCTCCACTACTCGTCCCTCTCTGGCCACTCCTCTTCTCTCTCTTTCCAAATGCCCACTGCCCTCTCTCTCCACAGCCATCTCGTAGTCGGAAAACTCGATTCTCCTGCGAGTTCGAGATGCCTGCTTATCCTGCAAGTTCCCAAATGGACGATGCCCTTGTACGATGCCACAACTTCGGCGTCTGATTGTGGGTAGAAAGAAAATCATGTGGGCTCCTCTAACATCCTGGGTAGATTGGAAATCATGTGGGCTCCTCTAACGTCCTGGTTAGATCGGAATCCATGGTGCTCCTCCGTCATCCTCATCTTGTTCCTCTTTTCTGCATCACCTCTAGCAGGGCGAACAACTAAAAGGCTCTTCCAATCGTTGCATGCCCTCAAGATCCAGATCGACATAGGGAAGTCAGAGCACGGGGTGGTCTTCTCCGATTTTGGTTGGCATATGCGAATGTCATTGGAGTAAGACTTTGCTTCTAATAATTTCTTGTTGATTGCAATTTTTTGGGTTTTTGGTTCCCTGATTTGAGTTTGGGTTTGCATGCTCATAGAACCATGGATTCGAGTTTTATCAATGTACTTGAAAGAATTGGTAATGTTAGTTTGTTGATTTCGTGATCTGTTGTGGACTGTGTTTATGGGGTTTGAATTTTCTAAGGTGGGTTTGTTTCAATTGATAAATAGTATAATTCTTATGCTTGTTGGTTGGTTCTGGGTTATTTGCTTGAAAGTGCCACAAAAAACACACTCTGAAATAGAAAGATCAAAAAGATTGTACATGTGAAGTCTCAGATGCCTTAGGAATGAGATTAGAACAAGATGCTTCAAACCATTGAAATTCATTGCATATCCTAACGTTCCTATTATTGATCTAAGCTGACACCACAATTGTAGCATAATTGATGCAAGATCACAAACTAATGATAATGAAAGAGAGAAAAAAAACAAAATCAAAAGTGGTATTTTTTGCAACAGATGCCTAATCCTTCAAGCAAAATATGGGATTTAGTCCTATATCACTTGCCGAAACCTTTTGTCTCTTTTCGAAGGCATTGAAAACACCTTGGTCTAGAGTTACTTTTAATGGACACATTGGCTTTGTATGACCAGATTGTTTGCAAATTGAACAACTCTTGGTTTGCTTTTTGGCTTGTTCCTTTCCTCCTTTCAAGCGTATCTTTCTTGGGCGTCCTTTTGTTTTTGATTTCGGTGGGCATAAGACATGACCTCCATCTCTCAAATTCTCATCGATCTGAATACGATTTGGTTCTAAAACTTTCTCTGTTACCAATTCTTCTGCTTCACCGCTACTCTCTACCATATCAGAACGCCAACGCAAAGATAGATAACGTGGCGGTATGTGGAAACAATCCTTCTGAATGAACACCCGTAATATGTGACGACAAAGTATGCCCCAAAATTCAAAATTCTTACAGTTGCATAATGTAATGCTTCCATCCCACAAGACCATGTGCATTCTACCTTCTGATTTGTAGTGCTTTAAGATGAACTCCTTTCCGTTTTCATGGACAAGTGAATATTGGCTTGCTTTCTCAATTTCTTGTTGAAACTTTTTGAAAGCAAACGGTGTGAGGACTTGAAAAGCTTGCTCTTCTAGTGGCGACCTGGTTTTTAGAGAAGTTGGTCTAACTGTGGCCGTCATATTGTTATATCTACGCTTAAGCTCTATCTCTTTAATTGCAACATCCATCTAAAGTATTAATAGAAAAAATTCAAAAAAGGTATTAGTGTTAAATCTCTGTAAACTTGATATTAATAGAAAAAATTCAAAAAAGAAGATAAGAACCTGTTTAAAGAAGGCCATCAAACTAGTGTGAGAAGAAATAAATCTCTTGATGAAAGCATTTATACTTTCCGATCGACCTATCGTTGTCACCCCCCGAAAAAATAATCACGGAGATAGGTCGGTGCCCAAAAGTGTATGATTTGGTATAGTCCTTTGACATGCTTATTATTTTGCAAGTTGTATTTCTTGATAGTTAAAGGCCAATTATGCTCAAATTCTTCGGGAGAGTTCAACTTGTATATCATGTAAAACTCACCACACCAATTCTGATACTCACTACGAAGTAGAGCCGTGAGCCAACCACTAAACTTTGATGTAATATGCCATATACAATAGCTATGCTTTGTAGTAGGCATTTCACTTGCGATTGCTTCAGACATCCATGGATCTTGATCTGTTATAATTGTCTTTGGAGGCTTTCTCAATGCTTGAACAAAAGTCTACAATTGAAATGTAACATAACATTAGAATAAAAGTTTCAATGTTTACAAATAAAAAGATATGTATACGTACATATATGAAAAGAAAAGGAAAGAAAAAAACCTTCATTAACCACTTAAAAGTAGACGTAGTTTCATTGCGTAAGAGTGCACATCCAAATAGAATCATGTTTCCGTGGTTGTCGATGCCCACGAATATTGCACAAGGCATGTCATATGCGTTAACTTTGTAAGTGGTATCAAATACAACAACATTACCATACTTGTGATACCAATCGAAACTTTGAACGGGACACCAAAACAAGTGTTCAAGTCTCCTATCTTCATCTATGGTGTATGCATATTGAAACTTGATATTTTCTTCTTTTGATAATTTCATTCTCTCAATCAAGTCCATGGCATCATCAGGTGCAATAATTTTGTTCACCTTTGTGAACAGATTGTGGATATCCTTTTCAATGAATGGAAGGCCACCATGTTCGACCTTTTTTTCGAGCTCCATAACTCGAATAATCTGTCTAACCGAGAGTCCAGCTCCCTTGTATAACAAAATTTTTTCTTCATCCTCAGGTGTGATGACTCTATTACATGGGAGAAGGCGCATTTCATGAGGCAAAAGAAGTTCATGATTGTGTTGTTTGACAAACCTTGACACATGCTATTCTTCGGGGAATATTTCAAAGACTCTCCTTAAAGTATACGCATATGAGTATTGCACTCACATATGGAGGACTCTCTTTTCCTTTGATCTTTGGATGCGTCAATTATTTTGACAGGCTTTTTCCTTCCTCGATGACAAGACAAACCATGCCTCATTATCTTGTTATTTCTTTTATCATATCAATCTTTACGAATTCCAAAACCATGTCATTCAGCATAATTTTTATAGAATACAAGAGCTTCTTCTTCGCTACCGAATGTTTGACCAATGAAAGGTTCCTCGCTTTCGTCTGGGATTTCATTCGGATCAATATTCATTATGCCTGATGATTAGACTTGTAGCGAATAATATTTGGCAGTGTTTGTATTTAGAAAACGTATTGGAGAAGTATGGTATTTAAAGCCTCAGGTTCAGCATAAAAATTTTATTTTGCCGCCAATTGGGTATGCTGCCAAACTTTTTCATCAATAGAATTTTGTCTAATGCATTAAAGAAAGGTTAGAAAGTTTAGAATTATTGTGTAGTAAGAAATTAGGCAAGATAGAATTTCCATATAAAAACAAAATAGAATTGAGCCAAGATAGAAATTAGGCAAGGTTCCTAATGTTGCTGCCAAAGCTGTTGCCGTGAGTTCAATTTCCATAACAAAACTATTACAATTTGGTGTTCGTAGGAGTGTATTATGAGGAGTTTGACATTATTAGGCAAGTTAGAAAATTTAAATAAAAAAGGAGATCTTATAAAAATCTTTACCATGTATATAGATAAGATTCTTATCTAAATAATAATAGATACTCTTTTATTCGTCGCCCTTAGGGCGACGTTTAGCAAAACCATTAAAAAAATAATGAGATTATTTAAAGTTTTTTGGTTGTTCACGTGATGTTAGATTATCCTTTCCTCTCTAATTATCTAATCTTGTGTGAAATGGATATATTTAAATTTAAAGTTTTTAATTTTTAATTTAAGCCACAAATGTATTGTGAAATCAAATATGATAAGGTATTCCCTGAAATAAAGAATATACAAATTGTTAAAAATCCTCTTGTGCAATGCAATAGAAAACCATGAAAGAGAAATGAACTAGTTAAAGGGCAAGCTCATCAAAACCATTTATTTTTTATTTCTTTTTTTGGGGGGGGGGGGGTTGGATGGGCTCTCTTTTATTTATCTATTTCCAAAAGATAGTTCTCATATTTTTAAAAAGAATGTACTATCTTTCACTCATTTGAAAAGAGCAAATGACCTTTAGTATCAATAATAATTTACAAGGACAATGGCCATAAACTTCAACAAATATTTTTTTTTTTGAAATGAAGAAAAACACATAATTATTGTAGAGAGCATATCCATACTAATTCTTGAGCATATTCAAAAGTTGGAAACAATTTGCTTCCACCATCAATCATGGTGTATGTAGTAAGCTCTATCACAATCAAACCATTTTCCATACTATTCAAATTAGATCTTTCATAAATTAAACAAGTAACAAAATCAAAAATTTGACCACCATAAATTCTTTATAGTCCTTATGGAAAACAAAAATTGAAAAAGAAAATTAAATTATGCAATAAGGGAAAAACAAAAAAGTGAAACTAAAACATTAAAACTAAAAATATACCAAAACAATACCAATAAACTAAACAAATTGGAATGATATATAAAGAACTATTTCTAATGAGAAAAAATATTGTTGGTTGCTCCTAAAGTCACAATTTTAGTTTATCCCATCTAAATAAGTTAGTCTCTTATAATTATCTATCCTAAATTGCAAGAAACATAAGCACTGTCATGATGCTAAATGAAAGGTGAAACATAAATACAATAGATCAAGAGAAATGCAATGAAGGTGGTCAAAAGAGAAAATACATGTATCAAGAAGACAAGAAAAATATGAGATAAATGACAAAATATTTTTTTTTTGTATCAACAGTAGTTTTTATTTCATTTTGTTCACTATCATCCAGTTATGAAGGACATATACAAAGGAGGTCCGTTGTTGTGAACAAAAGAAATTTATCCTTTGCAATTTTGATAAATGAGTCAATATCTATAAGTGGAATAAAAAATACAGAATTTGACAATAAAAAGGACAAACACTGTGTAATTAGAAAGGTCTGTCATAAATTAATCATATCTAAGTTCACAGGATAAAGCTTAAAACACTCAAAAAATATAAAGTAAAAACCTCTATCTATAAATTAAAGAACATAAGTTTATTAATATTATACAAAAGTTTAAGTAATCGGGTGCACCAAAGTAGGGATCACATCATGTCAACCACTCCCCAATAAAAAATGGACTAAATAAAAAAATCCAAATTGACAAATTTAATCAAATCAGGTTTAAAATGAAACCAAGAAAAACCTCACCAATATTTACATTCTTCGTTTGCTTATTTTTGCTACGCATCTTCTTAGGTTTTGCTTTTGATGCAATTGAATTCGAAATTTTAAACTACACAAATGAGATCAAGAAATAAGATTTTAGATTTAAAAAACAAGAAAAACTTACCATGATTACTTGAAGACTCATTTAAGACAAGATAATTGATGAATAGAAATATCCATTTTTCCCACCGCCAACCGTTAAGGGTATACAATGTTGATAAATAGCTTTAGTAAGCGAAAGTATAGGATTCAAAAAAAAAAAAAAAGGTCAGAACTATGGGATAAGAAGGGAGAGCAAAATCAGAATGGTAGACAAAATTTTGTTCCTTCCATTTTGGTGAATAAGACACGAGATCAAACTCACACTAATGGTGAGAACAACTTAACTCACATTAGATGTGAAAACAAACTAACTCACACTAGATATGAAAACAATCTAACTCACACAAATGATGAGAAAAATGAACAACTCAACTCTCATAACTAGAGAAAAATTTTATTTAAAAGAGACACAAATATTAGTAAATATCTTATGAATGAATAAAACTTCAAAAAGAATGAAGATTGGGACTTATCACCAGCAATTATGATTGATGAAAGTCCCTTATTGAAATAGATGAAAGTTTGGATTTTTAGTAAAGAGACCAGAATTTTTATTCCCTCAATTATTAAGACTTCCCAGAAAGTCTTTTTTATTTCGCAAAAATAAAAGGACTTCCTAGAAAGTTATTTCTACTTTTGTCCCCAAATTCTCAAAACAAGTAGTTTAATTCACATGGGCTTTTTTTTCCCCCCAACTATTCTATTTGCACACACTTGGGCACCAAATGTGACACCGACACCACGTGGCTTGCCCCTTTGAGGGTTTTTTTAAAAATGTTCCTTCCCCCTCTTTCAACAAAACACATAAAATAGGTCCGATTCCATTGAAGGTCTAAAGCAAATGGTGGTGACTAGTTCATGACCCTCGCCCATTGTCTTCGGCAAAACAACCTATATTCTAACAGCAAAGCCACCAGATTTTTTGAAAAAACCCAAAGGCAATGCATCTCATTTTGGTCATCGAGAATCCCAAATCTGAAAAATATATCACATTTATGGATAGCGTGGAATTAAAGTAATACTAATTAGAAACCTCACCAATTCCGCTCATTCACCCGCCAGTGAGCGGTCAACGGAAAAGTAGCCAGTGGTGTTAAAATGCAGCACCAAGTACGATGACCTTGAGCAAGCGGCTGTTGACCCACCAACAATTTCGCCGGAAATAATGGGAGGCATTCATATTGAAAGTAAGGAATGTTAAGCTGAACATGAGAGAGAAAGTTTGAGCTTTCCTGTAGCCATGGTGATGGTGTGGATGATTGAATGTTGCTGAACTTCGAGAGATCTTCCTCAAGCAAAAGATGAGATTGTGTTAGTTTCCTTAAACTTATAATGTATTTTATAAATATGTTTTCAAGAAAGTTAAAAAGGAGTTGGTCCATTAGTATATTTATTATATTATAATTGGATCTACCTTAGAATTATTATTATTTAAATGTGTTGTGTTTTTAAAGTGGATACTGACATGTTAATATTGCTTAGGCATAATGTCTTTGAGCTAGTTTAGTATTCAAATTTAAATATGTAATCTTTATAATATTATATTTTGAAATTCAAATTTGATTATCAAATTATGATTCTGTATATGTCAATAATTATGAAATAGTCAAGATTTGCCTAAATTTGTTAATATCTTTTAAGATCATATTTTGAAGATTATTGCTTGATCAAATCAGCTACTAGATAACATTATCAGCAAGATTTTCAGCCTAAAATCAAGCAAGTAGTTGTTAGAAACCAAGATTATAGTCGTTGAACAAACTGCAAGAATTCAAGGGCTTGACAGCTGCATCTCAAGGCCTTGAAATCATATTAAAAATCATATAATTTTTTTCAAATGCAATGGTTACTTTCCTTAATGACCTCCCAATCTCTCCAATAGTAGTGATTATCGCCAGCTGAAGATGGCACAAAGAAAAATATAAGAGTTCATATTGGAAGATCATTTCACTTACCAATATCCTACTCTCTTGTGCTAGTTCATTTGATTATTTTCTATTGAGAGCTATGTTGTTATTGATCAAGTGCTTATTGTAATTCTTTGTATTAGATTAGGTTGATTAGTTAGAGGGTTGATTACCTAAGTGCCGTTGAGAAGCAACGCGTACGTTGGGGCACTTGGAGTTGTAGGGTCAACTCGTAGGCTGCACAATTAGTGAATCATACTGTGCAATCGACCGACCTAATAAAAAAGAAGAAGATTATTAGATGTGGCGAACCTCTATAAATAGTGTGTTTTGTCCATATTTATTTTTCTGCATTTCTATGTCGATTATTTTGTGACTTTGATCATCACCGTAATAATTCCCTCTAGGGTGATTTAACTAGCTAAATCGGGCAAAAAATTGGTATCAGAGCTAGCACTATTTTTTTGAAGACTTTACCGTCCAATAGTTCAATCACATGACTAGTTATGATTTCAACTTTGATCGTCCTTCACTTTTTAAAGGTATTAATTATTTTTTGTGGTAGGAAATAATTACACTTTATGTCATGCACAAGGATCTCAATCTTTGGAAGATCATAGTCAAAGGTCAAATAGTTCTTGAGAAATCGAAGATGAATATAGTGAAGATGATTACAAGCGAATATTGAAAAATTTCAAAGCCCTAAATATTTTATATTGTGCTCTTAGTATTGATATTTATGAGTTTATCTCACATTGTGATAGTGCCAAGGAGATTTGGAAGACTCTTTATTATTTGTACGATACTAATCAAAATGTGGTGTTGAGCAGATTTATGGCACAGGATAAAATAATCATGGATGCACATGTTAAGCAAGTGGAGGATTATCAACTACATGAAGAGCAAGAATATAGAAGTGGTGATCCAATTCAAGGCCTTATAGCTAATGATGTTAAGCATGCCCAAATTGAGCAGTTGCTTGAAAATGGTGAGAAAAATAAAGATTGCTGTTATTTATCTATTATTCAAAGTGGTAAGTATGAGGTAAAATCTATGCTTGAATTTTCAAATGACAGTTTGTCTCCAAGTTGTCATATTTATGATGATTTAAATACCACACTAAATTTTCAACATTCAAAATTTCTTGATTATGGTGTTAAATCAAGCAAATGTGCCAAGATTGAGGGAAAGAAAAATTTTCCCTCAATAATTTTTCTTATTTCTAACAATTTTAAACCCAAGAAGAAAAGGATATTAAGATTTGGTCCAAGAGCTTCATTTTGAAGAAATTAACAAAGAATCCACATGTTTAGGGGAAGTTATTGATTCCTATTTTAGGTAATAATAATCAAGTTTTGATAGCATTTAATTCTTCTGAAAATTCAAGTGGAAAAGAAAAAAACTGGAGGTTCAAGATGGGATATGATAAGTTATGGTTGCAACAAGTAAAAATAAGTTAAGTCCACTTGTTGCGTCATTGCCCAAATTTCAAGGCCCTGAAATACAATCTATGACCTTGAAAATTAGGTAGAAGTTAGGATGTTACTGCCTGTAAATAACTAAAACTCTAAAGCTTGAATTTTTACATCAATATCTTGGATAGTGATAATATTTGGATTCTTGCTAAACAGAAGGTGATGTTACTTTGAATAATCTACTTCCTATTTAAGACATTTTGATTTCAAAATTTTGAAGTTTAATTTACTTAATTATCCTTGGAATGTGAGCATGATTAATATTCCATCACATTCTATACTGTTATGACATATGATTATTTTTATACATAGATGATACCATGTATGCGATCTTTTTTTTTTTTGGTTGAGTCCATAATTGTTATGATCTGTAATATTTACATACATGATATTACTTATTTCTACAAGGGAATAATTATATTACTTGATTATTCTACTATGACCTTGATTCGTTCTTGAAGGGAGAGAATTGTTGTATTGATGCTCTTATATGTTGATCCCTTCCAATGCTCATGAGAATATCAAGTCAATGCATGCATGTTAGGATATATCATTTGTTCACAAGGTTAGTGTTCAATCCCTTATATTTTTTTTATAAGTGCTATAGATTAAGGGGGAACATCTTTATACGTCATTGATTTAGTAAGGGGTAGCTATATGTCTTCAGGACAATTCTCGATCTACATGCTTCGATTTTTTTTTCTCCTTCTTATGCTACATTTTTTTATGAAATATAGAAAGAGGGAGAAAGATTAAGGCAAACTAATTTATTTATTTTGCATGGGTAAGTTCATAAGATCTATTTTTCTTGGGTTTTGTCTTTCATCAAAGAGGGGGATATTGTTAACTTCCTTAAGCTTTCAATGTATTTTCCAAATATATTTTGATAAAAGACAAAAAAGAGTTGGTCAATTGGTATGTTGGATTATCGTAGAATTGCTATTATTTAAATATGCTATGTTTTTAAAGTGGATATTAGAATGTTAGTATTGGTTATTGTTAGCTTCGTTTAAGCTTACAATATGTTTTATTGATATGTTTTGATGGAAGACAAAAATGAGTTGGTCTATTAGTAAGTTTATTATATTATATTTGGACCTACCTTAGTATTTCTATTGTTTAAATGTGTTATGATTATAAGTAGATATTGGCATGATTGATTTTATATTATGTATCACAATATCTTTGAGATAGTTTAACTTTCAAATTTGAATATGTGATCTTTATGATAATATGTTTGGTGATTCAAATTTGATTATGCTATTATGAGTTAAGATATATATGCCACTTTATTAGGATATTTGCCTAACAAGACTTTGATTTACCTTGATATTTGCTCAACAAGATTTTAGGATCAATGATTGATTTCGTGCTTGATACTTCCTTTAATTATGGAAGACAATTGAAAAGGATTCCTAGAATATCTCCAATCATCCAAAAATAAAATTAGCCGTTGGAAGGAATTGCTTACTGAAGTTGCAAATTTTTCAAGGCCATTGAACTGTGTTTTAAGGCCTTGAACTGAGATAAAATTTCGCATGGGCCTAATGGCTAGTTTATAACGGCTCTCTCAAGGGTTTGCTATAAATATTGAAGCATCTTGAAGGCTGAGGCACAAGGAAAAAAACATAACACAAGAAGAAAAGACATGCACTGCACTTGCAAATCAAGAGGAGGAATTTGAGCTCACATTGGCGTATTTATTTCGTTCTCTGCCAAAGAAGTGTATCTTATAGTTGTTATCTTTCTTCTATTGGTTGGGTTGATTAGTCGGAGGGCCGAATACCCAAATACGGTTATGGAGCAACACGTACGTTAGGACACCTAGAGTCATAAGGTTAACTCGTAGGTTGTACGATTAGTGAATTGTGTGTAATCGACCAACCTAATAGAAGAAAAATGTTCAAAATTGCATCAGCGAGGGGCACTTGTGGGTAAAGGAGTAGGCGTAACCGAACCTCTACAAATAGCGTCTTTTGTCCGCATTTCTATTTCAATTATTTCGTGACTTTGATTATGACCCTATTCTTTCCCCTCTAGGGTGATTTTACTAGTTAAACCGTGCCAACAATTGGTACCAGAACCGGAGCTATTATTTTAAGACTCAACCGTCTATAGCTAGATCCATGGCTAGTTTATTAAATGCTTCTATCAGTTGTCCTCCGATATTTGATGGTACTAATTTTTCTCTTTGGAAGTGCATGACGAAATCATTTATTAGATCCATCGATTTTGATTTTTAGGACATCATTTCAAATGGTCCTTTTATTGCAAATTGGACAAAAGATGATGGAGTAATGCTATCAAGCCAAAGAGTGAATACCCTCAAGATGACTACGAGATGCTTAAGAAAAATTCTAGAATTTTATATATTTTGCAATATGCTCGAAATGATTAAATATTTAACCATGTTTGCTATTGTGAGACAGCTAAAGATCTTTGGGGGAAACTCACATTACTATACAAAAAAAACAAGCTAAGAAAATCCCAATTCATCAAGAGCGGACAATATGCTTAGCAACTTGAGTGATGAAAAAGAGATTACTCATTTTTATCTAATGGCAAATGAAGAAATAGATCGGGATGCAAGTAACAATGATGATGATAATGCTTGCACAAGTGATGATGAAGAAGGAGATGAGTAAATGAAATATGACATTCCGAATGAGGTATATGACTCTCTTCATAGTTATTCTAAATATAAGTTACCAAAAGTCTTACTTTATTATGTTAGACGTCAAGAAAGACACATTTCTAAAATTAAAGATTTGAAGAAAAATAATTTTGAATTGCCCCTAGAAAATGTTGAATTTCGAAAATCAAATGATTTAGTGTCTAATGATTTAAAAAGTTTTCAAGAGAAAGTTGTCTATCTTGAGAAAGAAAAAGATGAGCTCCAAGTGATCAGGTGCGTCGATCTTGAAAAAATTGTCTTAAAATTTTTAAAAGGAGAAGGGAATTTAAATAAAATTATTGGCACACAAAAAGCGTCATTTAACAAAGAAGGAATCAATTTTAAACCATTCAATAAAAAGAAGTGTTATACAAAATTCTTTTTTAAATCGACTTACTATAAAGTAAAACTTCTATTACTTGCAATTGTTGTTGCAAAATAGGACATATTTCAACTTATACTCCTATTAAAAGAAATGGTCCTAATAGCACACAAATTTGGGTATCAAAAGTAACAAGGCCATCCATAGTGGTGAATAATTACGATGACGGAGCTGAATTTTCTAAATATATTTTGAGAAAGGTATAAGTTTATTTTACAGGGAATTTTTGATCCACATCAGAATAAAACATGAAATTGCGAAATCAGATGTTTGAGGAATGTTGAAGAACTCGTGGAAAATAGTTTATGGTCCAAGAAGGTTGAAATAATAGGTAATCAGTTCAGTGCCCAGATTTCAAGGCCTTGAACTGTAGGCAGAAACTGAAAATTTTGGTGTAACTGAATCAAGGGCTTGAATTTCTATTTCAACAACATGAATAGAAATCAAAATTTGAATTCTTACCAAATGGAAGGTAATGTTTGCATGATTTAATTCCTATATGAGAAATTTTGATTTTCAAATTTTCAAATTTTAATTTGCTTAATTATCTGGGATAGGTGAACATGATTAATATTACGTGATGTTTTGAGCTATTATGCCATGTGATTATCTTTATACATAGATGATATGTTGTCTATGATCTCAATATATTTGTCTCTAACATTATGCTCCCTCGCATTTACATAAATGATATTGCTTCTTTCTATAAGGGAGAATTATATTACTTGATGATTTTTTGATAATCTTGATTTATTTTTTGAAGGGAGAGAATTGTTGTATTAATGTTCTCATATATTGATCCCTTGCAATGCTCATAAGAGTATCAAGTCAATGCCGCATGTTAGGATATATTATTTGATCAAAATGTTAGTGTTTAATCCCTTATATTTTTTTATGAGTGCCATAGATTGAGGGGGAGCATCTTCACATGTCATTGATTTCTTAATGTGGAGCTATATGTTTATGCCATAATTTTTTATACGCTTTGATTTTTCTTTCTCCTTCTCATGCTACCTTTTTGACGAAATACAAACAGGGGGAGAAGTATTCGAAAAGCTTTTGTGGTGTGTCATTCAAAATTATATTGATTGTTATTTCTATTGGGTTTTGTCTTTCATCAAAAAGGGAGAGAAGGTTAGCTTCCTTAAGATTACAATGTATTTTATTAATATGTTTTAATGAAAGACAAAAATGAGTTGGTCTATTGGTATGTTCATCATATTATATTTAGACCTACCATAGCGTTTCTACTGTTTAAATATGTTATGATTATAAGCAAATATTGGCATGATTGATTTCATATTATCTGTCACAATATCTTTGAGATAGTTTAATATTCAAATTTGAATATGTGATCTTTATGATATTGTATTTTGTAATTGAAATTTGATTATGATATTATGAGTTAAGATGTGCCATTTTATAAGGGATATTTACCTAACAAGACTTTGATTTACCTTGATATTTGCTCAACAAGATTTTAGGATTAAGGATTGACTTGGTGCTTGATTCTTGCTTTAACTATGGAAGCCAATTGAAAAGGATTCCTAAATATCTCCAATTAGCCAAAAATAAAATTAGCCATTGGAAGGAATTACTTGCTGAAGTTGTAAATTTTTTAAGGACACTAAACTGTGTTTCAAGGCCTTGAACTAAGCTAAAAATTCGCATGGGACTAACCGCTAGTTTATAACAGCTCTCTCAAGGGTTTGCTATAAATTGAAGCATCTTGAGGCTAAGATAAAAAGAAAAAACATAACACAAGAAGAAAACACAGGCACTACACTTGCAAATCAGGAGGAGGAATTTGAGAAGAGTTTGAGCTTACATTGACATATTTATTTTGTTCTCCACCAAAAAAGGTGTATCTTATAGTTCTTATCTTTCTTTTTAGTGGGTTTGGTTGATTAGTAAGAGGGCCAACTGCCCAAATATGGTTGGGGAACAACGTGTATGTTGGGACACCTAGTGTTGTATGGTCAACTTGTAGGATGTACGATTAGTGAATCGTGTGTAATCGACCGACCTAATAAAAGAAAAACGTTCAAAATTCCATTGGCGAGAGGCGCTCGTGGGTAGAGGACTAGGTGTGGCCGAACCTCTATAAATAGCGTGTTTTGTCCATATTTATTTTTTCACATTTCTGTTTCAATTATTTTGTGACTTTGATTATCACTCTATTTACCCCGTCTAGGGTGAAAGCCAAATCGGACCAACACTTAGTTGCAATATCTTTGAGATAGTTTAGTATTCAAATTTGAATATGTGATCTTTATGGTATTATATTTTGTGATTCAAATTTGATTATGAGATTATGATTCTCTATGTCAATACTTTTGAAATAGTCATGATTTACCTAAATTTGTTAATATCTTTTGAGATCATATTTTAAAGATTATTGCTTGCTCAAATTAGCTACTAGATAACATTATCAACAAGATCTTTAGCCAAAAATCAAGAAGTAGCCATTAGAAATTAAGATTATAGCTGTTGAGCAAACTCCAAGAATTCAAGGGCATGACAGCTGCATCTCAAGGCCTTGAAATCATATTAAAGTTCATCTTTCTTTTTTCAAATGCAACGGTCACTTTGCTTAAGGACCTCCCAACCTCTTGAATGTCATTGGCTATAAATAGGGAGACCTTTACAACTGAAGATGACATAAGACAAAAATACAATAGCTCATATTGGAAGATCATTCACTTACTGATATCTTACTCGCTCGTGCTAGTTCATTTGATTATCATCTACTGAGAGTTGTGTTGTTATTGATCAAGTGGTTATTGTAATTCTTTGTATTGGGTTAGGTTGATTAGTCGGAGGGCTGATTACCCAATTACAGCTGAGGAGCAACGCGTACGTTGGGCGCCTAGAGTTGTAGGGTTAACTCGTGGGTTGTATGATTAGTGAATGGTGTGTAATTGACCTATCTAATAAAAGAAAAAGGTTCAAAACCCCATCAGGCAGGGGCGCACGGGGGTAAAGGACTAGGCGTGGTCAAACCTCTTTAAATAGGATGTTTTGTCCACATTTACTTTTATGCAGTTCTATGTTAATGATTTTGTGACTTTAATCATCACTCTATTCACCCTCCCTCTAGGGTGATTTAACTAGCTAAATCGAGCCAACAAATTGGAGTAGTTAAATTTAGATTCATCAAAACTGAGTAGCTTTGGAGGGGGTGGTTTCATCAGCAGGGGATTAAAAGTGATAGAAGGGGGAGGCTAGAGACTGAGAGAGATAGAGGGGGGAGAAGACAAAGGGGCGAAAAGCCCACTGTGTACTAATTTTGGACTAAAAAATTGAAGAAAACGTAAAAGATTAGTATGGCCAGTGTACTTTCAGGTGTCTCAATCGTTGTGTATTTAGAATTTTTTTAAAATCAAAATATATATGGCATCTTAAATTAAGGATGACAATTGACGGAAATAAGAGATCACAATATTTTTTTTATCTATTCTGAATATATGTAAGCGGAAAAAATTTAAAATATTTCCAAACATTGTCTAAGTAAATATATATATTTTTTTTGATAGAAATGTTTAAGTAAATAAAATTGGCCAATCTTTAAACTCAATATTTTTTTTTGTGTATTTAGAAATAAATAAAAGATAGTTGTGAAAAATACATCATTTCATCATTATGCATGTAATAGTTATTTTAGTATCCTATTGTCATTAATTAAAATTTCAACTAACTTTTCATGGTAATATAAGGTCATTTTCCCTTTGTTTTTCCTTTTTTGATGTCGAGTTAAAGACGGGAATAAGTCTTAGAATTTGAAGCCACATGTACACAGTGTAGTTGTAGTTGGCTAAGAACATTCCCAGCCAGAGTTCCGAATTTTGGAACTCTGGCCTGCCACGTCAGCAAAAGTTTTACAATTTTGGAACTTAAATTCCATCACTTCTCCAACCAATGGAACTCATTTCAGGACAAATGAATTAAATATTTTATTTTGGATCCACTTTATAACACATAATTATTTTTTTAACTACCTAAATAATATTTAGACATTTAAAAAAAAATAAATTTAAAAAATTACAAAATGACAAAACTAAAAGGGGCACGCGGGGAGAATCGCCTGTGCGTTCTCCCCCCCGTTTCCCACGCAATTCCCCCAGGCTGCCAAGCAAAGTTTGCCATGCATGGGGACACGCGGGCCCCCTTGTCCCACGCGGTCCTGCGGCTGCTACTGCTCTAACAAGTACATGTTTACAAGGTGTGGTGCTTCAAGTACAGAGGCTACCTTGAATGTTTCAATGTAGCAATGGAACATGAGTTTTACTTAGGTAGTGTTTGATTGGAGGGAAATCATTTCCTAGAAAATAATTTTTTAATTTTTTGTTATTTGATACAATAAGGATGGCCCCCAACTGAGGAAAATGATTTCCTTTTTGAGAATATGGAAAGTTGATTTTCTTCCTTCAACTCTTTGATGATGTAGTCAGCTGAAATTTGGGTGCAAAATTAAATTTCAATAGTTTCGATCGAAACTTGATAATCCGATGTGAAATATTAAAATAACCTTAAATCTAAATTTTGAGCTCAAATTTCTTTCATTTGGTTGATATTTGTCTCTACCACGATAGTTTAATCGATATTTTTTACCACTAAAAACAATTCAGTTGACTTGCTACTAAAATAATTTTAACAGTTTGGATCGAAACTTGATCATCAGATAGAAAATATTGAAATAGGCTCAAATGTAGAATTCGAGCTTGGTGTTCTTTCATTTGGCCAACATTTTTTTGCATAACGACAATTCAATTGATATGTTTCGCCATTTAAACAATGCAATCAATATTTTTCACTAATAGAACAATTTCAACAATTTGGATCAAGATTTGATCATTGGATAAGAAAAACTACAGTTTCCTTCAATCCAGATTTTGAACACGATATTCCTTCATTTGGTCAATATTTTTCTCCGTCATGACAATTCAATCAACATTTTTTGCCACTTAAACAATTCAGTTGATGCGTTTCGTCATTAAAACAATTTTAATGATTTAGATCGAAACTTGATTTATCTAATATGAAGTATTAAAAAAAACTCAGATATAAATTTTAAACTCAAAATTCTTTCTTTTAGTCAACATTTATCTCTAATATGACCATTCAATCAATATTTTTCATCATTGAAGCAATTGAGTTGATGTTTTCCTTTTTTCTATGGAAAATGATTTATATTGTACTAAACAACAAAAAATGTGATGATAATCAATTTTTCTTGGAAAACATTTTCCAAATAAAGTGATTTTCCAAGAAAACCATTTTCCTTCCAACCAAATACTACCTTAATAAAATTAAATTAAGAGAAAGATGAAAAAAGGCTTAGGTTGTGATTTCACCATCTAATAGGCAAATAGAACAAGTCTAGCTCTAACTTACCCAACTTGATATTAGCGATTAGGAGTAGTAAGTTACACTATTAAAGCTCACCTTAAGGGCTAGTCTAATTGGATTAACTACATATTTTCATAAGGTTAGCCCAATACTGCCACAAGAATAAAAATTACAGACCTAGCTAGGATTTGGATAATTTTCTTGTCAAAATCTCAACTATTCTCTCTAATTACGCTAGCAAATTAGTCAAATCTTTCAGCACAATTCAATCATCCAAAAAAATGCATAAAATGTTTTTCAAGAATTTCATTCAAGACTTGATAGACTTGAGAGAAAAAACCTAAAATTCAAGCAGAAACTAGGCATGATTGTGCGAATACAAGATTAATCACCAACAGAAGGGCTAATCACAATCAAAGCAAAATTTAGCAAGTAGTTGACGCAAAATCACAACCAAACATCGGCTGTAACTAAGCTGAGCTAGCAAACATGAAATAAATAAAGAGAACTAGTCTAACAAAATATGATATCTACCAAACTAATTAACATGACATCATAGTAAAAAGTAAGCATTTAAACTAAGCACGATGAAACACGAACACTAAAAGTATGACAATCAGATACACATACAAACATAAATTAAAGAGAGAGGAGAGAGAAAAACATAGGATCCGTTTGGACCTTAGAGTATTTGGTGGAAAGAAAAGAATTTGAGAAAGTAACTTTTTTTCTTGTATTTGGTTTAGGGAAAATCACAACGAAAAAAATACGAAGGAAAATTAGGTGAAAAATTTGTTAGAAACAAGTGATAAAATTTTTCTTATAAAATTGTGAGAAAAGACGTTTGAGAAAAGTTCCCAAAAGAATTGTCGACTTCTTCCAACCATGCATTTCTTAGATGATATCAGCATGATTCAAGTAATTAATCAACATTCAAATTTCTCATTCAAATTCTTGTATTTTTTCCTCAATCCAAATAAGAGAAAAAAAAACTCATTTTCTTCCTTATTTTTTTCCTTCACATTTTTTTCCTTTCAAATTTTTTTTCCCCCACTAAATTTTCTAAGGACCAAACGGACCTTAGTTTTTTTTTAACTTGAAAACTCCAAAATCACTTATCTTCAATGATAATTGATTGAAGGAAAATGATAAATGTCTTGGACTAAAGACAGTTAAAAAATGTTTTATTTTTATTTAAAATGTATATTATTACATATTACATTAGCAAAAATGGTATGATTGAATGGTGGAAGGATGTCAAAACTTACAAATTCTATAAAATTATCCTTTTATATATAATTTTTCACATTTACAAAATTACACATATAATATGCCTTCATAAATGGAGTTGATGCGGTTAGGGTGTCAATTTGTATTTGTTGGCGTAATCAACAAATATTAAAGTTTTACAACTCATAATAAGTTGTAATTATTAAAAATTTGATAATTTTAAATAATAAAGTATATTAATTTGAGTTAAAATATCTTACAGCAAGACACATATCATCACCCCTTGATTGAAACTTTTGTGAGCTACCCTAAATTGTTGTCCACCAAATAGTATTTTTGAAGGTAATGTAAACCCTGAAAATTGAGCTTTAAAAGCGGACAAAAAGCTCCTAATAAATGACCCAACCTAAAACGCAGTTATATAGAGAACCAAGAAAGTGGGTAACACATGGCTCGTGTCATGACGTTGAATCACAGTAAAAAATGCAGCACAGCAATAGGTACAGGAAGGAGGTCACAATCGTACACGACCTTGTTTGTTGACATAGTTGGATGTGTCATACACTGGCCATGCTTGCGCTTCTCGATAGCTGCAGAGGCAGAGGGACGATCTTGAATGCTACAAGGCCTCTCTTGTCTTGAAGGTTTGTAACTCCATAAAGGTACACGGCAATGTCCGAATTGAAGGGCCTCACAGATGGTTAATGGGCTTGCGGCAAGGTGCACATTGAACATATAAGGCGCTAAAAGATGCTCATGACATGAGTACTAGATCTGAGAGGCTGTTTCATGGGTTTGCGGCAAGGTGCACGTTGAACATATAAGGGGCTAGCTGAGACTCATGACTTGAGTGCTTGATCTGAGAGGCTTTGTAAATAGTTCATGTCAAGTTGCAGAGGGTTCATCTTTGGTTACTCTAAGGTGGGTCTAGAACATCCAAAGCTCCACTTGTTGGCTTTTCACAATTTTGATGCAAGCTTTCTGGC
This sequence comes from Selenicereus undatus, assembly GCA_017589665.1. Classification (NCBI taxonomy): domain Eukaryota; kingdom Viridiplantae; phylum Streptophyta; class Magnoliopsida; order Caryophyllales; family Cactaceae; genus Selenicereus; species Selenicereus undatus. The sequence continues at coordinate 21,927,368 of JACYFF010031956.1, forward strand.
ACTTGCTTGATTCGACTTTTCACCTACAAAAGTAATTGAAACAAGTAAAAATCCAAAAAAATACCATCATTTTCAAGAACAATTAGGTGACAACAATGTAAAAGACATGACATGCTAACATGCCCAAATTAAGAGGGGTTGGGAAGTTTGAGGAAGCTGCAAAAAAAGGCAAAGGGAGAACTGAGGGTTGCAAATGAGGAGTTGATTATATCGTGAATCAAAATTCATAGGTAGTGGAGTGTACAACATCCATGGATATACATCCATGGATGAGGCTTTGTTTGATATATACTATGTGCACTGGTGAGAACCTTGGTCGCATCGCTGCTAGTAGAGGGAAAAACTTAAAGTTTAGGGTGTCAGTATGTTCACATGAACTTATATAGTGATGATGTACAAATGCAATTTATTTGGTGGAGTTGACATTGCAAGCGTATAGACACTGTGGAGTAGGCAAGTCATGCAAAATCCAGAGGGGAAACTTTTTGGTTTTGTAGGGGGGGAAGAGAGACGAAAGGAACGTTTACGATACTAGATGCTTATAGTGTGCACACTAACTCAAAATGTCAGAAGAAGGATGTATCGGCCTTATGGTGTACCAACAACTTAGAGGTGGACAGAGAGGAAGACCGATCAGAAGGTTCGATTCTTGGATACTGTCGAAGTGATAGCTGAGAGCAGAATAATGCAAGATTGGTGACGTCGCCCTATAGTTGTGAGAGGGAGATTTCTTTAGTTGGGTGCTAACTATGCTGGAACCACGACCATCGACAAGAGAGGGGGGGGCGCCCGGGGAGCATTTATGTTACTAAGTTTACTGCCGCCCAATTACAAAGATTAAGGTAGAGAGTGATGATTGTGAATTTTTTCTAGTTATAATAAATCCAACTTATTCGTAAGTGTAAAAAGATATTGCAAAGAAGCGAGTAATCAGGTGTTGATCCCACAAAATGATCACTAAAAAATTTAATAATTTTCTAAACTAACTCTATTACAAATATTGAAATTAGAAGCTGGTGAATTAAGCTATGGCTATATTAATTGAACTGAATAAAGTAAATTAAAATTTACTACTAATGACACCAGAAAAATATTTTAGGATCTCGACTTCTTCACTAAATTTTGCAATATTGGCAGTTAATAATAATAGTAAATCAATTGATTTCTTAGTGACTAAGTTGAAAGCATTAGTTCAGATATTAAAAATGAATTATAGCCACTTAATGACATGTCCTAATTATTTTTTAGTATGAATCATTCACACATTAAATAATCCATCTGATTTTGACATGAATTATCCAAATTGACATAACCCATGTAATTTCTAGCATTGAGCATTCGATAAATTGACCATAGTTATAACCATCACTGCATAATCAGCATATTACACTACAAGATCAAGCATGTATAAGCAAAACTTGTATAAATCAACCACACTAACAACATAATTAGTAAAATCAAGTTGTATAAATCATGAAATTCAACTATTCTAGCTAAGATTGTGCAATCATGAGAACCAAATAATCTCAAATTAAACATATAACACCCAATCTACTAAAACAGGTCTCCAAATCCTAGACTAGTTAAATTAACTAAGCATAAAACAAGATAAAATAACAAGAGAGTTATACCAGCAACCATGTTGCCGCTCTTAAACTAGCTAGCTTCGAATTCATCGGTGAACTTCCGATTGTGCTCCCCAAAAAATGATGTTGCTACTGCTCTTGATCTCTATCTCTTGCTATCTATCCAGCCAAGAAAACCCCAAAAAGAACCGAAAAAAGGATTGAAAAAGACCCCTTGAAATATGATGAAAATAAGTGTTAATATTCAATACCGCCCTACTTTTGCTGCCCTGAAACCGCAGTAGTCCCTCATGTAAGCTCGGCGTGGCTGGTACTTAGCGCATATGGAGTATGCGTTTGGCTGTAAGGGGGACTAGTGGGTCGAATCCATCGATTGAAGAGCGAAGAAAAGACGAAGCTGGGAGCACATGAGGGAGGGGCACAGCGTGATGTCTCCTTGGGCAAAGCATATGATGATGGTGTATCATGATCAAATGGGCTGGTCATCTACTTAGCTGAATGCTTAATGATTTCTTCATTTTAAGTTGGGCATGATGATGATGGACTTGGGGGTGCGAGCGGATTTGCTACTCGGTCCAACGTGGAGAGATAATTGAACATATGGGCCTTTTAGGGGGAGGCACATTCGGCTCTTGAGAGGGTATCATCAAGGTCTTCGATTTTGTACCTGAACGAATACACATCTTTGTTCTAACCCAAAGATATATCAAAACTGTATTACTTTTATCTAAGAATGAATCTCAAATACTAACAATTAAGTATAAAAAAGGCAGTTAACTATATATATATGAATTAAATGTTATCAACTCCCCCAATCTAATCTTTGTTAGTCCTAAGCAAAGCATAAAAACAATGCATTGGCTCATTCATATCACCAAATGAACCAAGACGGAGGGAGAAGATCAGGTGGCCAATTGTACACGTCAAAATCAAGCGGAGTGAATTTAGTTCGCCGCCTACCCGCAACTAATCCTTGAACATGTAGAATTCCAAGCAATCTAAAAAGTAGAAGATTTCACCTCACATATCAAATATCACAAGAGTAGTTCGCAATGGGAAACCCTCTTCGAACCATGTCATTAACCAATAGACACATCATGAACTTATTTTAACTAGGTAAACAAAATAAAACATGAGCTTTTTTTCCAGCACTTCGATTGCAATTCAAGCTACCGATCAACTGAACAGGGGTCATAACTTTTCCAGGACAGGTTTTCTGCGTCCACAGTGCTTGATATCAAGACCTTCGCTTGAGGACAAAGGCGTCAAACCACCTATCCCAGCCTGTTTCGGTAACTTGACGAAGGCTTTATTGACAAAGGACTGTTCTTTTCATTTAGGGATCCGCTAGTATGGTTCAAGCTATTGTTCGGCCCAAAAGGGGTCGTAACTCTCCCAACATGGGTTTCCTCCATTCTTAAGGTTCGAATTCGAGACCTAAACTTAAGGGGAAATACCTGAACCTACCCATGTTGGTGAGATAATGGGGACTAAAATTGATGTAAGGAAACGGCAAAATTAATCCACCAGTACATGCAGTTAATAATCAAGAAAGATAATTGAGAACTTAACCCTCGAAATACACCCAAAAAACAATGGAAATGGGTTTAGGTCCTGCAACAATGAATGTACTACTTGCCAACATTAATATCGCAAAATTTTGACCATTCACTTCGCGAAACCAAAACACAATCTCTAATAAGCATGGGTCTCATGAGCAAAATCCACATGATAGGCGAGAAAATATGCACAATAAAACCACCAACATCTCTCAGGACAATCCAATTAGACCTGGCAAATGGGTCGTTCTATTTGGGCGCGGATCGAGTCAAATTTGGGTTGGATCATGTTCGGGTTAAGTGACATTTTGGGTCCCTTAGGTTTGGGTCGGCTATGGTTTGGTTAGGGTCGATTTTGGGTCAACCAATTTTTGGTCAAATACGTTCGTTATGCCAAAACAAACAACTTTGTACAAATTTTGAGTCGAGTATGGTTCAGTTTGAATCAATTTAGATTTCAGATCCATTTTCGGGTGAGCATATTTCGGATATCGGATTGAGTATGGATCCCGGTCGTTTGGTTTGAGTTTCGGGTCAGTTTTGCTAGGTCTAAATCCAATTCACTCCAAAAATTGCAATTTTCTCGAATTTCACCTCAAAATAAATCATTTCAATATTCCGACACTAAGTTGTAAATTGTATCACAGTCAAGATCCTTAGCGACGAGCAAATCAGCAACTCAACTGTTCCGTAGCCATTTCCGTTGTTGATTTAAGAATTTGATCACTGAGTGAGCTTTTTTCACCTCTGATTCCATTGCTATATGATGTTTTTGTTATAGTGAAATCACACCATGGGTAAGTTGTAAGATCCTAGAGTAAAGTACTCCTTATATTACCTAGGTTGCTCTTAAGTCATATCTTCTTTTACAGGTCTTCTCTTTGTTCAACCTTTTCTGAGATTCCTCTTACTTGTTGGGGCGTACTCGTTAAGGCCAAAGACAAACAACATCTACCTAGCATTAACCACAACGATAACCCAAAGCAAGGATGACACACTAGCATACAATGCAATACACTAACTAGTAACTGAGAGATAGAGAAAAGGAAAACAGCACTTAGCATAAAATAAGCAACTCAATAAAACAAACCCTACATTACCATACACAAACTTACCCAAAAATTTAAAAAATGAAGACAAGGGGTACACTGAACTAACAAAGGAAAATTATTTATTGTATAATAAGCAGGTTAGGCAAAAATTCAGCTCTAGGTCGATTCGGTCCGCACAAATAAGACATGCGGACAAAATTCATTCCTGAACCCTGTTTGGATTATAAATAGAACAATCTGACTAGACCCAGTCCAGGACCCGAATGTCTGAAGTTTGCACTTGGTTGTCCGAGTGTCCAAATTTGTGATGTGATTTTTTGATATTCTGACAAGAATTTTATGTAACCGAACTTGAGCTGAATTTTTCAATGTTTGAATCCCATTTTCTAGAGTTGTTTTTATAAACTTTTCTAAAGAATTTGGAAGAAAATTACACACATATTTAGTTGTCGGATGTTAGAACCTAGTTGTCTGATTGTGTGAATTTATTCGAACCCAAAATGGTTCAGAAATCCGGACAACTTGAACCAAATACCAAACCTGAACTTGACTCAAGTTTAAATTCAGACATGATCAATTGTTCGAATTTTAAATTTTGAAAAAAGTTTTGTAACCTTACCTTTTTTTTTCGGGTAGTACAAATTCAGGTATTGGATCGGACAAATTTTTATTGGCCCTAATTATAAGCCAAGGACACAATTGATGTTTAGCTTTTCGATTGCCTAATATAATCTTAATTTAAGTTAAATTTCTTAATATTTAAGAAACATAGAGCTTTAAATAAATAATAAATGTTTTTGGCAAGAAAATAAATAATGAATGTATAGCTAATTTTGTCAAAATCAACAAGTTCCTCGCATGTTCAAATCTCCCTAAATTACTTCTCCATATTTGAGAATCAGTTTTAAGAATGCAGATGTCAATTGGCAGCTCTCACAAAACTCTCTCCATTTCTCTATCTTTCTTCTTTGTTTCTAATACTGTAAATGGCAATTCCCAAGCCCACCTCTGCCTCTGCATTCTCCCCTCTTATCAAAATTGTACGTAATGATTGTCATTCCTATTTGCCAATGCCCCCATCCTCGTTTTGTTCTCCCACTGAAAAGTTTTGTTCTCCCATCGCAAATGGGGCATTGACATGCTCATTTATTTAGTAGTCTTTCTCTGAAAAGAATCGGCAATTGGCAATATCCATCACCATCTTTATATCAAAAGGAGTCGAATTTAGATGTTTATACAGGATGCTCTATATATGTTTGTCCTCTCCTTTTGTCTCCTTGATTCATTTTCAATCAAACAAGACAAGTTGCATCACAAGTTAAAAAGTAAAAGATAAAAATCAACTAAAAATGTTACCTCCCCCAACCCGCCCAAATGGTTGGGATTTACCTTACGTATATTGTGTCTAGGGTTGGCCAAAAGTTCCGTACCCACTTAAAACCTGAAAAATTCGCCCCAATTGGTATGTGTATGGGTATGGGTATTGAAAATGGGAAGAAAGGGGTATGGGATGGGTATTGCTAAAATGGCTATGGGTATGGAAATGGATATATCTCCCACCTACGCTATAAATGCTCCATAGCAATTCTATCAATACCCATTGCGTAATTGCCTCATATATGCCCTATATATGACCCCTATCCGTTTATTTAAAGTTCTAGTTTGTTGCTTGAATTTAGATGTTTTGCTAGTTTTTTTGAGTTGTGTTGTATTCAATACTCCGATGAGATATTTGGTAGAAGCTACATGAGTCAAGTGCTAATTTGTTGCTTGGATTTGTAAACTTTTAGTTATGTTTGGTGTGATGTGATATGTTATTCGAATCTTAGTGTTAATGTGCCATATTATCTATTTGATGTTGAATATGGGTATAAAATAGGCTTAATTCTTTTTGGTGTAATATATATCTCAATAAAACCCACATACCCGGTATACCCAATGTGCTCTAGCTTTACAACAGCCATTGTGTATGGGTATTAACTTTAAAAAAGATATAGGTGAGAATACGGCTAAACCTGTGTTATATTTTCGTCTTATGCTTCTATATTAACGTACAAATTAGTGATGCCATCTCATAGATTTATTACTTTTTGCCCAGTGTAATATTTATGCTCGGCAATGAAGCGTCAGGCCATGGCTATTAAGATTGAATAGGCTCAAGATTTCAACTCTTTAATTTAAAGACATTTTTCTTTTAATTAAGGTTCATTGCGTGTCATGTTATCTTATTGATATTTTTTTCCGTCCATAAAGTCATCGAATAAATTTGAAAAATAATTTCCCGTTGAATCTCTATTATATGTATACCAGACAAGACAACTTACATATATGCGTGTGAAATTTTATGTTTGAAGGTCCCAAAAATCAATGTTAGATCACCCTAGAAGGCGGTGAATAGGGTAATAACTTAAAATTCAAATTTTTTACATAAAATTCAATATACTTTGAACCTATACTGCCAATGTTAGATATGACAACCTTGAAACTTAGTCACCAATGCTAGTAATAAATAAAATAAAAGTGCATAAATAAAATGGGATAAAACAGAGGATGTTTTTACGATTTTCACTATTCCAAATAGGACTAATTACCCCCTATGACACTTCTTCCCTTAGGATTTAAGCACCCCACTTCTTATTCACTTAAGAAGTACACACCAATAACCTTGGCTTTACAATCTATGTAGCAGTCCAAGCGCACTCGATTTAAGAACCTTAGCTAGCACACTCACTATGTATTGACATCTCAATACCTAGCCACCATAATTGTTACAATTCTCTTTTATATATTTAAATGAAGAACAATTACACAATAATGATTTGCACTTTATCCCTTTTTATGATGTAATTCTTTCTTGCGTCTTGTAATATGCTTCAGCCTTTAGGTCTCTCTTTGATAGATTAGAAGCCTTGACTATTGGAGCTATTCTTATCAATTCTTCAATTTATTCTATCTAGAATGCAATGTCGCTGATGCAAACCTTGGTGTTTCCAAAGCTGGCACTTGATTAATGGATCTTGATTGCTGAGAGAATAGCTTAATTCGATCCCTAGAGGTCATGCTGTAATCAATCGAAATACTTTACTAATGAACTCAAGATTGATTTATTACAACTCTCCAAAACTAGATGAAATAAAAATTTTACAAGATCTTTGGATAATAAGCAAAGATATATTGTATCACAAAAGATAATCCATCCAGACATAAATAAAGGATTATTTCTAAATATATTAATACCAATATATCTTAAAGACAAACCAATATATCATATAAATCATTTTTCCCAAAATGATACTATTAATGCTAAAGTCAGAAATATTGGCTTTGAGAGTAGAGTCCTACAAAGACAAGAATGGTTAGTGTTAAGTCAATGTGTTCAATATAAGCTTTTTTCTTTCACTCAAAACACTCAGTGCCTTTAAGCTATGAAATTGAGACTGCCAATGGCATTGCTGTTGGCATTGGGGAAGTATTCAATATCCCCTTCTTGATGAAAGACAAAACTTCAATTTGAAGATCATATAAACCTGTGACCATGTCAAGCAATCACATCACATCACAATATAGCTAGATATAGCATAATTAATCATAGCAAAGACAAAAGGGTGTTTCTAGTTACCCAGGTTTAAACGCTAGAAGCTTTGAAAGCTTTTGGGTAGGCTTTGATAATTAATGATAGATGTCTGAGTCCATATTTTTTCTCGTCCTTTTTAACTTTCATGAAAAGGGTTGAACTCACACAAAATGTTTGGCAAAACATTGTTTGAAAACATCCAAATTGTTTAGAAATACATAAAGAAAATATTGTTTTTGATAGAAGAAAGGAAGAGAACATCAAGCTTGGTCATCTGTTCAGGGGCCTAGAGTAGTTGACTTGGTTTCTTCTGTAGTCTTGGGTGCATTAATCTCGTCCCCAATGTCCTCTTCTTCACCAGCTTTAGCCTTGGCGGTCTTTAATGCATTCTCCAAATTGATTAGGTTTGCCCCCAAACTCACCATTTATGGCTTTTAAAGTCTCTTCGTGTACCTTCATATCCGAGATGATGCTTTTGAGCTCAATAGTACACGCTTTCAAACTATCTCATACCCCTTTTAGATATGTCAATGTCTGTTTGACCTCACCCTAACCAACCTTCAAGCTGGTGATCTCCCCCTTTATTTTCTTAAGATCTTCTTTAAACTAGTTTATCTAATGAGGAGGTATCACCTTAAGGTAGGGTTGAGGTGGGGGATTGTTAATGTCATCGGCGATAATCTCCTCCGTCTGTCTCCAATGTCTAGAGGGGAGAGGTTTAAGCTTTGAGCTCTTAACAACAGCTTCATTAATGGTTGGGATCTGAGAGTTAAGGAATTCGTCACTTTCAAGGGAAATTTAAAAGGCCTTAAATATGTGAGTGAGGAGATTTGAGTAGTGCAAAGGGTAATTCCTTGATAGGTTAAAGACCTTGGTTGTGTTCAAGGATGAGCTCAGTAAAAAATCCGCAGAATACCCCTCCATAGTATAGGAAAGGGTTTCAAGGAGGGTGCCATTGGTTGTCTCCATTAAGAATCCTCGGGGGTATATGGTTCTAACCAAAGCATAGTAGAGGACCCTTAATCAGAGTACAAGGTTGTGTAGGACCGGTTAGATTTGTTGATCTCAAAGGGACGAACATATTTGTCAAAGTAGACTTTTTGGCTTTGGAGGCTGACATTGAGGGAGTGAATTTTGAAGGATTAGGATTCAAATTGAAAACCTCTCAATAAAGGCAATAGTGGGTGTGATGATAGTGTCTTTGACTTTGGTGGTGTAGTCGGTTCTACCACAACCCTTGGATTCCACCTTCTCAAGGTTGGCATAAAATAGACAAACCAACTGGGGATCGACTTTATCACTCACTTCAAATAGACTCATACAACCAAATTTCTCTAAGTTTCGCACAAAATTTTTTTTTGCATACCTCAAGAAATTGAAATTAGTAAATTCACAAAACACCAATTCCCTTTCTACCACATAGTTGAATTGTTTTACCCCCATATCAACAAACCGTTAAGGAGCCCTATATCTTCTAAAGATTCTAGCTTAGAGAATGAGTTACCAGAATTTTTGGACAATTTTACCTTAAAGTCTAAGACAATATTGATCACCTAGATATTGGCAATCTACATTTGGTGGCACCACAGGTTCGCTTAGCAGAGGTACTGAATGTTTTAGCAGGTGCACTTCCTTTCCATTTAGAAGACATGGTTGAAGGTGGTATTGAGGTTTTGACAGGAGAGAGATAAGAGTTTAGGATTTTGATGGGTAGAGAGAAAGAGATAGGAGTTTGAGTGATGAACAACTACTGCCAAGGCATGCCCTTTTTATAGGGTTGAGGAGAAGGAAACAAAAGAAAGTGAGAGGTGTCGATTTTTTTTTATAGTTGTAAGAAGTAAAGGGATAGGCTTAAGGGGGTTTTGAGAAAAGGCATCATTGCCTTCCATAAATAGGAGAGAGAAACCACCTAAGAGATGTTGGGAAGATACCAAAATTTTGATTTTGAAAAGATTTTGAAAAACCAACTTTTTCAAAATATGGTAGCCATTGAGGCATTTAATTGATTTAAATCCCTAACCATATGCTACTTGCCATAATTGATACGTATGATATAAATCCAAAGTCAAAGAGCACGGGTTCGTTATGGACTCTGAGATGTTGTCATAATGTCTGGTCTAATGGCATTGGTTTTTTCTTGTAGCACTTTTATCACATTGGACTTTGACAGATCCTCCTCGTCAACTCACCCATCTAATTTCAACATGCTAAGTTAACTTCGAATAAAATTGAACTGATCTTCACCAATTGGTTTGGTGAAAATATGAGCTAATTGCAAATGTCAATGAACAAATTTTAGAATGATATTACCTTTCTTAACATGATCACATCTGAAGTGATGCCTAACTTCAATGTGTTTGGTTCATAAGTGCTGAGATGGACTTTTTATGATATTTATTGCACTCGTATTGTGACATCAAATAGGAACCTTTTAGCTTTTGTGCGATCCATAGTATTTGAAAACAACATGCTCTAGCTGCTATATTCAGCTTCAACGGTTGATAATGCTACTGAGCTTTGTTTCTTTGAATGTCATGAGACCAAGGAGTGTCGAAGGAATTTGACAATATTTAGCAGTGCTTTTTCGATCTACCTTATAACCTATATAATCTGCATATGAATATCCAATGAGATTGAAATCTTTTTCTCTGGGATACCATAAACCAATGTCCTTGGTTCCTGCAAGCCTAAAGATCCCTTTGACAATATTTAGATGTGACCTTTTAGGAGCACTATGGAACCTAGTACACAGGCATACACAGAATATAATATCTATAAACCTTTTCTAATATTGCCTTCTTATTTGGTTCAACGTCCAACTTTGTACACAATGCCATTGGAGTGCTGGCATACTTGACAACATTAAGCTTGTATTTCTCCAAGGGTTTTTTCGCATACTTACTTTGGTTGATAAATATGCATCTTCACATTGCTTGATCTGAAGCACCTGCAAAAAGGTTGAGTTCTCCTACCACACTCACTTCAAACTCCTTGCTCATCAAATTTGAAAACTCTTGACATAGACCATTATTAGCAGCACTAAATATGATATCATCTACATAAATTTGAATGATTAGGAAGTCTTCCCCCTTTTTGATGAAAAGAGTTTCGTCAGTCTTTCCTAGTAAAGCCATTTTCCAAGAGAAATTTTCTAAGTCATTCATACCAAGCTCTTAGGGCTTATTTTAAGCCATAAGAGCATTATGAACTTTTAAAAAATGGTTTGGAAATTCAAGGTTTTCAAATCGAAGGGGTTGTTCAACATAGACTTCTTTATTTAAAAAGCTATTTAAGAAAGCACATTTGATATCCATTTGAAATAATTTGATGCCCATGTGAGATTCAAATGCAAGCAATATGCGGATGGCTTCTAATTTAGCCATAGGTGCGAAGGTCTTATCAAAGTCTATGCTTGCCTCTTGGTTATATCTTTTCGTAACCAATCTTTCTTTGTTTCTCACCACTATCCAAGACTTACCTAACTTGTTCCTAAAAAGCCACTTTGTCCCAATTAGTGTGTGGTTATTTGGTCTAGGTCTGAAGGACCAAACTTGGTTCATTCCAAATTGGTTGAGTTCATCTTGTATTGCCAATGTCTAGTTTGGGTATCCTAATACCTTAACATAGTGCTTTGGGTCTATATCAGAAACAAATGAAAAGAATGTACAGGAATTTCTTAATGATGAATGAGTCCTTACACCTATGTTAAGGTCAGTGAGCAAGTTGTACAAAGAATGAGAAGACTTATACTTGAATCACATTGCTGGTTCATTGAAATGATCTTGAACTTATTTAAGGACATTTGAAAATAGCTCATTATCAACTTGAGGTCTTTCACAAGCATATTATGAGGTTTCTAGATGAGCTTCAATGTCATTAGGTTGTCCATGTTCATCCTAATTTGGATGTTGGTCCATATTGCTAGGAGCACATTAGTGATTACTATTGCCCATGGCTCCTTCATCTTCATCATCTATATTTTTATTTGGCTGAAACTCATCAACAAAGATGAACTAGCAAGACCACTATTAGTCTCATAAAAAACATGAATGGATTATTTAATGACCTTGCTATGTTTGTTGCAAATAAGATATGCTTACTAATAGAGGAATAACCAACAAATGCACCTTCATCACTTCTAGGATCAAATTTACTGAGATTTTGCTTAATGTTGTTGTGGATGATGCACTTACTTAGAATGGCCTTGAAACATGATACATTTGGCTTATTGTGTTTAAACAATTCATATGGTGTCTCTTGGAGGATTGGTATGATAATTTACAGTGTTAACAGCCTCAACCCATAATAACATTGGAAGATAATTTTCACATATCAATATTCTGGCCATGTCATCCAATGTCTGATTCTTCTTCTCAACAACTTCGTTTTGCTGTGATATCCTTGGTAGTGAAAAGTTATGTGAGATTCCATTCTTGTTACAGTACTCAATGAACTTATCTTGGTCAAATTCTCTTCTGTGGTTAGTCTTGATAGCATGTACTAGCAAGTTCTTTGATATCTGTAATTTTTTGCACAACTTTACAAACTCCTCGAGAGCTTTTGTTGTCTTTCAAAAATATTACCCACTTGACTCTAGAGTAATCATCCATAATGTATGAACTATCACCTAAACTTCTAATAGGGATTGGTCCACACAACAATTCTAAGCACCTTCAGGAGGACTCACTTCTGAAGGGCTTGAAGGAAGCGTTTACTTACTTACCTCTAAGACATGAACCCACACATGGTCTTTCCCAAATTTGCAAGAGGGTAATCCTTTTACTAAATTGTGCTTGAGTAATTAATGAAGAGTGTGCATGTTTGCATGGCCTAATATACGATGCCAAAGCCACACATCATCAAGGGATGCTTTTAGGCAAGGAAAATGCGTAGGAGACACATGATCAAGGTTTATAGCATAATATTGTTTAATCTAGAACCATGCAATACAATGTCATTGGATATGGCATTTTCAATAGCACATTGGGATTCATCAAACCATACACAAGTGCCCTGATTATAGATTTGTAAAACACTCAATATCGTGTATTTCAACCCATCAACCAAATAGATATTGTCAATAGAACTTGTAGGATTCTTACCAATCTTACCAATGCCAAGGATGTTACAACAACCATTGTCTTCAAAGGTTAGTTTACCTCTTTAGATTCATCACTTTCTCTATTGTTTTCTCTAGCCATAAGGTAGAGATTGGCTATTTCTTCATCTTCACTTTCACTTTCAGAACTATCATTGTCACTTAATGTTATGACCATAGCTCTTTTACCTGTCTTCTTGGATTTGAATCTGGTTCTTTCATTTTTGTTTTTGATGTTTGGAAAATCCTTTATCATGCGACCTGGAAGTCCACAACTATAACAAGAGTTTTGGATAGTGTTAGTTTTTGAGATAAAATTAGCTTTGGAATTTTAATAATTCCTCTTTGAGGTTGATCCTTTCCAAATTCCCATGAATTCTGGGTGCCTTTGAAACATTCTCTTGAATCATTTGGTAATCATAGCCAATTATTCATCTTCATCATTTTTAGATTCTTCAGGTGGCATCTTAATGTCATTGGACTGTAGTGCAAGTCCTTGTTATAGTGCGTGCTCTTTATTTTCTTCCTGCAAGTGGATTTCATAGGTTAGAAGTTTTCCAACAAGATCATCCAACTTGAGGGTTTTTAGATCGTGTGCTTTTTCAACGGATGTGAGTTTGAGTCCCCACTTGCTTCGTGGAAGACATTGTAGTACTTTTCTTACCATGTCTTCATTGGTGTATGTTTTAACCAAGGACTTGATGTTGTTGATTATCTTAGCAAAGCACATATACATGTCCTTGATGGATTCTCCAAGTAGGATCTTGAATAGCTCATATTGATGGACGTATAATATGATTTGGATTCTCGAACTTGACTAGTCCCTTCATATGCAGTCTCTAATGTGTCCTAAATTTCTTTGGTTGTATCATCACCAGCAGACAGATGGTTAAACTCATTAGAATCCAAACCACAAAATAAAATATTCAATGCCCTATAATTTTTGGCCACTTTCCCAACCTCTGCATGAGTGAATGCTGATTTTGGCTTTGGAACAATTTTATCTCCTTTCTTCATAGTAGGCACAAATTTGCCCTTGGATATAATCTCCCAAAGCTCATAGTCACGGTCCTTAATAAAGATCTGCATAGGTTTTTTCCGATGAACAAAGTTAGAACCACGAAACCAGGAAGATCTAATCAAAGAGCGTCCTTGATCGATCTCAACATTTCCAAAGGAAGCTGTTAAGATCGTGAGTATTCTACCACAAGAGGGGGGGGGGGTGAATTGTGGTGTCTGATTTTCGAGTTGTAAATAACAAACACCCTTGTGACTTGTTTGCAGAGGGTGTTCTCAAATATTGCAAATGCGAAAATCACCAAGATAAATGCGGAAAATAAAGCACACAATTTTTACGTGGAAAACACCTTTAGCCCAACTGAGGTGTGAAAAACCACGACCTACCTCATGTAGGATTTAGCCACTTCACTAAACCGGGCTTAACTCGTTACAAATGTAACACACCTTGTTACAACTTGCAACCACGTAACCTCCTTCTCTAAGGCAGATTACACCACGTCCAAATCTCACCAGATTGGACACGTCCAAAGTCCACACGACTGAGGACCACTCACTCACTTTTCTGATTCAAGATCAGGGTTACAAAACACCTTACTGGGTGCTTCTGTCTTAAGCAGATGTAAGGTACAATGAAGTCCTAGTATGCCAATATATTGAAAGCTTAGTTTAAACACAACTTGTGTCGGTTTTTCTTTTCTCAAGTGTAGCTCGAAAAATTCTTTTCACTAGAAAAACCACTTTTGAAATTTTGCTTTTTGCGTGTGTTGTGTTTCTAGATTTTCTCTTGCTTTCTTTTCTTGTAATTCTCACCGTGTGTGTATGTGTCTCATTCAATGGGAGTAAAATGCTATATTTAAACAAGAATTCCAACGGTCAAAACCAAGAGAATCAGCTAAGTATGAAAAATGATTTTTTAAGAAAAATACTCCCCAACGGCTAGTGACAATTTTTTCCCAAAGTATAAGGGATTTGTTATCTTAAGAGATAACCCTTATCTTCCCATAGCCGTGAAGAAGATTCAAAAGGCAACCAGAAATCTTCAGCTTTTGAAGTTATATCTTATCCGAAAATATGGGCAAAGGAAATCTTTTAGTTTTGGCAAATTTCAAAAAACTTATTTTCGCAAATATCCCATAATATTTTCAAGAAATATCCTTTCCAGAAAAATAGCAATCTTGGAGTTTAAGGAAGGTATTCTGGAGATCTTGGCCAACCAAAATGAATTTTCAAAGATAACCGGGTATGGCCACTTCAGTTCAGAAACACCATAGGCACCCTGTTTTCAGGGTTGTTCGCAACTGGTGTTCTGAAGCACTTATCGCAATTACCGATTCAAGAGGTGTTAAAAAGCATTTTCAATATTGGCATATTAACAAGAGTCTAAATAAATAAAACCTATATACCCAAGACTTCTTGTTTTGAATCAGTCATCTTGTCCAAGATTTGTAGAGCTGCTGTGAACACCAAGGCCACCTTGTTTGCTGGGGTTGTTCTTTGCATTGCTAGAGTTCATGAACATGCCTTACAATCAACTGATGAGATGGCGTTCTTGACTTAATGTAGAATCACCAAGTGAAACCTGTTCTACAGACTTGTTCTCACATGTAGCAAACCAGTTAATACAATAAAGATTATAAACACCAGTTAGGCCTGTTTGGAGATCGTGTTTGGAGCAACATTACTTGGACAAATTTTTACACTTGGATTTGTTATCATCAATACTTAAATATAATAACTCAACAAATTCCCCCTTTTTGATGATGACAAACCAAGTGACCATATTGACAAAACAAAAAAGTGAATGCTGATAGGGATCCACGTAAGTCAAGGTCAGGTTCAGATTCATACATTGTCATATTGTCAATAGGTAGGTTCTTCTTCCCCCTTTTGGCATCATTAAAAAGCAATAACAAACAAGTATAAAGGAGAAGGAACAACAAGCAAGAGAGACTGCAATTAGATATTTCATTAATAAGCAAGGCAGTACAATTGCAACAAGACAACAAGCAGCACAAAACAGAAACAAAAAAAAAAAACAACAAAAACAACCTAGACAATCAGGGAGCAGGAGGTGGTTTCGTCTGCAGAGGAGGAATGCTAGGGGCAAGGGTGGAGAGAAGAGCAAGCAGGTCTGCATGGCGTTTGGCAGAGAGGGCTTGCTCCTCAGCAAGAGCAGCCTTGACAGCTGATGGCTCATCCTTGAGGCGAGCATTGTCCTCAAGAACAACCTCAACCTTGGTGGACGGTTGCTCAGAAACAGGTGGTCGAGGTGGTCGACGACCCTGTTTGGAAACTGACCTTTTGCCAGTCTCATAGCCACACCCTAGCAGAGTGTCAATCCTAATTGCATCAACGACTTGGGCCCCCACTCGCCGTGTGAGCACTATGCCAAAGTGCTCAAACACCTTTGTCAGCAGAAACCCATACCCGAGATTATGAGCTCGGGTGGTGTTCGCAATTCGCCCAATGTGGCGAATCATGATAGCCGGAAGATTGATGGGTTCCTCCCTATCCAATAAGTCAACCAGGCACTGATAAAAAAGGTCTGCTGAGTTTCTCCCTTGACCCCTTGGAATCACGTTCTTAATGACGAACATGAAAAGGAGTTGGTGGGGAGGGATCAGATCACCCTTTTTGACAGAGGAGGGTGTTCTCAGACCCTGTTTCTGACTAAGGCGTTTGGACACCTCCAGGAGCCTGGCTGGTTCCAGGGCTGTTTTGTCTTCCCTCACATACACAGCAAAGCCTTGAGAGGGCACTCCCAGAATTTTCCCAAGTTTGGGTGCATCGACCCTGATGCCTTGCCCATTCACAAAACTTGTCACCACCCCTTCGGTGACTCTGTAGTTGGCGTAAAACTCAGCCAACTTAGGCACAGAACACCCCAACTGGGTGTTTGCAAACAACTCAAGCCAGCCTTGGGCTCGATGCTTGGTCAAGAACACCCCCAGACCCTGTTCCTCAAAAAAACTTACAGATACTACCTTCCCCCTGACGACATTGCGCTTAAGCAACTGCGCATGTTTGTCAGTCATAGGAGAGGGAGTGAACTGCTTTGGGCGTTTGGGGGCAGGAACAGAGGTGGTAGCTTTTGGTAGGAGGGTTGTTCTGGGTTTTCGCTTGAGGGGTGTTTTTGCAGGAGAGGGTTTCACAGCAGGTTTAGTGGTTGATTTTGGAGGGGCTTGATCTTCAGAGGACTCGGAAAACACCGGTGTCCCCTGTTTGAAGGCGGTGTCTTTAGAGTCAGAACTCGAGAACCCTTCAGTAGAAGAGGAAATCTCCTCGATGATAGGAGCTGAGGGTTTAGAGGATCTGGGGGTTGATATGAAGATAATTCTTGCAGATTTACGAGAAGGTTGAGAAGGAGGAGAAGAGGGAGTTAGAGAGGGGCGAGACCTTGGTTGTGGTTGTGTTCTTGGCGTTCGGGTGCGCCTAGCCACCATCTTTACCCTTTTCCTCTTCTCTCCAGTTTGAGAGACTAGAGGAACAGAGTCATCCCCTGGAACAGGACTTTCTCCTGTTTTCTCACCAGAATCCTCCTTCAGATCCATGAACAGATCATCGAAGAACACATCCCCTGTTCTTTGAGTTGTTTCCGGGGATGGTGCAGAAGAACAGGGTTCAAAATCCCCAACAATGGTTTCTGAGTTCTCCAAGAATTGGTCTTGGAAACCCGAAGAACCAGTACCTGCTGCAGAAGAAATGGGACAAGGGATTGTTCCCACATACACCATTAATTCCCAACCAAAGGGGTATGGAATATCATTCAACTCAAGCCCAACACTTTTGAGGTTTAACTGAGTGAGATACCCGAAGGTTTTGTCGATAATTGGGCGAGGAGGAGCCGGAATTGAGAGTGTAATCATGTTTTTACTCTCAGAGATTGATGAAAAATCGGTTTTGGAAGCCATTAACGCAAGGAAGAATTTCGGGTTTTGAGGGTTTTGCTAGGGTTTGAAAGCAAGAACAGAGAAGAGAGAGAGAGAGAGAGCAAGACGAAGAAAACAGACGCACACAAGGCGGTTTTTAAACTCCCTACCTGTTATGAAGGGCCACCTAGGGAACACCTAGAATTTAAGCAGGCATCATACAATAATGGCAATTAAGGCATACCTGTTCGAGGAGCCGCCTGTTCTTGAACATGCTCCAAGGTCTGTCATGATTACTCTTTCTCCATCTCCCAAGACAGTAGTACATAATCATAATAGCGCACAGACTACACATATTCGTTAAGCATAGACCACAAGAATTGCGAACAAGGGAATAGAACAGGTATTATAAGGTGTTTTTATCAGCTTGATTTTCCTCTGAGAACAGGTGTTCTCAGGGTGTTTTCACCAACCCCAATTCCAGTCTATTTCTCTCAAACTGATCTCTAGCTAGTGCCTTAGTGAATATATCAGCAATTTGATTTTCCGTTGAGCAAAAATTCATAGAAATTAAACCCTTTTCAACATTATCTCTCAAGAAATGATGTCGAATGTCAATATGTTTTGTCCTTTTGTGTTGACATGGGTTTTTAGCAATGTTAATAGCGCTAGTATTATCACAAAAAATAGGAATGCATTCAGTGTCAACACAAAAATCCTTAAGCTGTTGTCTTATCCACAACAGTTGAGCACAACATGAAGCTGCTGCAACATATTCAGCTTCTGCTGTGGACATGGCAACTGAATGTTGCTTCTTGGTTGCCCAAGATACCAAACAAGGTCCAAGAAAATGAGCCATACCTGAGGTACTCTTTCTATCAACTAGGAAACCTGCATAATCAGCGTCAGCATATCCAACAAGATCAAGATTGCAACCTTTAGGATACCATAGAGCCAAATCAGGTGTATGTTTTAAATATCCTAGTATCTGTTTAACAACCTTAAGATGAGTCTCTTTAGGACTAGACTGAAAACGGGCACATAAACCAACACTAAAAACAATATCCGATCTACTAGCGGTTAGGTATAAGAGTGACCCAATCATGCCCCTATAGAGTTTTTCCTCAACTGAGGGACTCCCATCATCCATAACCAACTTGGTTGAAGGAGAAATAGGAGTGTCTATGGGTTTGGCCGACTCCATCCCAAAACGCTTAAGTAGCTCCTTGATATACTTTTGTTGATGGATCATGGTGCCGTTTGAAGTTTGCTTGATTTGTAAGCCTAAGAAAAAGTTAAGCTCACCCATCATGCTCATCTTAAACTCACTCCTCATCATATTTGAGAAATCATCGCATAAATCATGATGAGTTGCACCAAATATAATGTCATCTACATATATTTGGACAATCAATAAATGTTCCCCCTTAGTCTTTAGAAACAAGGTATTATCTACCTTGCCTCTTCGAAAATCATTTTCAAGTAAAAAGCTTGACAACCGTTCATACCAAGCTCTTGGAGCTTGTTTTAAACCATAAAGTGCTTTGTCAAGTTTAAAAATATGATTTGGAAAATCACCATTTTCAAAACTAGGGGGTTGTTTGACATACACCTCTTCTTTAAGGTATCCGTTTAGGAATGCACTTTTCACATCCATTTGATATAGCTTGATTTCCATATGAGCTGCAAAGGCTATTAAGATTCGAATAGCCTCAATTCTAGCAACTGGTGCAATGGTTTTTTCATAATCAATCCCTTCTTCTTGATTGTACCCTTGAACCACCAGCCTTGCCTTGTTCCTAGTGACTGTTCCTGACTCTTCTAGCTCATTTCGGAACACCCACTTGGTTCCAATGATTGTTCTCTCTGCAGGTTTAGGTACAAGGTGCCACGCTTTGTTTCTTTCAAATTGATGAAGTTCTTCTTGCATAGCCGCGATCCAATCTGAATCTGCAAGAGCTTCATTCACACTTTTTGGCTCAATGTTAGAAAGAAAAGCATAAAAAGCACAAAAATTCTTAAGTTTAAATCTAGTTTGCACTCCAGTATTAATATCTGACAAGATTTGATCAAGAGGGTGCGAACTATGGTGCTTCCATGGTCTTGGATTAATTGGATCCACAGACACAAGTTCTGTTCTAACTGAAGTGTGTGTAGGATCAAGCTCAAGAACACCTCATGATCCTGTTTCTGCACCTGTATGCAAGCTGGTTCCTGAAGAACATGGTTCCGAACAGGGTTCAATGGTGTTTTCCCCTGTTTGGAGTTCACCTTGCCTGCCGTTTTGAGGAACAACTTCTGTACCTGTTTTCTTCAGGGTGTTCTCACCTTGTTTTTCTTGGTTCAACAATTCCTTTTGGACAAGACCTAATTCAAACTCTTCATCCTGTGTATTACTCTCATTCAAAGAGTTAGATTCATCAAAAAACACATGCACACTTTCCTCAACACACAAGGTTCTTTTGTTAAAGACTTTGTATGCCTTACTGTGAGAGGAATAACCAAGAAATATTGTCTCATCACTCCTTGAATCAAACTTTCCTAAGGCATATTTCCCGTTGTTATGCACGAAATATCTGCAACCAAATGTTCTTAGATGCATAATGTTGGGTTTTCTGCCTTTAAGAAGTTCATAAGGAGTTTTGTTCAAAATGGGTCTAATCATGCATCTATTTATAATGTAACATGATGTGTTCAAAGCTTCTGCCCAAAAGTTCTTAGGAAGACCACTAGCAATAAGCATTGTTCTAGTCATGTCTTCTAGGGTACGATTTTTTCGTTCAACCACCCCATTCTGCTGGGGTGTTCTCGGGGCTGAGAAGTTTTGATCAACACCATGTTCATTACAAAATTTTGTAAAACTTGCATTTTCAAATTCAGTACCATGATCAGACCTCAAGCTAACCAATGAGTGTCCTACTCTCTTTTCAATCTTTTTGAGAAGGGCAATAAAATTCTCAAAAGTTTCATCCTTGGAGGCCAAGAACATGGTCCAAGTAAATCGAGAGTAATCATCCACTATTACAAGCACATACCTTTTCCCTCCTCTACTAGCTATCTTCATGGGACCACATAGATCAATATGCAATAACTCAAGAGGTCGGGTAGTGCTTACACACCTTTTAGATTTTAAAGAAGATCTGACTTGTTTTCCTTTTGCACAAGCTTCACATACCTTGTCATCATTATACTTGATGGAAGGTAGTCCAACAACCAAATCTTTGGAAACAAGTTTGTTTAACAAGGATAGGCTTGCATGACCTAGTCTCTTGTGCCATAGCATTATATCATCATTTAATGCATTTAAACAAGTCAGATTATTTTGGGGAAGAGTGGAAATACAAACTTTATAAACATTTTGACATCGCTTCCCCCTCAACACAACATCTTCTGTGTCGTCATTCACAACCAAGCAATGTGTTTTTGAAAACAGTACTAGGTTGTTCTTGTCACACAGTTGGGACACACTTAGCAAATTGTGCTTTAACCCATCAACTAAGTGCACATTATCAATTGAGTGGGAGAGAGTTTTACCAATATTACCTATACCGACAATTGTCCCAAACTTGCCGTTTCCAAATGCTACACTCCCACCATTCAAAGCTGTAAGTGAGAGAAAATTTGATCTTTCACCAGTCATGTGCCGTGAACACCCACTATCAACAAACCACAACTGCCTGTTTTCAAGGGTGTTGGTGGGGTTGTTCGTAAGGTTGTTCTCTCTCACTTCAGCCTGCAAAACAAATCACGGGTTAGTTTCGGGAACCCAGATCCACTTGGGTCCCATTCTTTTAGACATGTAAAGCTCATCTTTTCTA
Source organism: Selenicereus undatus (assembly GCA_017589665.1). Taxonomy (NCBI): domain Eukaryota; kingdom Viridiplantae; phylum Streptophyta; class Magnoliopsida; order Caryophyllales; family Cactaceae; genus Selenicereus; species Selenicereus undatus. The sequence goes on from JACYFF010031956.1 coordinate 21,948,944, forward strand.
ATCTAGACATGTTTCACATACCTTTCATTCTTTTCATTGGCATGTTTTCTTAAAGGGCAAGTGTATCTATAATGACCCGTTTTACCACAATGAAAGCAAACGATGTTTTCAGATAATCCCAGATACTTCCTATGTATTGGGTAAACGGTCCGTTTAGGCTTATATCCAAGTCCCTTTTTGTTTCGATTGTGGTGAGTGTTTAACCAATCAAGGGCTTGTGAGGATTTGTTGTAAGGTCCGCGTACCTATTTTATGCTAAGTTGTCCATGACGCGTTTTTGCGTTATAAAAACCTATTTTATTTAACGATGCAAGTTAATTTAATTATTGATGTGCCTATGTGTTCGATAATTTTATTAAAGCTATTATTTTTGGGAATCCTTCGATGATTTTAATAAGCGTTATTAACGATTATTATCGAGTGCTAAATCGATTAGGAACCCAAATACGATTAGGTTGTCAACCTTAGAAGTAGTTCGATGTTATTGAATCGAACTTCGATATTTTTGGGAACGAATAATCGATGAAGGGTCACATTATCGCTTTTGGGTTTAGCTCGGTATGAAGTAGATTAGCGGTATCGAATATGCCGAATCAGCTTGGGACAAAAAAAAAAAAAGAGATGAGGAGGGGTATTTTGGTAATTACGCGGCAACTTATTTCCCCCTTCCTCCTTCCCCTCCACGCGAACCCCCCCTCCCCGCGACACACTCTCTCTCCTCTCTTTCTCTGCTACTCGCGTTCTTCCCCTCTTCTCCACCTCCATTAACGTGACCTCCAAGCTCAAAGCCAGAGGATTTTCGCCACCCCCAACCTGCAAAGCTCACCCATTCGACATTCCATTCGAGTTAGCCGCCGTGGGGTGTGAATTTAGGTTGAAATTCGAAGCTTCCTGACACGTTTATGGAGGGTTGGGGGCGTCGAATCGGGACTTGAACGCATGCCAAGGTATGGCCACTCAATTCCACTCTTAATTGCTTCAATTTTCTATAAATTAGGATAGAAATCGTTGCTTTCGAATACCCAATTCAATCTCAGTCAGTGAGTGGGTCCGGGTCGATTTTAGGGTTCAAATTTCTGGAATTTGGGGCGTGAGTTGGTCCGGTTCGAGCGTGGGTTAGCAAGGGGCGAAGGATTGGAGTTGTTCAAGCCGCTAAGGTCGGGCCACAGCCGTGAAACGAAACCCTAGCTTGGGTTCAAGGTGAGGGTTCCTCTCCTCCTAAATTACTAATAATTTCAATGTTTTTATCGCAATTAGCTAGAATATGTTGAAGTTGAGCGTGGAAATCATGTTGGGTGAATTAGTATTCATATTGACAATTTATAAGTTCGGAATAGATTTGGGTTAAATGCATGTCATATGGATGCTGAATATTGATAACCTGGCAGATTGGAAAAGTGCTCGGCAAAAAAAATGTTATTTTAGCATAATTTAATGATTGGTCATTAGTTAAATTATGTTTGGAACCTGAGGAAGCCGAGTGATTGAAATAATTATGGAATAAGCCGGACATGGTTTAAAAGTTAAGGGTAATGAGTTTTGGACTTGTTTAGAATTTATTCGTAATAACTATAATGGAATAAGGTGCCTATGGTTGTTAGTTTATGAATTGGGAAACAAAGTGTCGTTTTAAAGCCTCGATTGCATTAGTTGGTTCACTTAAACATTATGTGGTTACTAAGCATGGACGTAATTATGTATTATTGGTTTGCTGATGATAATATTAAACCGAGTTAGTAGTTGGATGGCTTGAGGTGGAACTGTTGAGAAATTCGAGGATTTGGTAATCGGTGGTGTGTGAGGAGGGAGATAGGGTTGTGAATTGCCGCAATCGTGTGGATTGCGAGGCCGTGTGTGGCTTAATGAGTTGTGATATGAAGTGTATGAATGTGCTATGTGTAAACCCTCTTCCCCCGATGTGCTACGTGACATTATGTAATTAATCCTTGAAACTTTAGACGTTTTAAAAAAAAAGAAAAGGGCGTTTAGAAAGCTTGTTTACGTGTTGAGAATGCTTTTAAGTTTATCAGTTGCCTATTCGCGTGTTTGGACGTCTAAAGTGTAAAACAGGTCCTAAACCGTCGAACTGCTCAGTTAGTGACTCGACTGAATAGTCGATAGGTTTAGGAATTTCGAAAGTGAACTAAAAGTGGGTTCAAAAAGGTTTTTAAGGCATTGGTTTGGGTAATGACCGCTCCTCATGTTTAAAAGAATTTATACGACCCGAAAAAGAGTGGCTTAAGGTGCTAATTATGAAGCTTAGCTTATTTGCATGCTTTTTGGTTACTTAAGTCTTTATTGAGTTTCGATCTACGATTTAGCAAACGTTTTACGTTTAAAAGAAGCTTTCAAGTTAGAAACGAAGTCGTTTTTATGATTTAGCAGCTCTATTACGTTTATACAAAGCATTTGAGATGGAAACTAAGTGGTTTTATGATTTTTACGTTTATAAGAAACTTTTGAGTTTAAAGTGAAATCGTTTCAAGTATTAACCAACTTATTGCCTTTACAAGAAGCCTTTAAGTCTAAAAAGAAGTCGTTTTATAAATTAGCAAACGTTTTGCGTCTATAAGAGCTTCTTAAGTTAAGAAACGAAGTCCTTTTGCAGGTTAGTAGCTATATTACTCTTATACGAAGCTTTTAAGTTCAAAACGAAATCGTTTTACGATTTAACCAGCTCATTGCGTTTTTAAGAAGTTTTCAAGTTTCAAAGAAAGTCGATTTATGTGATTAATAAACTTTTAACGTCTATAAGAAGCTTTTAAGCTATTTACGAAGACAATTTACGATTTAGCAAACGTATTGAGATTGTAAGAAGGTTTTAAGTTGAAAAGGACGTGAATTATAAGCATTTCACAAGGTTATAGTCGTTTACTTTAAAAAGCAAGTTTTCAGCCAAGTAAGCATTTGAAACAGAGAAATGAAATATGCCTTCAAAGTCTAAGAATGTGCTGGAAAGTTGGCCAGAGGGCGGAAACTGGACGCAAAAGGGCGTGAGCTGTTTCCCCCTGAGATAAGTAAGTTAGGAACTGGACTCGGGATACAAGTTATCTTGGTGTGAGCTGTTCCTGGAAACTGGACGCAAAGATGGCGTGAGCTGTTTCCCTTAAGATAAGTTAGGAACTGGACTCAAGATGTGAATCATTTTGGTGTGAGCTGTTCCTGGGAACTGGACTCAAGATATGATATATCTTGGTGTGAGCTATTCCCCAGATAAGTTATGATGTGTGACGCGTAAGAAAACCTTGAGGGGGACTGGACTCAGGATATGATTATCCTGGTGTGAGCTGTTGCCCCACAGAGGATAATATCGAAGTTTGAGTTTATCTACTGAGACGCGTTTTGGCCAAAAGATAAGTACGTACACCCCGGGGATAACGTAAAATAAGAGTGACGATCTCACTAAGGGCGGTGTTGACCCCCCTACCCAGCACAATAAGATGTTTTATGTTATAAATAAGTTGCTAAAGAGCAGATTTGGCAAATTGCCATTCTAAGCAGTTCAGAAAAGAAAAGAAGTTCCTTTAAAGTAACACGAGCCTCAAGAGGCCAAGTAAAGCGATTTTTGTTTAAAAGAAAAGAACGAAGCTTTTAAATGTACGGAACCTTCATATCTTTTATGAATATGTTCTTGAATGAAGTTTCAAGTGAAGTATAGCTAATTCCTAGTAACGCATTGTACATTTAAGCTTTTCAAGGTGCTTATCTTATGAAAGAATGTTCTTCCAAAGCCTTTTCTTACCAAATTGGGTGTTTCAAGAGCTTTTAGAAAAGTTATAAGCATTAAAGGAGTTAGCATGGTTTAAAAACTGTTCTTTGAATATAATGAGTCACTATGTTTTCACAGGAGTATTTGAAAGCATCATATTCATCCTTGTGCTATTTGATTAAGTGTATGAATGCCTGATAGAAAGAAAGATTGGTCGTTAGGGACCTAGGTACGAGTTGAGGAGTTAGAATGAAGTTTTAAAGGTGGTGATCTTTCCTTGGGGATTTTGATTGCCTAATATGATAGTAAAATATGAATGCGTGATATGTGGCTATTATTAGTATTATTGTCTGCAACTGTTTTGGGTTTTAAGGAGTAGGGGAATTCTCACTGAGCGTGTGGTTGCTCACCCCAATACTCTTTCCCCTTTTCCCCAGTCTTTCGTTATGGCAGGTGCAAATCAAGTTACTTATGCGAGCTGGAGTCTACCCCTACTTGAAAGGGAATCATGTGTGCCATATAAAAGTAGATTCAAGTGATGTAATGTATTCCTAGTTTGTAAATGTTGTATTTTAAGTTTTCTAGTTCATATAACACATATTGTTCATTAGTCGCTCTGTATGGCCGTGTGAGCCAACCATCTGAATAATTAGATGTCTTCTTGGTTCTAGTTGGTTGTATTTTGGGATGTAAACCCCAGTACTCCGGTTGTGTAGACCGTTGAGTTGTATCTTTTACTTTTCATGCGTTAAAGAACTATTCTGTTTGGTGTACTCCGAGCGGGTGGCTCGTTGAGTTATGGACTCCGGCGTGTGGCCGTTGAGCTTACTGTGAATGTTATGCGCTTTCGTTGATTTGCAGGAAATTTTTGTAAGGCTTTTAGCCTGGAAATGGTCAGTTTTTAGGGGAGACTCTGTCCGTTTCCCCCCAGAAATTAAGTAAGATATAGGAGAACGTAACGCTCCTGACCCTAGGGGCTGGGGGTGTTACATTTGTTCCAGCGGTTGTTTGTGGCAAGATCAGTTTCAAATTCTTCTATGGTAGCATTCAAGCTCTGCTTTTCATTTAGCAGTGATTCAACTGTTTCTTCCACTTTAGAGAGTTTTTCTCTACTTGAGTGTAATCGCCTTCTTTTAGAAAGAGATCTTCTCTAAGCACGTTAATACTCTCATGTAAACCAAGTTTTTCATTTTTAAGAATTTCATTTTCAAGCTCTAGGTCACGAACTTCTCTTTTTAGATCAGCACAGGTGTCTATCAAATTATATAGAAGTTCTTCTAGAGTAGCTTTGTTAAGACCATGTACCTTGTTCTTGAGATCTGAGAAGCTGATTGTTGATTCATCATCTGAATCTGAATCACTTTGTGCCATCAGTGCTACGACCCCTTCTTCAGCTTCAGATTCTCCTTCATCCTCAGAGGAATCTCCCCAAGCAGCAAGCATAGCTTTCGAGAATCGCTTGCCCAGATTGTTTACAGGGTGTTTTCGACCCTGTTTTCAAGAATGTTCAGGCATCTGATCTTCTCGAAGCAGAGGACAATTTTTGACTAAGTGATCTGATTTGCCGCACTTGAAACACCCTGTGAGTTGTTCTTTAGGGGTGTTTCTGGACTTACTGAAATCTTTTCTTTTGTTGTTTTCCTTGACCTTTTTGAAGAATTTCTTGAATTTCCTGGTCGTTAGGGCCATATCTTCATTCTCAAGGTCAGAGTCAGTGTCCTCATGTGCTTTCAAGGCAAGCCCACGATCTTTCTTTTGCTCCTCTCTTTGTTGTGAGTTCTTTCGGAGTTCATAGGTTTGGAGATTACCAATCAACTCGTCGAGGGTGATCTTGTTCATGTCTTTAGCCTCTTGGATGGCTGTTACTTTGGCCTCCCACGTACGAGGTAGAATCCTGAGGATTTTCCTCACAAACTCTTCAGTGGTGAAAGACTTTCCCAGGGATTTTAACTCATTCGTGATGTGGGTAAACCGTGTATACATATCTATCACAGTCTCACGATCACCCATATCAAACAACTCATACTGTCGCATAAGTAGCTCAATTCTAGATTGTTTAACTTGACTCGTACCTTCATGAGCAACTTGCAGGGCGTTCCAGATAGCTTGGGCTGATTCACACTCAGAGATGCAAGTGTATTCATCGGGTCCTAGGCCAAAATATAGTAGCTTCTTGGCCTTGGCATTTTTCTCCATTTTCTTATAATCTTCAGCATCAAACTCTTTAGGTTCCTTGGAAACCGTCTCACCATCTTCAGGCACCTTGGTGGGAACAAGGGGCCCGTTCTTGATGAGCATCCATAACTCATAATCTTCTACCTGAATATAGTTTTCCATCCTATTCTTCCACTAACTATAATGTTGGCCGTTGAAATAGGGTGGACGAGTAATGGATTGCCCTTCAAGAATTCCTTGTGGTGTACTCATCTTCAGAATCTCTCAAGGTGTTAGCCTTTTGTGAGAAAACCTCCTTTGATACCACTTGTTAAGATCGTGAGTATTCTACCACAAGAGGGGGGGGTGAATTGTGGTGTCTGATTTTCGATCGAGTTGTAAATAACAAACACCCTTGTGACTTGTTTGCAGAGGGTGTTCTCAAATATTGCAAATGCGAAAATCACCAAGATAAATGCGGAAAATAAAGCACACAATTTTTACGTGGAAAACACCTCTAGCCCAACTGAGGTGTGAAAAACCACGACCTACCTCGTGTAGGATTTAGCCACTTCACTAAACCGGGCTTAACTCGTTACAAATGTAACACACCTTGTTACAACTTGCAACCACGTAACCTCCTTCTCTAAGGCAGATTACAGCACGTCCAAATCTCACCAGATTGGATACGTCCAAAGTCCACACGACTGAGGACCACTCACTCACTTTTCTGATTCAAGATCAGGGTTACAAAACACCTTACTGGGTGCTTCTGTCTTAAGCAGATGTAAGGTACAATGAAGTCCTCGTATGCCAATATATTGAAAGCTTAGTTTAAACACAACTTGTGTCGGTTTTTCTTTTCTCAAGTGTAGCTCGAAAAATTCTTTTCACTAGAAAAACCACTTTTGAAATTTTGCTTTTTGCCTGTGTTGTGTTTCTAGATTTTCTCTTGCTTTCTTTTCTTGTAATTCTCACCATATGTGTATGTGTCTCATTCAATGGGAGTAAAATGCTATATTTAAACAAGAATTCCAACGGTCAAAACCAAGAGAATCAGCTAAGTATGAAAAATGATTTTTTAAGAAAAATACTCCCCAACGGCTAATGACAATTTTTCCCCAAAGTATAAGGGATTTGTTATCTTAAGAGATAACCCTTATCTTCCCATAGCCGTGAAGAAGATTCAAAAGGCAACCAGAAATCTTCAGCTTTTGAAGTTATATCTTATCCGAAAATATGGGCAACGGAAATCTTTTAGTTTTGGCAAATTTCCAAAAACTTATTTTTGCAAATATCCCATAATATTTTCAAGAAATATCCTTTCCAGAAAAATAGCAATCTTGGAGTTTAAGGAAGGTATTCTGGAGATCTTGGCCAACCGAAATGAATTTTCAAAGATAACCGGGTATGGCCACTTCAGTTCAGAAACACCCTAGGCACCCTGTTTGCAGGGTTGTTCGCAACTGGTGTTCTGAAGCACTTAGCGCAATTACCGATTCAAGAGGTGTTTAAAAAGCATTTTCAATATTGGCATATTAACAAGAGTCTAAATAAATAAAACCTATATACCCAAGACTTCTTGTTTTGAATCAGTTATCTTGTCCAAGATTTGTAGAGCTGCTGTGAACACCAAGGCCACCTTGTTTGCTGGGGTTGTTCTTTGCATTGCTAGAGTTCAGGAACATGCCTTACAATCAACTGATGAGATGGCGTTCTTGACTTAATGTAGAGTCACCAAGTGAAACCTGTTCTACAGACTTGTTCTCACATGTAGCAAACCAGTTAATACAATAAAGATTATAAACACTAGTTAGGCCTGTTTGGAGATCGTGTTTGGAGCAACATTACTTGGACAAATTTTTACACTTGGATTTGTTATTATCAAAACTTAAATATAATAACTCAATAGAAGCCATGATCTATTCCATAAGGCAATTAACTCACTATGCGTGGACTTGCCTCTAATAATAATTAAAGGTCCAAAAGCCAATGTTGGATTACCCTAAAGGGGGGTGAATAAGTGATAGCATAAAATTCAAAACTTTATATAAAATTCAATGTAGTTTGAACCTGCACTACCAATATAAGAGATGACAACCTTGAAAGTTAGTCACTAATGTCAGTAAAATAAAATAAAATTAGAGTACAAAAATAAAGTGTGACAAAACACGTGATATTTTTAGGATGTTCACCCTTCCGAACAGGACTAGTCACCACCTAGGATAGCTATGCCCTTAGGATTTGAACACCTATAGTTCTTGTTTACTTAAGAAGTACACAGTACACACCAATGACCTTGGCTTTACAATATGTCTAGCGTTCCAATCTCACTCGAATTAGGAACCTTAGCTAGTATACTCATTAAGTATTGACCTCTCAATACCTAGCCACCACGTAAGTTCCCCAACTTGTTAGAAATCCATTTTAAATATTCAAATGAAGAACAATTGCACAAGAATGATTTGCACTAGAGCTCTTTTCACAATGTAATTCTTTCTTGTGTCTTGTAATATGCTTCATCTCTCCCTTTTATAGATTTGAAACCTTCTTGACCGTTGGAGCTATTGTTGTTAATTCTTCAATGTATTCTGTCCATAATTCAATGTCACCAATTCGAACCTTGGTGTTTCCGAATCTGGCACTTGATTGTCATAATTAACAGATCTTGGTTGTTGAAAGAAGTGCTTGATTTGATCCATAGAGGTCTTACCCTAATCAATCAAAGTATATTACAAATTTAACTCAAGATTGATCTATTATAACTTTCCAAAATTGGATCAAATAATATCCTTACAAGACCTTTGGATAATATGCAAAGACATATTGCAGCACAAAATATAATCCATCTAGACAAAAATAAATGATTATTTTCAAATATATTAATAGCAATATCTTGCAGAGAGTAAACCAATATATCATATAAATCGTTTTAACCAAAAGCGATTATGTTAATACCAAAGTCAGAAACTGACTTTGACAATAGAATCCTACAAAGACAAGATTGGTTAGTGTAATTGAATACATTTAAATTAAGCTTTTGTCTTTCACTCAAGACACTCAGTGTCCTTGAGCTATGACATTGCTTCAGACATTGAGGGAGTCTTCAATCTTTCATAGAAAAAAAAGTTTGAATGCTACATGGCATTTTATTATCTATGTACATAAGCTAATATTTTTTATACATACGTATATGTATTATTACATCTCTATGTATTCATTTTTCCACTCCTTTTATACTTTCGTAAATGGATGTATGTCCCATGATAAAAGTAGTCAATACACTAGAATTACATATTACTGCGTTTCTACATTTTCTACCTTTTTTCTACTTTCTTGCTTTTATAAATAGTTTGATTTGAAGTTTCATTGTCTTTTATTCCACTTTGATTCATTAAAAAGAAATGGATGTTCATATTTCATTAATCTAATTATTATTTTTCTTTTCGGTCAAGTGGAATAATTGAGGTCCAACTTCATGTAAATTGTATGCGTTCATTTCAATTGCATATTCTTTTTTTTATATACAGGATTTGATTAGTAGATACCAAGTGTTATACGCATTTTAGACATACTCCACCATAGTATTTTAGATGTACTTTATTGATTTCTATACCTTCATGTCAATTGTTTTTCTTTTTTTTTTTGTCTTATATATCTAGTAACTATATTACGCAACATTATAGGTATTATGGCAAATTCAGTGACTATTCTTAAGGAATATTAGCATGTCAAATTTAAGGCTAAGTTCATGTAATTCATATGCTTTCTACCTGTTAATTTCTTTCCGTTTCAATTTTTGTAAGTTAGATATTCACTTGGTTAAAAAAATGCTTAATAGTTAATATCATATGTGTTTTAGACCTAATCTTGGGAGCAATTTCTTGAAAACTAATTTATATCTCTTTTTTATAAATACATGCTACATTATAAGCTAAGCCCGAGCCCCATTTTTATATTTTGTAATTGAGGGATGAGCCATGATTATTGAGAACTTATTAAGTATGATTCCTGAATTCTCAAAATTAAAACTCTTCCATTTAAAGATATTTTCTTTTTATTCGCTTAGTTTCATAGTGTTTTGCTTCCTTCACTGATAAAATTTATTATAAGGTTGTCAAATGACTATGCATAACAATTGTCGATTGAATCTATGTGTATATACTAGACATGACACCTGTACGTGCATCTGAAGTTCCATCTAATTACAATGAAAACTTACTCAAAATATTTGACAATGTTTTATTACCTATAAATATAAGTCGCTTGTTTTGCTTTGTGGTTGGTTTGGTAAGATGTCACCAAAGTAACCCATGTCCTGCTCATTGGCAAGTTGTCAAGGGATTCTTTCACTACCAGCATGGTACAAGTGAGCTAGTCCTTTTTTATAAAAATGGGGACCTTGGGTTAAGAGGATACTTATATGCTAATTTGGGTGGTGATCCAGATGAGTACAGGTCAATCTCAGGATATGTATTCACCCTTGGTGGGGGAGCCATATCTTGGTGCAGAAGAAGCAAGACTGCATAGCACTATCGACTATGGAAGTAGAATATGTTGCTTGTTGACCTGCCGCTCAGGAGGCTATACGGCTGAGGAGTTTTCTCCAGTATCTCAATCTCACTCCTAGAGTTGATGAGCCTTTAGAAATGATGTTCAACAAATACTGTTGCCATTCAATTTGCTAAAGATATGAAGTTTCACCGGAAAACTAAGCGTATCCAGGAGCGTTATCACTTTGATTGAGATGCCATGAAAAGGAAAGAAGTTGTCATTAAGTATACACCTACCAGTAAGATGATTACAGATCCTTTAACTAAGCCTATTCCTATGGACACTTTCAAAGCTCACATGATGAACCTGGGTCTATGTAGGGTTTCGTTTTTAGGTGTATCTAAGTGTGTGATGGACATGTTTTTCTTTTATTAAGTATTTATGAAACAAAGATTGATGTTTCTTTTCAAATTCATAGATATGCAATTACGCAATAAGGCACATTAAAATGTCACCAGACTTCTGATTAGCCTAGCCACATAGGCAACTGCCCTGCCACTTAAATAGTCGAGAGGAAGAGACTTGATAATATTAACATTAGGGGTGTATAATATTAAGTTATAATTATACTTATTTTGTATGAATGATAAGTTGTTATAGCTAATAGTTGCCTTAGTAAGTTTATGATAAGACATCTTTAAGTCGAATATGAAATGCCATAATTTCATGCTGAAGCCTTAAAACCAAATCTTGAGTGTCAAGATTAGCATTAGGTTTGTTAATCTAGAGCCTTAGGTTAGATTTTTTTTTTTTTAGGTGAAGTCTGGAATCGCGAGTCACATGGCATAGAAGAGTGACATACCTAGTTTAGTGGGGGCTATGCTATAACATACTTTTCATACTATGTGTGTTGATGACCTATTCGATGAGTGAATTCCCTTTTCCTGTCACTATGTGACCTCTATTTGTGATACTCTTTAACATAGAGCTATGATATGAACTCAAAGCTTGATGTTGCTACCTTAATATGTTTTCTAAGGGCTAAAAAGTATGTCGTATAGTGGAACACATTACGAAATCCGTTAAGCTCAGATGAATTATTTTGAATGTCTAAGGAAGATTCATTTTCCCATCGCCATATCAAGCCACGAGTGATTATATGCAGTGTATAATCATTTCATATATCGATAGATATAAATGGACAATATATGTGATTGGTGATGTTTTGGATGATTTCAGGTATCATTTTCGTATGACAGTGTTATGTTAGCTAGATGGCAATTTGACAAAACACCAATAGCTTTTTGTTGCACTCCCCATTCCCAATTTGAGGCATGAAGAGACTTGTTGGCAGAGAGACATGTGATTTATAGTTTATGTGACTGAGTGCGAAATGTTGATCGAATGTAATGGTCACAATAATAACCTACATAAAGTGGCGGTTATAGGAATATTAATCTTTCCCATTAACTACTTTTTTCAGTTAACTTAGAACTACAGTAGGAGATGGGTGTTATGGCATTACCACACTGTCTTTGCCTAATTGGAAAATTCAGTGTGGAGATGTTGGAAACTAGAAAGCATACCAAAAATACAACACCACCCCCCTTTTAGAGTGGGTCCCACTTTCGTGGGTTTTGGGGAGATTCAAATGTAGGTAGCCCTAGCGCTACATGCATTTCTGTCCGTAGAGAGATTGGTTCCAAGCGACTCATAAAAAAGATTTTGTAAAAAAGGAGTAAGAAAAGTTCACGGATGGATTGAAATTTCCTGATAAGCAAAACGTGGAGTTTACTTTTTCTTGACTTTGGGTAAGCTGACCCAACAATTCCTTGATATCTCTGGAAATCCGAAATCATCAACTAAATGGAGCAAATGCTGAAAATCACCAGACATCTTTATTTTGATAGTTGATACAAGTTTATTTTGATAGGCCAGACATCTTTACTCAATGACAAAACCAGCGTTTCTATGTTTCTTTTGGGTGCCCTGCATCTTGATTTTGACCTCCCTAAACACCCATTTCACTAGGGGCAAATGTCTTGAGGATCAACAATCATTGCTGCTCCAACTGAGAACAACCCTCATCGTGAACCTATCGAAGTCACACAAATTAGCAACCTGGAATCAGACCTTACACTGCTGTGAATGGAGGGGAATTTAGTGCGATGATTCAACTAGGCAAGTGATTTATTAAGATAATATCAAATATATTTAGAGATATTTTTATCCTTACACACTTGTGTTTAACTTAAAATAGATCTCTTGTGGTGACTTACTTTGCAAGCTAGGTTTTACCTAATGTTGTATACATATATTGCACCATGCTTTATCAATGAAAACCAAGGAAAAAGAGGCAACCGTGGCTTGCCCATTACTCAAACACTATTAGTCTCATAAATTTTCATGGTATTAGAGCAATTCCAATGGGAGATATCTAAACTAGAACGAATGAGTAACGGAACTCCACCCAAAAAATTTGTCATCGATTCTCAACCTCCCAACTATTTGGACCCATCAAAGGGTCCCGGAGGTCTTATCACTGCAGTCATCTTTAATGGCTGAAACTATGACCTATGGCAAAAGGCCGTAAGAACGACATTGAAAGCCAAGAACAAGATTGGTTTTATAGACGGTACATTAACCAAACCATCAGTAAGTGATGACGATACATCCGAGCTTCAAGAATAGGAGATGGCGAACTCGATGATTTTGTCGTGGATTCTCAATGTCATTAAGCCACAACGCTAGAAAAGCGTGGCCTATACAGACACGGATAAAGCTATGTGGAAGACATTAAAGAGATGATATGCGATTGCCAATGTGCCGAGAATTCACCAATTAAAGACAAGCATAGCGAACTATAAACAAGAAGGTTAAAGTGTGGTTGAGTTCCACTCTAAAATCTCAAACTTGTGGGTGGAACTCAAAAACCATGAAAAGATGCCTTCCTGCACCTGCACCAAATGCAAATTCAAAGTGACGAGCAAGCTTATTCAGAAGCATGAACAAGAAAAGGCACATTAATTCTTGAGGGCCTTAACGATGACACATACTCATCAATACGGAGTCAGATACTCACACTTGATCTGATGCCCTCATTGGACCGTATATTTAATATGATAGTTCAATAGGAAAGCCACAAGATTTTAATGATTGGAAGAGAAGACAGGAGCAGTACAACGGCTGCCTTTGCTGTGCAGACCGAAGACCGACCTAAACCCAGCACAACCGAGAGGGGGAGCTGTACTCATTGTGGTAAGTATGATTATGAACAAAGTGCATGCCATGAACTGAATTGTTATCTTCCTAGTTGGGGTAATCATAGCACGGGCAGAGGACAAGGGCGAGGTGTTAGAGGAGGAAGAAACAGTGGTGGAAGAGGTCGTGCTGTAGGCTGAGAATCAGCTTATGCAACCGTTGCCAGTAGACCGGTCGAGCAAACAGAGAGCAGTGGTTATGGCCAAACTGTTACGCCAGGTTTGAGTGAGGAGCAGACAAGAAACTCTTAAGCTTGCTTGAGCCCTCTAAAACAGGTTACGAGACACTTTCAGGTAATGATGATTGGATCTCCATACCAGTGCTTCGGGACACATGACCGGTAACTTGGGTTTCCTAAACCAAGTCAAAAATATTAAACCAATTCCTGTGGAGCTACTTGATGGTGTGTTTCGCATAGCAAAACTGGAAGGAAGCAAGACATTGGGCTCACATATGAAATTTAGAAATGTTTTATATATTCTAAATTTTCATTGCAATTTGGTATCTATTGCTTAATTGAGTAGAGAATTGCATTGCATTGTGATAATCACTGATGAATTTTATGTGACACAGGACCACACCTACCTGATTGGAGTGGATGAATTGAGAGGAGAGGTCTACTGCTTTAATAAGTCGGCAACGATGACGGTACAAGCTAGTGCAGTGGCCTCCCTTACATTATGGCATAGCTGTCTTGGGCACCGGTCAAATTATGGTTTTTCAATGCTTCCCAAAGAGTTAGGTGCAGGTAGTAGTTTTGACAAAAATAAGTTGGATGTTTGTGATATTTGTCTACGTGCAAAGCAAACCAGAACACCGTTTGACATTAGTGAAAGTAATGCAAGTAATTTATTTGAGATTATACATTGTGACATTTGGGGACCATACAAAGTTTCTTCTTTTTCTGGGGCGCATTACTTTCTGTTTGGATATATCTGATGAGGGAAAAACTAGAAGTTGCTAGTATTTTGCAAACCTTTATTGTTATGGTGAAAAATCAATTTGAAAGAAATCTGAAAATTATTCGCAATGACAATGGACTCGAGTTCAAGTCTGATAAAGCTCTATTTGTCCCATTTTTAGCCCCTATTTGACTCATTTTCTCATGCGTTTTCACGTTCAATCGTGCCAAGGAAGAGTCAAATCGGCATCCTTTAGCGCACTTTTGACTCATATAACATCTTTCGATATTTTAGAAACTCTATTGAAGAAACAGAATGATGAACAACATTTAGCAGAAACGAGTGCCAAGAAGGGGAGAAAAGCTGTGAAAAAACGTTGCACGGAAGTCGCACGAAACCGGACCCACATAACACTGTCGACTCACTCGAATCGGCACACTAGGCCGTGCAGCCAAGTGGCACGACTGTGCTATGTGGCACGGTTGGGTCATGCCAAGTGGCACTCGCGTGCCACTTGTGCCGTTCTGGGTGTTTCGAGCAGAGTTTTGGCACAGTCACACCGTGTCTCGGGGCACGACCGTGCCACCCTCGTTCCGCATCGCGACTTAAATCTTCCTTCGGAGCTGTTTTGGAGGATATTCAGTTTTCATTCAGTTTCCTCTCTTTTCACAGACGTTCTTAGGCGTTTTTTAGGTTTTACATTCGGGCTTTTGATTTCCATTGCTTTGTATTGAATTCATTGACATTGAAGTTCGATCTACCTCTCAGCAACAATCAATTCAAGTTCATTTTCCCGATTCCTTATCTTCTCTTTATTGTTATTTTAGGTTTTTGTGAATTGAATGTTATTTGGTAGAATTGAGATTTTGGTTGTTGATTGTGAAGTGATGTGTGGCTAAATCCTTCAACTTAGGTTGGGATTGACGCCAAATATGTATAGTTGAATCTTGTACTGGCCCAATCCCTGCTCCCCCTTTGTTTTGCGATTATGAATTCTAATATGCACGCCAACTGCTCGATGAAATGCTCGAAATAACATTCATCCTTTTTATTGGGGTTTAGGGGAGCATTGAGAGATGAAACCTTTACCTAGTGCGCCTTAGTAGACGATTAGGGTTTTAACATGAAAATAGTTAAGATTCTAATTAGGATTTGAGATTGTGAATCTTGTAATCCTTCGACCTTTAATCCCATGAAAATGGACTACTATAGTTTTGGGATTAGTCTTCGGCCGTTGAGAGAGGGAGGAGATGGGCTTAATTGACAATTTATCCATTCGTGATGCATGCCTGGGAGATGTTTGGTAGGGCTAGTAATTGATTCGCTAGCATATTCGTGCTGTTCATTCGAACCTAGGTTTTCACTTTTCTGCTGTTTATTTCATCTTTTAGTTGTTATTGTTTCCCTTAGTTTAGTTCCAAAACCCCAACTGTGATTGCCTAGCTTGAGTAAGTAAAATCGTTCTAGTAGTTGAAGCCAAGTTCCTCGTGGACACGACCCGTACTTGCCGGTTGCTAGCTACAGCTACGCCGTGCACTTGCGGTATATTTTTAACTCAACAAGTTTTTGGCGTCGTTGCCGGGGAACTTGCGCCTTTCAATATTAGAATCGATTAGCGTGCTTTAGACTAGGCTTTTTCTTTTCATTTCTATCCCTTCTTATTTCCCCCTCCCTCTCGTGCTTGAACCTGTTTATGCCGTGGTAGTGTTGGCTTTGTATACGTAGGCGAAGTCAAAAGGATCAACCACTTGTTTCTTTTAACCCAGAGATTGAAGCCACCGCTCGAAGGCAATGGAGTGCAAGGAAGCGGTAACAAGCACAAGTTCTGATGGCTGGGCAAGATGAAAGAGTTTTGCGAGATTATGCCCTCACCCAAGCATCGGGCATAACCTCCTCCATTGTTAGCCCCGCCATCGAGGCTAATAATTTCGAGCTCAGCCCTACACTGATTACTTTTGTGGAGAGGGAGCAATTCGGCGGGCACCCCTCGGAAAACCCCAACGTGCACTTTCGCAAATTCCTGGCGAAGTATGACACTATCAAGCTAAACGGGGTGTCCAACTCGTTCACCACTTGGGAAGTGTTCTCGAAGGCGTTCCTCAGCAAGTACTTCCCACCTGGCAAGACTGCCAAGCTAAGGACGGACATCACCTCCTTTGCCCAGCAGGATGGTGAGTCCCTTTACGAAGCATGGGAGAGGTTCAAGGACCTCCAGCACCAGTGCCCCCACCATGGAGTTCCTGATTGGCTCCTAATCCAAACCTTCTATAATCGGTTGGAGTGGTCAGTGAAGATCTCGGTTGATGTCGTAGCAGGGGGTGCTCTAATAGGCAAGTTGATTGAAGCAGAAAAGGCATTGTTGGAAGAGATGGCTTCCAACAACTATCACTGGGCAAGCGAGAAGGCCACCCCCAAGAAAGGTGGTGACAGACACGAGGTAGACGCTGTGACACTCTTGGCAAACAGGGTGGACGTCTTCGCACAACGTCTGGATAAGGTGGCCACCCCTTCGACCACTTCTGCAGGGCCATCCATGGGGACCTATGCATATTGCGAGGCATGTAGTATCCACAGACACACCTCCATTGAGTGTTACAATGCTCCCTCTAGCACTGAACATGTCAATGCTTACGACACCTACACTCCACCTCTTTAAAATAACCCCCATCCCACCACCTACAGTCAGGGTTGGAAGAGCCAAATGAACCCTCTCTATAAAAATCCCAACCCTTACCCCCAGAACTCCATCCAGCCACCCGGTTTCCACAACCGAGCTCCCTACACTCCACCCCCTCCACCTCCTGAACCTACATCTCACCTGGAGAGTCTCATGGAGCGCTTTATAGCGACCCAGACCACAACCAATGAGACTCTTAAGGAGTCAATCCATCTGCTGAACTCCAAGGTAGATGCCATGGTCGCCTATCAGCAAACGATGGACACGCAGATTGCTAAGATTGCTCAACAGGTGAGACTCCTGTACCGACCTCGGGGGCAACTTCCAGGCTAGCCTGAAGTTAACCCCCGCCGTCACGTCAATGCCATCTCCACGATGGAAGAGGGGTTAGAGAAGAGCCCAGTGATGGTTCTCCAGGAGGTAGTTCCCATTTCTGACTCTACAGGAACGGAAGGGAAAACGCGAAAAGAGACTCTGAGCTCTTCTGAGGAAACTACCCCTCCACCTTCCGCTCGCACCTACCAGCCCCAGTGCCTTACCCTCAGCGACTGACATAGTCCAAGCTATGTCAGCTTGAACCTAGATTCGCGCGATTCTTGAAAACCTTACGCTGAATCTATGCCAATAGCCCATTCTTGGAAGCTCTCAAGAATGCACCTGCACATTTTAAACTGTTAAGAGAGCTCCTGTCCAAGAAGGGAGAGCTCGGGGTTACTCCAGTGGTCCTCACTTTCGGATCCTGCTGCACACTTCTACCGAGGCGATCGCCATCAAAACTGCAGGATCCTGGCAGTTTCTCTATCCCATGCTCCATAGGGGATATGCAGATCGAGAGAGCCCTTTGCGATCTAGGCGCCAACGTAAGTCTTATGCCGCTCTCTCTTTGCACGAAGCTGCAACTGCGGGACCTCACGCCCACCAGCATGACTATTTAGCTCGCAGACTGCTCCATTAGGCACTTTGTCGGCCTTCTAGAGGATGTTCCAGTCCAGGTGGGTAAGTTCGTCATCCCCTGTGGTTTTGTCATTCTTGACATGGATGAGGACTTCCCGGCCCCACTCATTTTAGGTCGGCCATTCCTTGCGACCGCGGGGGCAGTGATTGATGTGCAGACGAACACCATATCCTTCACTGTATGTGGGGAGATGGTGGATTTTAGCTTCCCTCCTCCCACTCCACCTTCAGCGCCTGTCCTCCTTCCGCCTTCTAAGGAGCCTATCCTTATCTCCCCCTTCGATGCTGCTTCTAGGGTGGAGATGTTTGATGGAAATGGGGGACCTCCCATACTACTTGGCGGCTCTTCCACCTTTTCTGCGGCCATTCCAACTCGTTCCGAAACCGCTGCTACTCATACTGGGGAGGCAGAGGATCCTACTTCATATTATTACACCTCCCCCAGGCCACCTCCTGCATCATTCCTGTCTACTATTTGGAGGTAAGGGTCAAGCTAAGGACCTTAAACAAGCGCTTCTTGGGAGGCAACCCAAGCCATTTATCGCTTTAAAAAAAATGTCACTCACGCCTTTTTCCCTTCCCCCTTTCCCTCTTCGTTCCTTTCCCTTCCCCCCCTTGCCCTTTTTCTACGTCGTTTTCATTGCGGACAATGAAAATCTCTAGCATGGGGGGTGAGCTTATCGCTCTTGGGGTGGAATGGTGGATTTTGGAGTATTGGTTGAATGACATCACTTGCATTTGCATCATATAGATAGGATGACATATAGTTTTGCTAGGGTATCTTTGCATTTCTTTCCTTTAATAGAGCATGTAGGTTAGAGCATATAAGATACATGTCGCATCTCAAAAGGAGAAGTGATCGAGTTGGGCATCCCTAAGCTTTCCAGGTACTACTTCTTACCCTTCTTCTCACTATCCTTTATATCTTTTATTGTTTTTCTTAGTTAGCTTTATTGCTTTTTAATAAATGTGTGTGAAAACCCCTCTTATGAAGAGAACACAATGGGTGATGATTGATTGATCTGGTTGAGTTGTGTGTTGAAGTGTGGGCTGTTATGGTGTGAACTTTTGTGAATTGCGCTCTAACATTGCCATCTGTGGTTCCCCCACCCTATGCTATATGTCATATTGCCCTTGAGATTCATGTGACTTGGCTTGATTTACCTCGATAAGTAGGATATACCTTGGAGTAAGTTATTGGATTGTGGTAGACTTACCTGTGAGACTTTGAGCCTAATGACTATTCATTGCATACAGTCTCGTACTTTCCTTCATGTGTGACTCATCCATGATTGCATATCTAGAACTTGGTCTTGTTCTCTTTGAAATCGCATTTAGCATGTGCATGTGTTGATATGACTGAGGCAATTTTTGTTCTATTTAGCCACATGAGCCGAAAAGCCACCCATTGATATGTACTACCCTCTTTGCTAGCCTTTTGTGCCTTTCCCCTTGTCTTTGTTGTTGCACCCTACACACTACACATTTGGCCTATCTATATTCCCTATATCCTTGTCAAGGTTTAGTGGAGCAACACTTCCATGTTGAGTTGGGTTTGCTTTGAAGGTTAGTTCACCTTGGGTACGTTACTAGTGGCTTGTTTGGGGGATTCGTGATTCAAGTTTGTGTTCCCCATGCCATTCACATGCCTTTCTCCTTTCAAAGAAAAGAAATAGAAATGGATGAAAAATAAAGAAGCAAGGAAAAGAGAAAAAGAAAGAGAAAAAAATAATAATAAAGAAAAGTTGTAAATAAGGTGTTTGGCATGGGAGTGTGACAATGAGACTGCTAAATTCCTCCTTTAAGGTTTTTGTTGGGTTTGTTGCTCAAATTTTCAATTGTGGTGTGAAGTTGTTCCGATATTAGTTGTGGAAGTGTTTTTTGCTCCCTAGTCTTTGACTATTAGCTCAACTCTTCCCAAATTTATTTCACTTCTCACCCTTTTACCTTTAACCCTATTACATCCCTTTACAAGTCCTCACGATTTACACATTGCATTTTGCGTTAGGCGGTGGAGAATTGAGAAATCTACCAGGCTTATGGTAGTTGCTTGATTGGGTAGAGTATTGAGTGCACCCTTGTTACATATTCTAAACACATTGAGGGTAGTGTTCCACTTTATCCTAAAGTGAGGTTCTACCAGTCCTGCTTACTCACCACTCATCAAGGAAGGTCCTGTTTTGTTGTGTAATTCGATATTAGGGCATTTGATGCATTGCATTTGGGTATAGGGACATATGGAAGGAAGTGTGCGAGCTATATTTGAATAGTTTCACATTTTAACTTGGCCATCTTTAATGCATAGTTTTAACTTAGATTATTGATTATTCATCCCTTGCCTGAGGAGGATGTGTTGAGAGGTTTGCCGTTCTCCTTGATCCTACATAGCGTAGTCTTGCTTGGGGACAAGCAAGAGAAAAGCATGGGGGCGTGATAGACCTCTATTTGTCCCATTTTTGGCCCCTATTTGACTCATTTTCTCATGTGTTTTCATGTTCGATTGTGCCAAGGAAGAGTCAAATCGGTCTCCTTTAGCGCACTTTTGACTCATATAACATCTTTTGATATTTTCAGGAACTCTATTGAAGAAACGGAAAGATGAACAACATTTAGCAGAAAGGAGTGCCAAGAAGGCGAGAAAAGCCGCGAAAAGGCATTGCACTGAAGTCCCACGAAACCGGACCCACATAGCACGGACGACCCGCTCGAACCGGCACACTTGGCCGGGGCAGCCAAGTGGCACGGTTAGGCCATGCCAAGTGGCACTCCCGTGCCACTTGTGCCGTTCTGGGGTGCTTTGAGCAGAGTTTTGGCACGAACACAGTGTGCCTCGGGGCATGACCGTGCCACCCCCGTTCTGCGTCGCGACTTAAATCTTCGTTCGAGGTTGTTTTGGAGGACATTCAGTTTTCATTCAGTTTCCTCTCCTTTCACAGACGTTCTTAAGCGATTTTTAGGTTTTACATTCGGGCTTTTAATTTTCATTGCTTTGTATTGAATTCATTGACATTGAAGTTCGATCTACCTCTCAGCAACAATCAATTCAAGTTCATTTTCCCGATTCCTTATCTTTTCTTTATTGTTATTTTAGGTTTTTGTGAATTGAATGTTATTTGGTAGAATTGAGATTTTGGTTGTTGATTGTGAAGTGATGTGTGGCTAAATCCTTCAACTTAGGTTGGGATTGACGCCAAATATGTATAGTTGAATCTTGTACTGGCCCAATCCCTGCTCCCCCTTTGTTTTGCGATTATGAATTCTAATATGCACGCCAACTGCTCGATGAAATGCTCGAAATAACATTCATCCTTTTTATTGGGGTTTACGGGAGTGTTGAGAGATGAAACCTTAGTGCGCCTTAGTAGACGATTAGGGTTTTAACATGAAAATAGTTAAGATTCTAATTAGGGTTTGAGATTGTGAATCTTGTAATCCTTCGACCTTTAATCCCATGAAAATGGACTACTATAGTTTTGGGATTAGTCTTCGGCCGTTGAGAGAGGGAGGAGATGGGCTTAATTGACAATTTATCCATTCGTGATGCATGCCTGGGAGATGTTTGGTAGGGCTAGTGATTGATTCGCTAGCATATTCGTGCTGTTCATTCGAACCTAGGTGTTCACTCTTCTGCTGTTTATTCCGTCTTTTAGTTGTTATTGTTTCCGTTAGTTTAGTTCCAAAACTCCAACTGTGATTGCCTAGCTTGAGTAACTAAAATCGTTCCAGTAGTTGAAGCGAAGTTCCTCGTGGACACGACCCGTACTTACCGGTTGCTAGCTACAGCTACGCTGTGCACTTGCGGTATATTTTTAACTCAACAAAGTCCAATTCAATGCTTCAGTTTTATTCCAAGCAAGGGATTGGGCCAGTACAAGATATTTGCCTTTGGATTTTTCACCAAACTAGCTGTGTGGACACCCCTCAGCAAAATGGTATGTAGAGAGAAAACACTATCATATTCTAAATATAGCCCGTGCTCTTCGCTTTCAGGTGCATTTGCCTTTGGATTTTTGGGGCGAATGCCTTCTGACTGTAGCCCACTTTATTAACTGAACCCCAACCAAGTTGTTAGGAGGAAAGACTCCGTACGAGATATTATTTGGAGTGAAACCCAACTACAATAATATCAAGGTTTTCGGTAGTTTATCCTTTGCACACAAAAGACCAAAATCGAAAGGCAAATTTGATTCTTGGAGTCGAAAGTGCATATTTGTGGGTTATTCATATGGCAAGAAAGGAAGGAATTAATATGATTTAGAAACCCAAGAGCTATTTGTAAGCCGCGATGTGGTATTTGGTGAAAATGTCTTTCCTTTTCCCGTCAATGAAGAATTGAACCCAGGAACATCCGGAAACATTGGTTTGCTACATCCACTATCTGTTGACGATGAAGAAAAGCTCATTCATCAATGCACAACTGGGTTTGAAGGGAGCAGCTCAATAATGTTGTGGGATAGCGTGTCACGGACTGGGCCAGCAACGGAAGCTTTCCAGATTTATACTCAATATGAATCAATCACCGTGGCTTGCCCATTACTCAAACACTATTAGTCTCTTAAATTTTCATGATTGGTCTAGATTTATGCTGTGAATCAATCACCGGAGGCATTGACAGTTCCAGCTGCTTGTTCAGTCTCCGATTCCCACAGAGCCTGAATTTGGCAAATAACAACTTCAACAATGCTCACATTCCATCTCCGTTTAGTAAGCTTTCTAGATTGACTTACCTGAACTTGTCCAACGCAGGCTTCAGTGGGCAGGTGCCCTTGGAGATTTCACAGTTGATCAAGTTGGAAACTCTTGATTTTTCTACCGACTCTTACATGGGTTCCCCCCCAAACTTGAAGATCCAGGCTAGGAATGCTAATTGGAAACCTTACAAACATTAGGAAGCTCTATCTTAATGGTGTGATTATTTCTGCAAATGGGTCGGAGTTGTGTAAAGGCTTGTCATCTTCAGTGCCTAATCTACAAGTTCTGAGCTTGTCCAATTGGAACCTTTCAGGTGGAATAGATTCTTCACTTGAAAAGTTGCAATCACTTTCAGAGATTGCTCTTGCTAAAAACAATTTGGTTGGGCCAGTACCTGATTTTATAGCCAACTTCAGAAATCTAACTGTGCTCAATTTGAGCGGTTGCAAGTTGACAAGAGCAGCTCCTTAGAGAATTCATAAGGTTCCAACGTTAAGAAGTCTTGATTTATCATACAATACCTTGCTTCAGGGTACTCTGCCTAAATTTCCAGTGAATAGTTCTCTCCAAAATTTGATTCTCAACTGCACGAAGTTTTATAGGCAGTTGCCAAATTATATTGGCAATTTAATGCAGCTGAGCAGAATTGAGTTACAAAACTGCACTTTCAGTGGGTTGGTTCCTTCATCAATGGCAGGGCTAGAGCACCTTGTCCATCTTGACTTTTCTATCAATAACTTCTTTGGGCCAATCCCTAAATTTGCAGCAGCAAGAAATCTAGCACGCCTGGATTACTCAAGCAATAGAATCACTTCCATCCACTCTGATATTGGTAATTCTATTTCATCTGCTCTTTTCTTGTCCGTGTCAAGTAACAATATATCTGGAGTCATCCCTATGACATCATGTAATGCTACTGTTGTTCGAGTGCTTGACCTATCGGACAATAATCTGAGTGGCAGAGTTCCTGATTGTGTAATCAAAATGACACGGACTCTGGGGCTGTTGGATCTGGTAGGGAACTTGCTAAATGGGATCATACCCGATGCATTTCCAGAAGATTGTATTTTAAGTATTATTGACTTTGGTGAGAACATGCTTCAGGGACAGCTGCCAAGGTCACTAACCAAATGCGGAAAGTTAGAGGTGTTGAACTTCAGAGGAAACCAATTGCATGACACATTTCCATCGTGGTGGATGAATTTGTCTAATTTGCATGTTCTTGTTCTTCTAGGAAACAAATTCAATGGGTCTATTGCATGCCCTCCAAGTCAAACAAGTTAGTCAGTGTTACAAATTATTGATCTCGCTTCAAATGATTTCAATGGTGAGCTCAAGGCGTAATGTTTCCTGAAATTTACAGGACTAATGGCCGGAGGAAATGATGTTTTCGGATGCGTCAACTCCTCTGACAATGAGTTTAATGGGAAAATACCAGAAGTCATAGGCAATCTAAACGAACTTATAGCCTTAAACTTTGCGCATAATGCCTTGTCAGGTTCTATCCCGCCATCCATTGGGAATTTCTCCATGCTTTAGTCATTGGACTCCTCGTATAACTACCTACAGGGGAGCATTCCAAGAGAGCTTGCGATTTGCAGTTCCTAGAAGTCTTAAACTTGTCCTAGAACAAACTAGCAGGTTTGATCCCAACAGGCCAACAACTTCAAACCTTTGATGAGTCTTCCTACATAGGTAACATGGGATTATGCGGTTCACCATTGCCGACTTGTTCAATAGGTACATTGACACCTTCTAGATTACCATCAGAAAGTCCTGCAACAGGACTTAATTGGAAGTTGGTATTGCTAGTAGCTGGGCTCGACACAGTAATGGGACTAGAAGAACAGGTGAACAAGTTACCCTCAGCAATTCCCACCATTTGGGATTGGTTACACTTGTTTGGCTGAGGAAATACATACGCCAAAGGAAGGTCTTGTGCATCAATTGTTGACTTGTGTTGAATTCTTGTAAGATTTTATTTCACCATTTTTGAAGTCTTTCCCCTTAAAGTAATGTGTTTCTTGCTTGCTAGTTAGCTGGTTTAACAGTTGCCAACTAGGAAATCAAGTTCTTATAAACTTCGTACACATGCTGCTCAGAGGACATGTTCATGGGAGTCCCATAAGTAAACATATATTAAAAATATATTAAGAGAACGTATATGACAAATACAGTAAGAATATA
>JACYFF010031956.1:21975036-22001009 GCA_017589665.1 Selenicereus undatus
GTGTGTGTGTGTGTGTGTGTGTGTGTGTGTGTGTATGTATGTATGTCTATCTGTGTGTATGTGTTTGGTATATCATTTTTTGAAGGTTCTTCCCCTTAAAATGATGTGTTTCTTGTTTGCTAGAACTAGGAACTCAAATAGTCATAGACTTGGTATATTATGCTACTCTGAGCACATATTCATGGGAGTCGCATAAATAAGAAATATATATATTTTTGGCATAGAAGAAAGGCTAGGGCCCAAAATAAAGTTCATTACTTAGTGTTTCAAGGCCATGGGCCCCAACTGCATCTGTATTCATAGCATCTAGACCTATTAGTTCGGGCGGGGTGGGTTAAATACAGGTCGGGTGTATTCGGATTCGGGTAAAATATGAGTCGGGTGTATTTTGGGCTTGGGTAAAATTCGAATTAGTGTATTTCGATTTTGCGGATTTTGGGTCGATCCAACTGGTTTAGAGCGCCTTTTTGTTAATTATTTTTCTTTTTTCAAAATTTAAAATTCAGCTTATTAGCGTCGTTGACCTGGTTTGCTAAGAATTTTTTTCTTTTCTTATCTCTTTTACTCCTTTTTCTTTTTGTATAGTTGGCTGCCTTTCTTTTCTCTTGTGTATAATTGTATATATATGTGGTATAGTTGTTTTTGAGTCATGTCCTTTTGGTTTTTGAGTCTTGTTTTTATTTGTTTTCTTTTTAGGTTTTATTTTGTATTTAATGTTTCTTTCCGCTCTCAATGAGGACATTGTGAGATTTAAGTGTGGGGGTGGGGAAACTTTGAAAAAGTTTGAAAATTCTTAGCAAACCAGGTCAGGTGCTAAGTACACCCAAGCCATCACCACAAGCATCGTTTCGGACCCGGTTCGCGGAGCATCAGACACTCCACATCTTCTTTGCTGGGCAACTCTAGAAATTGCTTCAAATATTGGTCATTCAGTTTGAAGGAGGCACCACTCTCTGGGTCTTGGATTTCGACTGCACCATAGGGAAAAACACATAAGACAATATAAGGACCAGTCCATCGGGAACTTAATTTCCTTGGAAATAGATGAAGCTTAGAGTCATACAAGAGTACTTTTATTCCTGGGGCAAACTCTTTCCTAAAGATATGCTTATCATGAAACAACTTGGCCCGCTCTTTGTAATATCGAGCACTTTCATAAGTCTTAACTCTAATCTCGTCAGGCTCACTTAGTTACACTCGTCTCTCTTCACCAGCGTCAGTCAAATCATGATTAAACTTCTTAATGGCCCACTACGCTCTATGCTCTATGCTCTATCTCCATAAGAAGATGACAAGGTTTACCATAAACAACCTTACAAGGTGACATACCAAAGGGAGTTTTAATGGTCATCCTATAGGCAAAAAGAGCATCTACGAGCTTGTTAGTCCAATCCTTCCTATTCCTACTCAATGTCTTTTCAAGAATCTGCTTAATTTGCCAATTGGGCACCTTAACCTGGCCACTGGTTTGGAGATGATAGGGGGTAGCAAGCCGAAGGACTATCAAATACCTCCTCAGCAAGGCATTAAAAGACCTATTGCTAAAATGGGTGCCATGATCACCAATAATAGCATGGGGCATGCTAAATCTAGCAAAGATGTTCTCCCTAAGGAACTTCACAACAACCTTGGCATCATTGGTCCTAGAAGGGACGACTTTAACCCATTTAGAAACATAGTCCACGACTAGCAAAATGTACTCATTGCCAAAGGAAGATGGAAATGGTCCCGTAAAATTAATACCGCACACATCACCAGAATGATAGGTTCAATGGCATCACATCTCTCCTGCTTATTCTACCCAACTACTGGCACCTAGGATAACTCTTACAATACTCAAAATCATCCCTAAACAAAGTATGCCAGTAAAAGCCACATTAAAGAATTTTGGCTGCAGCCTTTCTACCGCTAAAATGCCCCCACATGCTTGGTCAAAGGGAAAAGAGGGGACGAATTTACCAGGTTAGGTGCTGAGTGCACCTAAACTATCACCTCCTCAAGACGGTGCTATGGGAGGTTGAAGGAGCATCAACCACTCCTCCTCATTGGAAGACCTGAGCTACCAAATCAGATGCCGTTAAAGCTCGCATGAGCTTATCAAATACCTAAGCATGCAACTCAGATGAATGTAAGTAAGAGCACACAAATATGTACACATGCATAACAACAAGTGCTCTCCTAAAAATATAAAATGTGTTGGAAAAATCAGAAGAATAATTGAATGCACTAGTCAATATGATTTTTCCGAGCATGTCCTCTAGGTACAGACTATAAAGATCAAGGGACACGTTGTACCCTCTAAGAGTACCTAGGGACTTAGAACAGTCAACCTCATTCCCCTCAACTATCACATGAGAATCAATAAGTAACATATCACAACACTCAGGGGAAGGGGAGGGTGGTGAGCAGAAAGAAGAAGCATGGAATGTATCAATAGGGTTGGGGGATATATTATCAACAAAACCAAGATTAGCTGACCCCACAACCACAACATCCACACATGAAGTCCCTATGGGAGTTTCATGAAGATCATACTCCTCAATAAAAATATGGCCTAACTCAAACCAAGTATCATCCTCATCAACACTAGCACTAACACCAAAGGTCTCACCTACCGCGAACTCCGTCGACTGAGCCAAAGGGGAAGGTATATCAGGAAAGGTCATGATAAATGCAGTGTTGTCCCAAAGGGTATAAGGAAAGGATAGAGCAACGGTGAGTAAAGTAGTCAAGGCAGGGTCGGGTACATCCTCTAGTCCGGACTCTAGAGGAGGGAAAGATGCACCATCATCACACATATTGACATCAAGTGTAAAAGAGCTAGAGCTAAGGTCAGTCTTAGGTGATAGGTCATACTCCCGCAGTTTATTAGCAAACTCAATTTGTTGTTCAATCATTGTCTCTATCATATTACTAAGTCTAGCAAAGCCCTCATCAGAAATATAATAGGGACAAGAACTACTGTCATAATTAGAACAATGGCAAATTTCGCACATAGAAGGAGCATAATCAGGGGTGCAAGGGGGTGGGATGTATGAATTAGTGCAACTAATCTCATATTCATAAGTATCTCGAGCCAACCAATCAAGAGAATTACATGCTTCATTAACATCTTTAACATAGAAATCCTAGTACTCTAAAAGAGCACGGGTCTCACAATTCACACCCTCATAGACTGTATTCAAAAGTTCCCACTATTCCAAATAAAAATCGCAGTGAGCAAGAAAAGCATGTAATCTATCATAATATCTCCAAAACAATTCATGCTCATATTGAGGAAAGTGGGAAAAAGACATTTTTGTTTCAATTTTCAATTTTTTTTTTCAAAATAAAAGCCTAGTCTCGAATGCCCAAGTAAGCTCTAATATTGGAAAGCGCCAACTCCTTGGCAATGGCGCCAACTCCTTGTCAGGGAAAAAGTTTTAATATTTATAAACCCCAAGTGCAAGGTGTGTCGTTAAGTACTTGGGGTGTCGTCCGTAGGGAGTTGTGTCTTCAACTACCAAAGTTCACTCGAGCGTGTCAATCTAGGTGAAATCAAAGGTAAAGAGAAGTAAAACTAACTACTAAAACAAAGAAGACTTCAATTGTATAATGAAACCTAAGGTAGACAAACTAATCAATTCAAACCCTCACCTTTCCAAGTTATCCTAGTAATTCAAGGATGATCAGTTGCCCAATTAAAGTCCACCTAAGGCCTCTCTCAAGGGTCAATAGGCTAGTCTAAATGTTCTAACCACCTATTTTCATGGGAATAAACCAATTTGACTACAGGATTAACAACCTTTGACCTAACTAGCGACGAGACTATTTGCATGTCCCAATCCCAACTATTATCTTTACCCACACTAGACAATCGACCTCACCTCTCAACATAAGTCAATTGCCCCAAAACACGGATGAAAGCTCTTTCAAGCATTTCATCGAACACTTGGCGGGCGTGAAAGAAAACCTTAGATTCTAGCATAAACAAGAGGGGTAAAGGCCCAAACAAAGATCGATCAATCATCAAGAGGCTAATCACAATCCAAGATTCACAACTATAATCACTAAACATTACAAAAGATTATGAGCTAAAACATGAACATAGATAACAAAAACAGAGAGAGAAAGAGGAGAGAAAACTTATGCTAGAATCATTGAATGAACTTAAAAATCCACAAGCTTGAATTCGAAATTACAATATAAAAATCCTAATCAAATTCTCCAATCGAGGTTTTTATTGGATAAAACCTAAACTAAAACTAGTCTAAAATCGCCAGAGAGAACCCCGAGCGACCCCTGAACAAAAATGCCGAAAATGGGTTTAAATAGAAAATCGGGTGAACGAGCAAGCGAAGGGAGGCACGACCGTGCCAAGGTGGCACAACCGTGCCAAGTGCACAGCCCCACCGTGCCAAGGTGGCCCCACTGTGCCACATGGCATGGCCCCATCGTGCCACTTCTCTGGCACGGTGGCTCGGCCCCCTGCTGTTCCTTCTCGCCTGTTTTTGCTGTTTTTCTTCGCTTTGTCTCGTCTTTGCTCCTTTTCGCGACGTTTGCTCGATTTGAAGTTTATCACCTACAAAAGTAAATAAAAAAAGTAAAAATCCTAAAAATTAAGTTATTATACGAGCTAAAAGTAGGTGAAAGAGGTATGTAAAATAGGACAATTTATCACCTAACATTGACTTCCTCAGCCGTGGCCTCCACCACGCTCTCCCTGCCTTCTGTCACAACCCCACTTGCGGTGGTCCATACGCCGTCGTTGTTATATACTCTGGCACCTCTTGAAACCCTAGTTCTCTGCATCAAGAGGATTCAATTATTGTGGCCAAATTATTAGGTCCTAATAAAGGAAATTTTTGATGTTTTAATTTATTCCTTTGTTTTTTTTACATTAGTGATACTTCCAACACGCCAATTTTTAGGTCCTAATATATTTTTTCTTCACATGCATAACATATATTAAGATAACAAACATGATGAATACACCTAAACAAAATATATGACGTGTGAAAGTACAAAAAACTATACAAAAGTATTCGATCTAAGTTTTGTGATAAATATTTTAATGACCCTTAGTTTGAAAACTAATTCTAAAGTACATAAAATTATAAGGAACCAATTCATAGGTCTCTTTTTCACCATAAAAGATATACCTACCCTTACATTTAAACAAATAATGTCAAAAAACCTATAAAAGTTTCAAAATATGATAAATTTTATTAACTAATAAAAAAATAAAAAGAAAAAGAAAAACTTCACAAAAAATAAAAGTTTGTTGAGATTTATCATTTCACTCCTCCTCATCTTCATCTTCATCCCCATGTTCATCATCTCAATTTCTCTCATCATCTCCGTCATCTTCTTCATCCTTTCTCCCATCACCAATATCTTCAAATCTCTGCCAATTATACCCAGCTTTCTTCAAATAAAATTTCCACAATTCCATTGACTCAACCGTCCTCAACCACTAACACCGTCAACCTTCAGAGAAGGGGCCACCATGGTCACCAAAGAAGGACTACCACCACTGCGTATGGCATTGCCACAACTTTTCTTAGCCCCTTAGCTGCTAAAGAGCCATGTCTGCAACCCAGTTGAGCAACCTTAGCCTTGGCACAATATGTTCTTCTTCTTCTTCTTCTTCTTCTTCTTCTCAATAGTTGTACCTCCTTCCCTTCTCTCTGACTTTCCCATAGTGCTATTGCATATCTAAAATTGAAATTTCAATATGAACTTTTGAAATTGTCTAATTTCAAATTTTTGATTAGAAATTTAAAATTTCACATTAGAAATTTCATTTCAAAGTTGGAAGTTTGATTTTGGGAGGTGGATGTGATGCTAGTTGGCGTTAAGGGTGAGGGATTGGTGGCAGTGCTGATGTTGGCTGGATTGGGGTTAGGTTTTGGACGGTTTGGATGACGAAATAGATTGAGGGGACGAAGATAGAGAGGAAGATAAAGAGTAGTGAGATGATGTTTGAATCTTAACAATTTTTTTGTTTTTGTGAAAATTTCAATTAATTTTATTATATTTTTCTTTGACTTTATAAACTTCACCATATTTTCAAATTTTGTTAAGTTTTTTACATTATCTTTTTTACTTAAAAGGGTAACTATGTCTTTTTAAGTGTAAGAAATTCTTATAAATTAGTTTCCACATAATTTAAGATATTTCAACATTAGTTTTCAATATTGAGGTACTTAAAATAATATACATGGCACTTAGGGTACTATTGTGTAATGTATTTTTTTTAATACCAACAATAAATCCCAGAAATATATAACAACTTGCATTGAGAGAATAAGGAAGGCTCTTCTCTAGAAGACAAAGAATCCAGGTGGTTAATGCTAAAAAATATTACCTTACAAATGTATGTACCTTGCTAGGTACATACGTGTGCGTGCTGGCACAACCTCAGAGACGCGTGAGGCATGCTTAAAAAAAAAATTGATTTTTGAATTTTCTCTCTCCTCTTGCTTTTACTGCTTAATATTCCTTTCAGAGTCTCTGTTCATCTCTCCTCATGCTTTCGCTATTTCCTCCAATTTCGCAGCTCACTTCCTCCTTCATTGTTTCATCGTTGCCCAAGCCAAATTCTCTAACCTAGGGTTTGAATTCCAGCTCGTTTTCTTCTTCTGTGAAGGTAGTGTTCGAATATTCTCTGCTAATTCTCAACTTGTTTGCTTAGTTTTCGAATTTTAGCTTGTTTGTTCATTGTAATTGTAGCTTCTTCCTTCGAACAACATGGCAAGAGAAGATTTGGGCGAGAATGCTACAAATAGGTGTGTTTTGTTTCTAATTTTTGCTTCATTTATGTTGTTTTTGGGGTTTATTTTGGTGTGTTCTACTTGAATGTTCAGTTTTGGTGGTTTTCGAATTTATGACATATGTTTTCTAGGGTTTGGTGGTGTTTGAATTAATGCAAATTAGCTATGTGTGCCTCTTTGCTACTATTGTTATTGTCCTCGGGCAATCAGATGGAGTAAGGGTGCTATTTTAGAAGATAAGTAGGTGTGATTCTATGTGGTGGATATGCAAGTACTGCCCATTTCCGCTCTCCCCACCCCAAAGAAATTACAGACAGCTGAAAACCACACCAAAATAGCACTAAAATGCCTAAAATGATTTAATTTTCCTTCAATTGCAAAAATCTTTTACAGATC
The DNA here is from genome assembly GCA_017589665.1 of Selenicereus undatus. Classification (NCBI taxonomy): domain Eukaryota; kingdom Viridiplantae; phylum Streptophyta; class Magnoliopsida; order Caryophyllales; family Cactaceae; genus Selenicereus; species Selenicereus undatus. The sequence continues at coordinate 21,982,188 of JACYFF010031956.1, forward strand.
TTTACTCCTAAAGGTTCTTGATGAACCTCAACATATCCACCACATAGAATCACATGCTTCCCTCCATATCGGAATTTGAAATTGTTCAACAACTTTCAGATTCAAAACCTACTTTTTCAAAGCGTGTTGAGCACGTATTATTAGATATACTCTGCTTTAGTTCGAAGTAGTTGAGCAGTAGCTTCCGCATAGAGAAGTTTTCTAAGCCATTATAAACCGGCCCTGCATCAATTAACAAGGATTACATAAAATATTCTCCTATAACACACCTGAATAAGCTGTTGTGTTATGTAATAATTGGTCTTTTCTTTAAGCTTATCAATTTTTAATTGCCTCCCTTGACAAAGCCTTTCCAAACTTTTCTAGTCCTACTGCTCACCTGCATAACTAGAACAAGAAGCCAAATAAATGGTGATTAGAATGTTCAACAGGAAAGCCATGCTTGATTCCATATTAAACATCTTGGACCAGCATTCATGCGGTCATGCGAATAATAGTAATATCCACGTTTCTACAACCAACCAAGTCTTCTAACAGATAAGGCAAAGAACAGTTTTGTGAAATAGAAAATAGAGAGGAAAAAGAGAGAACAAAAACAGTCGGCTAGTATAGAACACCAGCTTGAGCCAAAGCCAACTTAAGTTTTGTTAAAACAATTCCGAAATTTTGGAAATGTCCTTGATCTCAGTTGATTTACTTCGGGTACGAATTTAAGCAAGCTTTCAAACAATTAGTGTCAATTCCCTACAGTCAATCAGTCTTGATGTTTAATGTTTACAGAGGCATTGAGACTAACTATTGAATCAATATACACCACAAAGTCAGCCATATGCTTTGCTAGATGGCTTATTCACAAGCTACCCAATGAATGGAGCCTAAGAGCCCATAACTCTCACATCACAATTGGGCATGAGGTTCATCAATATGGATAGTGTACCTTTATTATCAACATGCAATAACTTATAAATAATATGCCACACTAAGTTCCACATGAATCAAATATCATCTCCTATTTATGAGTAGATTGATGAAATCATAAAAAGCAGCTTACTAATCGATAATAACCACCAAGATGCAGTACCAAAGTTAAACAATTAGAACTGAAATAGAACTGAAAAAAACCTATAAACATGTACGACACTGGCTTGCTCAGTGGTATGCATCATGATTCTTAAAACTGAAATAGCAGTACTTACGCATGTTTAGGAACCGCTTGAGTGCTGAATACATAACAGCTGATAAAGTAGGCAAAAGAAACATTGAAATAACCCAAAAGCCCTGATCTTCCAGGTCTCAGACGTCCTTGCTTTTGTGATAGCATAACCCACAACGATGAGCCAGAAAATCTATACCATTGTAACAGTCATCACACAGAACAATAGGGCACTACATGTAACAAAAGTCAAGAAGCAGCCAAAGCACAGGGTAGATGATCCATTTACAAGGACTTGTGAAATAGGACACATCGTGACAACAAGAATGTCTTTTATTCATAATTGGTCTTGGTTAGTTTGTTGCTTTTTAATTGTTCTCATTGATAACAGTGATACAAGGAAGAAACTGATCAAACATGTGGCGTGTAAGACATCAAAAAGAAAACGCTTCGAACAACCACCTATTAGTATGCTCCATATATTTTTTAGCCATAACACTTTATAAATTAGTGTGCTTCCTATATTCGCACACAAGGTTCCCTGCAATTGGGGAAAGTTTCACTGCAGTTGGCTAAAGGTTCACCGTATTGCATAAAAATAGCGGACGATCAAATTTCTAATAGTGGTAATGAAGATATTCAAGTAGATGACATTGAATATGATCCTACTAAGCTTAGGACAAGGATGTCTCCATATGGGTTGTGCAGCTTCCTACCAACTATATCAGATGAGCAGAAGAGTGACATAAATGAGCTTGGGTTTGCATTTTTATTGACTTTGAGAGTCGATAAAATCCCATCAAGGCTAGCTAGATGGCTTATTCAAAACTTTGATACTTGTAGGCGAGCTTTGAAATTGGCTAGCAATGAAGAGTCGAGAATTAGCGAAGAAGATGTGTATTTAACAATGGGGTTTCCTAGGGGTAGCAAACCCATTCAAGAAGCCAAAAAGAGTGACAAGGGGGAGTATACACGGGTTCTTGATGAGTGGAAGGCTCAGTGGGCAGGTGCGTTACCTAAAACGCATCAAGTGCTTTCACATATGAAAAACCAAAGGCAAGGGGGTGATATGTTTAAGAGCAACTTCATTGTCTATGTGGTCACAACTCTTGTCAAGGGACAACAAATGTGGAAGGTTAATGATCTTGTACTCAAAAGCTTAGTGGATCTAAAAGAGGTGAAAGACCTCAATTGGTGTGAGTTCACAATAGATAGTTTGATTTCTTGCACGAATAAGTCGAAGAGGCAACCAAAAGGTGTATGTAGAGGTCCTCTTCTTTTCTTAATGTTAATGATTTTTACTTTTATATTACGAAATTTAGTACTTATTCTTATTTTTGTTGTTACTGAAGTTTATGCATTAATGACTTCTTTGAGTCTACTAATGTTCTGTTAAAGTTGTGCTATGTTGATCGTGTCCTATGCAAGAAGAGAATGATGAGTAGAGAGTTTCCCATTTTAGCAAATTGGACTAGCAAAGATCTATGGGCTCGAATGAATTTTGAGTTGGAGAGCTATCAAGGCTTCGGTAAGGGAATTCAAGACGACAGAATTAAGGCACCAGATACACCAACTCTCTATATTCAAGAAGAAGAAGTAGATATTAGGGAAAAAAAGGTTCTTCTTATACTTAATGTTTCTTTTAGTGAACCTTGTTGCCTGTATTAGTGTACCTTTCTTCCCGTGCAGTGTACCTTTTGTTTATGCAGTGTATCTTTTTATGATTTGTTTTATTTTTTGAACTAATTTTTATGCAGGCTTGTATGCAAAAGATTTCAAGATCATTGAAGAACTTTGCACGTTCTATTATTGAGGTTGTTGATGCAGTGAGTGAGGCACAACAGATGTTCCCAGCGAGCACCCAATTGGACAAAGTTCAGGGTGTTTTGGTAGAAATATTGACTAACTGCTCAAAGCTGGGAACATTCAAGGACACGACTGGTCCATCTGGAATACAACTTGGAGATGCTAATGTTGGTCATCAAGCATCCCCCTCTAGTCAAGATGATGGATTGTTTGTTAATGATCCATCATTCTGGGATGCATGTGTTGAATTAGCAAAGACTTATGAAAAGACTAGTGGGATTGCTTGTGCAGGCACCTTCACACTACCTGGGTTTGATTTAAGGTTCGATTTTAGGCTTTCTCAGTCAGTCCAAGTTGAGAGCCCTAACCAAGGTTGAAGTGGGGGTGTAGGGGGTGTTGGATCTGGTGGTCATTCTCAGTCAGTGCAAGTTGAGAGCCCTAACCAAGGTAGAAGTTGGGGTGTAGGGGTATTAGATCTAGTGGTCATTCTAGTCCTAATCCTCAAAGGGAAAGGAGTCCCAATTCAAGCTCGGAGAGCCCGATTGGAGATTGCTTGCCCCCAAGGAAGAAGATGCCTGCCCCTCATCTTAGATCTCCATTCTTTGTAAGGCACATTGATGTCTTGAAGTCTTTAACTATTAGAGAAAAGCAAGTGTCTGGTTTGACTTTTTTCCATTGGATGAAGTTCACTATGATAGGTATATTATGAGTTTTATTTCTATTTTTATGATTTTTATATTTTGTATATTTATTTATGTTTTAAATTTTTGATGTTTTTAATAGGGGTTTTTTGTTTGTTGTAGTGAGCTATTATTCGCATATGCGAATTTCAACATCACTAGATCTGTAATTAGGACTTTGGGTTGTGGAGATGAATTGGATCACGGTGTTGTTGATTTATTCGCTTATTTGTTGAATCATTCTGAAAAGTTGAAGGACTCTCAAGAATTATCGTCGAGGTTCTTTTTTTCTTGTAATGCCTGTGTAAGCGTTTTTTCAAATATTATTTAGCTTAAATATTTTAAATTAGATCCTGTTATTTCACTAAAATTGTTTCTGATTCTTTATGATGTAGACTGATTTATTGGATGGGGGTGCTGAATTTTCTGGTCCAAAGTATAAAAGGTTCAAGCATATTTTGGATAGTGAAATTTAGATGATTTCTTGGCTTGATTTCTCAAACTCCAAGCTGGTAAGTTAATAACAGCTTAACTTTGTAGCATTTAGTGTGTTTTGAGTTTGTCTTGTGATCTAAATTGCTGAAATACTAACCTGAGCCAAAATCATTGTGGTGCCCTTGCTTATGGCCCTCTGTGTTAGGGGAGGCAGAATCATAAGCATGTTGTATATTTGGTTCCATTTCTTATTCTCCTATTCTTGAGTACCGGGTTTAAGAAGTTCAATGTGAGTTCACTTTTTTTCCCTTGTTATAAATAAGTGAATTCTATCATCGAAAGTTTTGACAAGTTTTTTGCTCTCAACAGGCACGCTTATTGAAGAAACTCAGGGCAAAGTATTGCTATAACTTCATCACTAGTCAGGAAAATGTACTTGCTCCTTAGATTCTTGATAAGGTTAAGGCTTATCATAATAGCATCAGGAAAGAGGAGACTGATGGTTCTCGCATTAGAAGGCAAAGTCAAAGGTTGAAAGACAAGGCTTAATGTTAGTGTGCTTTTTATTGGGTAGGACAATTGTGAATAGGTTGTACATTTTCGGTTAAACTAGTTGTGTAAGATTCAATGCCACGTAGACAGTTGTGTTAAAACAACTTTTCATATTTTGCTGTTTAGAGTTACACTGAAGTGTTGTAAATATGCATTAAGGTTTAATGCAGGCACCCGTTCCATCCTATTTACTTACTGAGAGCCAAAATCATTGTGGATGCCCTTGCTTATGGACCTCTGTGTTAGGGGAGGCAGAATCATAAGCATGTTGTGTATTTGGTTCCATTTCTTGTTCTCCTATTCTTGAATAATATAAGAGGATAGGTTTGACAAGTTGGATTTAAGGGATTCTTCTTTAAAGTGCTCCCTCTTACTTAGCTACTACTAGCTAATAGGGATCTGTATGGTGGATATGTATGTGTGTGTATAGTTATACGGTACTAAGGGGAGCAACTACCACAACAACAGTGGAACACTTCCAGTTTCATTCCTACCCATTGCTAACAAAAAGAAAGAAAGAAACACCTGGATCCTACGTAAGTCCATATGGCATCAGGTTTGAAATCCTTATGGTCCTCCTTAGAGAACTTATTAAAGCTATACAATGCCTCTTCTTCAAGCAAACCTCATAGCATTCCCTAGCATATCTCTACAGTGCCTCATCTTCAACCAATCATCAAGGCTTTCCCTAGCATAGCAATTAAAAACAACTTAATTTTGCTTGTTGGCACAAAAGATTCACTGCAATTGGGAAAAGGTTCTCTGCAGTTGAGAAAAGATTCACTGTATTGCATTAAAGATTCATTTGATCAAAATTAAGATATATCATTACAATCCACCGACACCAAATAAGAATCAATAGTAGCATGCACATTTACAATCAGGAAACAACTTTAATATCCACAAAATATTAAATTGTATTAAAATAAATGATGGTGCTCATGCTATTAATTTTGACATTCATAGTTTCAACAAATATTTCCAAGTGCACCATCTCCAACAGACGCCATGGTACATGCCACCTACATCAACAAATATTGTGTCCTTTAAGTATACAATTTTTCTAATTATATTTGTTAAAATATAGAGTGATCTTGTAGTTTATTACCTCAGTAATTGCAGCTCCAACATTAGTGTTCGACATGCTGGAATCCTCTAGAGGCCGTACACCACTTGTTCCCTTCAAAAACAACATAAGTTACTCTTTTAACTATATAGTGAAAATGAAACTTTTCTATTATTTCAATAATTAAATTTTAACAGTTATAGCATAGTGATACCATCGATGCGAAGACGATGGGGTTGTTTGACAGGGGTGAAACTGTTTGTTGCTTGTCTCACAGCGTTCTTCTTTCTTGCCTTCACTTGATTGCTTTTCTTCTTCGCAATGCTAACTTTTCTCTTGTTCTTTGCTGTTTCTCTCTTAATCCAGTGGGATTCTGGACTGTTTCGCTTGTGTTCACATTTTCATCTTCTGATCCATTATGGTATATAGGGCTTATGTCCATCTCAATAGCTTCTTTAGCCTTTTGAAATAAATCTTGACATAAAGCTCTTGTTCTTGCATTTGTGGCTGAAGCAGTGAAGAGCGTAGTGAATTTTCGCATCATTTGCAATCGCCAAACAGATGAAGACATACCAACATAGTTGTGGAAAGATCTTGCATCATCGGCGCCTTCATAGCCCTTGATATTTTTCTTCCATCGATCTAATATGTACTTCTCGGGAATTTTTTTGAACACAAAACATATTGAACATCCTTAGGATGTGAAAGCACAAAATTCCCATCTCTTCAAATTTTTTGCATGTGCAAGAAGCTTCTTCAGTTAACCAATTAATGGTGATAAGGTGTCAAAACTCATCGACATTTTCCCACCACACTTTATATAGCACACATGAAGCGGTCTCTTGAGCCTTCTCCTGGGCACAAGTTGTCCCTTTTTTGTACTCTTCTTAGAAAATATGATAAAGTTCAGCAGTGTATACCTCCATTGCATGATTCAATATACTTACATTTGCAAAATATGTTTCTGGTCTTCCATCCCAAGAGTCATAGTCATTTCCTTTCTCCTTACTCCTCCATTCAGCAACAACATCAAGGAAGCTCTCATAAAATTTGCACAAGTCAGTGGTTGCTTGAAGTCTCTAAGAGATTGAACGGTTGGTTGATTCAACCCTTTATAAGGACAAAATTCCCACAGAAAAATAATCTTTACTGAATGCAGAACACCAATGCTCCCTGTTCTTGTAAAGTTTTTTTAGCCAATCATTCTCACCACAATTGTATTATGCAATCAACCTAAAATAAAAGGGAAAAGATGGATACAGTGAACCTTTTACTCATTGCAGTGAATCTTTCATTCACTGCAGAACATATTTTTCTTCATTATGAAGGCAAAGTTAAATACTAAAGGCACTGACCTAGTCCAATGATGATTGAACTCCGCTTCAGTAACACAATGCATGAGAATCTTGTTGAATTTGTCAGTAAATCGATGTTGGCTTCTAAAGATTCTAATGTGAATTTTTGAGTTCTTAATAATATGCTATATACACAACCTATGCCTTGCTTGTGAAAACACTACTTTGATAGCAGCTGTAATTGAAGGTGCTTGGTCTGTCATGATAGTTCTTGGATGCTTCCCACCCATTGCCGCCAAGAAAGTCCTAAAAAACCATATGAATGATTATATTCTTTCATTCAACATGACCCCACATCCTAGCATTACATTCTTGTTGTGATGATTCATGCCAACAAACGGCGCACAAATCATATTGTACTTGTTGGTCCTGTAAGTGGTATCAAATATAACCACATCTCCAAAGAGATCATAATCATCTTTTATTATGCTATCTCTCCAGAAAATGCTAGTTAGACTTGCTCCTTCATCAAACTCAAAGGCAAAGTAAAAGTTTTGATCGTCCACTTTCCTTTGATTCAACTTCCCCATCAAAGGGTTACCATGAGTACCATCTAAATTCTTCCTTTTATCAGAGGCAAGAGCATTATATGCATCCTTGTTTGTGAACCCAAGGGCCGGTGAACTGCCTACCTCCTTTTTCAACATCCTCATAGCGTCGGACTCTTTGATTCTACATGATTGCATAAGTTTCAGCAGTTCCAATTGTTCTTCTATAACTGTTCGTTATGATTTCAAAAGATGTCGTTTGGTGATATCACAAAAAGGATGGTTGTGCACCTTATCATGCCTCGTAACTGTCCAGACACCATTTCCATCTACTGAAAACTGAATCCTTGCTTTGCAACCAACTCGGGATACTCGTTTGCTGTATGACCTTCTATCGATATGTTCTTCATTTTTTTGGGCGACAGTTCTCTTTGTACCTTGATTTTAACAACAATATCTCTTTGTTGTTATACCACATCAATAGCTTTTGTCCGTTGTGAATCCCTATGAATGCTGAACCCCACTCTTAGACCATAAATGTTATATAAACCATACGCTTCTTGCTCAGATTTCACACTTTGTCCAATCAACACAAATTCATCATTCTCAACATATTCTTGTCCAATGGGTTCTTGATGCTGAGGAACTGCAATTTAAGTGGTCAATAGTGTCAGAAGCTATTATATTTATCCATGTATTTGGAGGATAGATAGTAGCTGAATTAGGAAAAACAAAATTGATACAGCAATGCATTGCATGAACAAAAGATTCATTGCCATCAACAAAAGATTCACTGCAACAGGTAAAAGATACACTAACTGACAAAATAATTGTTAATATAATTATATATGAGATCTATGACCACCTTCGTTTCCACCATGAGTTACAGTGTATACAACACCATATTCTTAGAAGTATAAGTGATACGTAACTATTGTTACATGAGCTCTACAACCATTACTTTCATAATTCACTAGCTACATGAAATTGCACTGAAGTTCGGAAGAAATCATACATACCTATCGCTTGGGGACCATATTCTTGATCATTGGGATCTTGATTCTGGGGACCTACAGTATAAGAATAATGTCAATAATATTTACGTTCATTTAATTATAGTTATCCTATGAATAATAGAATTTAATACTGTTAATTGTTCTTATTTATTTGGTGTATCTTTCCAAAAATGTAGTGAAACCTTTCTACACTTCAGTGAACCTTTTGCCTAAATCAGTGTACCTTCTTTGTCAGCTATGTGCAACGATTTTGTTATTACAATCCTAAGTTTGGGGAATTTTCTAAAACACTTTATGTGCAACCATGCTTGACTTTAAAAGTTGCACTAGGTAGCTATTCTTTGCATTGAAGATTGATAGATAATTGTTTGTTTGAGCAATTTCATGAATATACCTTGAAATCCTAGCATATGTAACTCTTCAATGAGCAATTCCTCTGCTTCAGCTACAACTCGTTCTTCAAAATCCATTGATTTTGCTTATTCGTGTTGCTAATTTTGAAGATGGATCATGTATGTTGCTCAAAATTGTGTTGATCAAAATTCAAACATATAGTGATTGATTTTTACAGATTTGGTCGTGTGTTTCTTGCTTAAAATTTTCTTACTTCAGCTTCCACATGTGTTTCTCTTCAGATGTTAGTCTTGTGGGCCGCTCAAATGCAAAGAAACAGCTGGGCCCAATTTTGTATATGTAGATAGTAGCATATGTTTATCTTGACCCTATTTAATAAGATCCTTTTATATATAGGTGTGTATAATTCTATGGTACATAGGTATGTACCATGGACTAACTGGTTAATGCTTAGCATACGTGTGTCAAATAGAGAAAGAGAGAAATGCAAGTGTGTGTGCCTGTTACGCATTATAAAGGTGAATAGGCAACAAATTTGGTTTAAATTCAAGGGTTGAGATTAGGATTGTAATGAAGCTGAGCCCGCTCACCAATCTCTCAAGTTCAGCTCAGTGAAAGCTTGGTTCAAACCGAACTCAAGCCGAGCCTAAGTCCAACAATGCAGGGTGAGCACAAAAATTGAAACCGAAAAGTTGAACTGGGAAATAAAAAAACCAAACTTAAAAACCAGTTAATCGAGTCGATTTTCCTAAAAAATTCGGTTCGGTTAACCAAACCGAAAACATTTTGCGGTTTCGGTTTCGGTTTCGATTTTAGTTTTAGTACGGCTGTTTGATATTCGGTTATCCGGAATCAAAACTTCACTTTTTTTACAAAAATACTAAATTTTATATTGGTCAAGTGTGGATTTTATAATTATTAAAAGATAAGACTAAACAGACAATAATGTGTAAATTAATATTTGGTGTCTCAAATAGTTAAATTAATTAAAAAAAAAGTGAAAATTGAAAATTAACAATTTAAATTAACAATTAACTAGTAATCGAACCAAACATTCGGTTAATCGAGTTTTTCGGTTTGGTTACTATTCACATTTTTGCCAAACCGACAAATTCAGTTAATCGATTTTCAGTTAACCAAAGTTTCGGTTCAGTTTTCGATTCACAGTTTTTGCAAACTCACTTTCCGATTAAGCGATTTTGGGTTAACCAATTTAGATCACTGTGGGGAATGCTTATCTCTTCTCGGCTCGGCTTGGCTCGGTTTAGTTCCATTGGTTCCTTTTTTACTACGCGCTTTTGTAGAAAGTAAGAAATTATTTTCATGGTCAACAAAGTTTTATTCTAATTGTTAATTATTGAATCCAATACACAAATCTAGAATTTTTCTTGTGCTGTAGCCTTAAATTTGGGAACTTTTTAACCAAAAACAAACCAAAAAGAATGATAACGAGCCGATCTCTGAACCAAGCATTGTGAATCCAAGCCGAGTTTGAGCCTGAGCCTAAACTATCTCAGCTCGGCGAGCTTGAGGCGGAGCCCGACTTCAGATTACCCAAATTTTTATAAGCTTGAGCTAGGCTGAACTCATTTATACCTACTTTAGATTACCCAAAATATTTTATCGATGTTATACGCAACTAAAGTCCTAAATTCACAACCAGCAAACTCATACCCGTTCTTTTATACCGTGACAGATATTGAAATAAATGGAGTTCCGGAGAGTACGTTTTTCACTAGCTTTTTTCCCTATTGTTAGTCGTCCAATATATGAAGCATTGAATATCACTTTGGTAGAAACTATTTAAATATGATTTATGGAACAAAATATAATTTGGAAATCAAGTTATAGCTATAGCCTTGTACGCAATCTACAATGAATATAGTATGGAGAAAATTTTAGCAGTAAATAACATAAAATGAATTTATTGACATTGATGTGGCAAAAATTTGAGCTCTAGTCAAATTTAAACTAGATAGATTAAATAATGCATAAAAGTCGAATGAAATATTATGTCGAATACCCAGTGGTAATTAACATGGGAAATTTCATATTAAGACTTAAAATTTTGACGAAAAATTTATCACCATACCCTTTTCAAGATCAAGCAAATTCTGACAATTTATGCATGTTCTTCTTGTTGGTAAATCTTGATTTGCCAACTTAAGCTAACTTAAACCCGGTTAAAGCCACTTGAACCCATTTCAATAAATAAATCAACTTAAACCTCTCTGCTTCAAAATTTCTACAATTTGTAAATTATCATCTAAAATTTAATTATATTTTCAACCAAAAAAATAAAATTATATATATATATATATATATATATATATATATATATATATATATATAGCTTTAATGTACAAAAATTGTGTCAATGGATACACTAAAAAATCTCACAAATAATTTTTTGTGACCCAAAATGTCATAAATAATTTAAAATTTATTAATATATTAACATTTGCAACAATACTTTATTAAATTATTGAAACAAATGCAATCTACAAATTTCCAAAATTTTATTTACTTTTTAAATTATGATAAATATTTTGTCAAAAACTAAACAAAAAAATTATTTTCACTCTTTAACATTAACCAACTTTTACTCATAATACCAAATATATATACATATACATACATACATATATATATATATATGTATATATATATATTTGTATGTATATATGTATATATATATATGTATATATATATATATATATATATATATACATATATATATATATATACATATATATATATATATATATATATGTATGTATGTATGTATGTATGTATGTATGTATGTATGTATATGTATGTATGTATGTATGTATACCAACTTCAACCAACTTTAAGGCACTTCAACAAAAAATGTCCAGTTGAACCCACTCCCACCATCTCAACCAATTTTCGTCATTTATCAAACTCTATTTCCCAACGAAAAAACATGCCGTTCGGATAAAATTTTGACTATCCTAGGTAAATATGATCATTTGTAAATTTTTTACTACGCTATATAAGTATGGTTTAAGTTCTTTCTATTTTTTTTGGAGCGCATATGTGTTGCACAGAGATTGAAGTAAGTGGAATTTGAACCTAGTTCTTTGTCAATAATTTTTAAGGAGTTATGAACTGTGCTAGTTGGTATCCACTCATTGTTTTTGTATGAGTATGATTGGTATAACTAACTTGAAACATAGAACCATTGTAATCTACAGCCTTTTTGCATCGCGAAAACAGTATCTTAGTTTATGATAAAAATCTTAGGGGACATTTGATTCAAAACGTTGGAATCAAATGGAACCAAGAAGGATATCAACCCTGAACAGGTATGAAATTAATTCTTGATTCCTATCATTATTAGTTTGATTCATCTCATGGAATGAGAAATTTTGATTCTACATGTGGAAGTTTATATTGAATTGAAAGGAGGGAGAGATTTAGTCTAACAGACTAATCCATATCCAAAAGTTTGAGTAACCCCTTAGAAATATGATTCTAATTTTAAAAAAATATGGATCAAACCAAATTTGGGAAATAATAATTCTATTCCTACACCAAGATTAAAAAGACGATGAATCAAATAGTCCTTAATGTGTGAGTTTCTAAAGATCTAAAGGTTACACATTGCCTTTCCAAGTAAGGTTGCAAATTTTTAAGGTTAGAGGAAAATATGATTTGCTGATTTAATTATGTAGTGGTTTTGTTATCATACGCTCATGGTTATGTTGGAAAGTGAATTGGAAATAAATCGTGCACGTTTGAGAAAACAAAACATCAAGTTGTCGGATCCTAAACTTTAGGATGTTAATTTTATATATATCTCGATCAAGTTGTAGACATTATTACTCATCAGTTTCATATGTATATCACAAATGGAAAATATGCCTTCCTTCACTTTTTCTGCACAACTATCTATGTTGGCTACGTTACCAACCCTATAATTAAATTCAGAAATCGACGTGTGTTGACTCAACACTCGAGCTTGACATATAGAAAATAAGTGCCACAAATCAACCTGTTAGATATTAAATTGAAAATTCAAGTTATTCTTATCCTTTAGTCGCAACTTAAAATTGGTGCTATTCAAAATCACTTGCTTTGAAGACTCACTTAAAGAGGTATTATGGTATCAATGCTGGTTGGTTTAAATAATTCGACACTTATTTCTCTTAAACAAAGTGTCAAGTTCTATTCTTGTGAATGAAGAATATTTATGACATAAGAGTTATAACCCTTCATGGGTCGACAGTAACTTGACTTCTAATAAAGTAGAGGCTCAAAGACCAAAAAAATAGATATATGACAAAATCATATCCACTGAACATTTATACAATACATTTATCCTTACAGTATATTTGGATTGGGATTAAAGAATGGAAAGGTACGGAAAGGGGAGGAAAAGGAGGTTAATTCACTCTTCTGTCCCTTGTTTGGGGAAAAAAAAAGAAGGGGGGGGGGAATCTTTCATCCCTACTCACCTAACATAAACTCAATTATTCCGCTGTAAATTGTGGGGGAATGGAAGGAATGAGAAGGAAAGTTACAACAACAATAATAAAACATCATTCCTTTCGCGTTCTGCATACTCCTCTTTTAATCCAAACATCATAATTTTAACTACCTCCCATTTTCCCGCACTTTAAATCCAAACAAAAGCAAGCTACCTACGTTCCCTTCCTTTACCTTCCTTCATTCCTTCCCCTCCATTAAACTCCGCTCCCTTCCTCCTCTTATATCCAAACACATTAAGTGTAACCTATGAACACCAAACTTTACCTTCGTGAAGAAACTAGAAAGGGTGGCTTTTGGCTACAACTGAACCTTGATAGCTGAAATTAGAGCTCTAAAGGACTAAGTTTCACCAATGGAATTATTATTGGTGTGAGAGAAAGTCACAAAGGGCACCATGACAAGTCAGGGTGCAAGAAAGGTGTAGAACACGGAATAGGTCTAAAGGTCATAAATGTCAAAATTCTAAAGAGAAATAGCACTATACCAAGGAGGATTTTTTGGCCACCCAAATCACCCACGCTCCTTCCCACCACTATGCAAATGGAGTCGGTGATGGTAGCCTTTGTCTGTCATCGGATCCGGTGAGCCTCTTATTCCCACTATTTTGTTTTCCTTGTTTTTCATTTTAATTTATATGTTCTATTATTTGATTGATTGGTGTCTTGTTCTACCTGTCTTCCCAATTGTCAGCAGCATTAGGCTCGATTTCAGGTTTGATTGTTGTTGCTCTTGATTAGTTTGCTCTTTCTGGGTTTGAACAAAAGTAGAAGTATGAGAAGCTTAGGTTAGCGTGGTGATGGAGGGCCATGTTCCTCCAGCTATATACACCCTGGTGGATACGAACTACTCCTATGATTTTTAGCATAAGGAGAGAGATAAATGTTACATCGTAAAGAGATAATAAGAGTAGCTAAGTATATCAAGAAGATATTACAAAATGTTACATCAAGATCTCCATATATCATTGAAGATATTATGTAATATCATAATATCGTAATACTCCCTCTTGAGTAGGTGCATGCAGATTAATCATGCCCAACTTGTCCCGTAAGTATGTGAACTGCTCCTGTCCACGGGCCTTGGTAAAAATGTTTTGTGGGTTGATGTAGGGTTCGAATGTAGGAGAAAGTAAGATCACTTGCTTCTAACAATTCTGGCACAAAATGATAATTGAGCTCAACATGTTTGGTTCGTTCATGAAACACTGGATTTTTGGCAATGTGTAGCACAACTTAACTGTCAAAGAAAATTTGCATAGCATATGCATGGAATACCGTGAGAGAGGCAAGTAGAGCCTTCAACCATATTGACTCACTCGTTGTGGCAGTCATAGATCGATACTCAGCTTCAGCAGATGAACAGAAAACTATGGTCCGCTTCTTACTTTTCCAAGAAATTGGTGAACCACCAAATGTAACCAGATATCTAGTGATAGACCATCGGGTAAGGGGATACGCACCCCAGTTTGCATCACAATATGCGCGAATATGAAGGTCACAATTATATCATAGTGAAATCCCATAATCTGGGGTGCCTTTTAGGTATCGTAGAACACACTAAGTAGCATCCATATGTTCCTCCTTAGGTGATTATCTAAACTAAGACAGGACATGTACTACATAACATAATTCTGGGTTGGTGATAGATAAATGAGATGCTCCACCAGGTGTCGATACCAACTCAGATAATCCAACACCTGTCCCTTGGTAAGAGCAAGCTTATGGTTTTCTTCCATGGGAAATGTAGACGGCTTACATCCTAGGCGACCAACCTTTACTATCCCAGGTGCATATTTACATTGATAGAGAAAAAGACCATGTGGGCCTCGTATAACTTCAATACCGAGGATGTATTTCAAGGAAGCCTAAATCCTTGATTCGAAAGCAATTATTCAAGTAACCTTTGAACTCAGTACATGCTTGTGAGTCATCACCAACCATAACAATATCAACAACATATATGAGAAGTGCCAAAAACTCTGTACCCTTTTGTTATGTGAATAGGGAATAATCGACACTCATAAATCCATACATTGTAACAGTAAAGGAGATATTGGAGAACCATTGTCGTGGCACTTGGAGTTATCCATAAAGTGACTTACATAGCTTGCAGACTTGGGTTAGCAAACAGCAAGTGAAACTAGGAGCTAATAGCATACAAACTTCCTCCTCTATGTGTCCATGAAGGAACACATTGTTTGTGTCCATTTGATGTAATTCCCATCCTCATGGCATTGCAATTGACAAAACAATTCTCACACTAGGCAACTATCGTGTTATATTCCCTCGAGATAGGCTAAGTGAATGCACAATTTGTGAATAAAATTGATCTACGCTCCTTATCTAATCTAATAGATAATCAATCAAGGAATTTAATCAGAACGAAGCAATTTTCCAACTCAAGAAATAATCAAGCACCTTTTCTTTATATGTCTAATTCCAAAACCGATAATCAATTTATCAAACCCCTCTTTCAAGGTGAAATGAAATTCTTAAATGTAATCGACTACTATTTCTCAAGGGTTTTTGATTAATCTAATATTATTAAGAATGCGATTATAAAACTTGGGGGTTTCTTAAACAATGAGTCTTTCTTTAGATCCCACACACTTAAGTTGAATCTTAATTTTCCAGCATCGAGTTTCACCTTTCAGTTATTCACCAAATGTCTCAAACAAGTGAGAAATTGATCGAGTTTCCTTCTAGCAATTCAAAGTCTAAGATTCAATAGAATAAACCCAATAAATCTAAGACACCTTTAGATCAAAACAAGAATTGATTCAATCACAACAATTCAACTCAATTTCAAGAGTAATAATTCAAAACTTAACATAAAAATCAATACTAATATAAAATGCATAAACATCTAAAGGGAAGAGACTATCAAATTTGGGGGTTTCTTAAACAGTGAGTCTTTCTCCAGATCCCACACACTTATGCCGATGCACGCTTGAACCGTCGTTACATACGTGATCCGGAATCCTTGCAATCTTCATCTTCAACAAGCTTTCAACTCTTTCTAATCTAATTTAAATCCTAACTTGATGGTGGATTTCGTAGAATGGGAAGGGTTATGGCCATGAGGATGCAGTCAACACTGGCTTTTTATGGTGGAAATGAAGGTCGCTAACCGTCGAAACGAGTGGAAAAATAAAATTCACAAAGAAAACTAGTGAGATCGGGGGAACACGGCTAACGACGGTTAGTCCATGGGGACCACCTAAGGCCGTGGGCACCAACACGGACAGACCGTGGTGGCCATTGGTTGTTGTGCCCTACTGATTCTGGAAAATCTAGTGAGCCCGAGTTGATTGTTTATGCTATCCCGGGTTAACCATGATCTATACTAGGGTAAACCATGTTTCTTGTGGGGGTTTTTGGTTAACTTTTGTGGGCTCTTCCCTCCTTGCACAATTCTTCATTGATTTTATGGACGTACTCGGGTTCTCTTAGCTAATTTTTGCAAAATACCATCAACAATGCTAAACCCAAGCGTAAAATAGAATAAGGGCACAAAACCACACAACTATGCAAAGTAATCCTCTAAATCGGAACCCAAACACTCATTAAATCCTATTCAAATGTGGCATTCATCACTCCTCCATGCTTAATCCTTTGCTTGTCTTGAAGCAAACAATAGACAAATCAAACAAGGGGAGGTGCATCTAGGACTCAAATGCATAACCAATACAAGAAAACTTGCTATTAGCGTTAGAAATTTAGAGACAACAAACAATCATACGCTAATTAAGACTCATTTAGCGTCGAATGTTTAGGTAGACACTGTTAGCATCGAATATAATCACTCGTCTCTAATAGCGTCAGATGTTAGAGTTGGACTAGTTTATCTCGTGCTAATAGAGTCAGATTTCGTGTCAGATAAAATAATCAGACTCTAATAGAGCCGGATATATTATCCTGTGCTAACCATCCGATGGTAAAAAAACAAAAAAAAACCCTAGATATTCGCGAGACACGAAGCCTTTGCTTATGCTCTTTCTTCTTCCATGACCGGTCTCAGCCCCCCATACCTGTACTCACGCTGTCAGTAAGTTTTCTCTCTCTCTCTCTCTCTCTCTCTCTCTCTCTCTCTCTATATATATATATATATATATATATATATATATATATATATATATATATCTTTTTCTCACTGTTGTGTTTTCACCTCTCTATTTCTCTATCTCTATTCGATAGTTTGGCTACCGATGGTACGCCTGTCGTTGTACTTGCCTTTAACATTGGTTATTTCTCTCATCTCTCTGTATTTCAAGTTGAATTAAGCCTAATTTCAGCTAGTTTGATCAGTATTCATGAAATGATTTGAAGAATTTGCTTTTAATTTAAGAATTAGGGTTTACTAAGGATTAATCTTGGATGGGTTCAATTAGAGCATTTTCACTTTCCCCTCTTTGTCTCCAATAATGTGTGTTGAATGAGTTGTTTTGTTATTGTGTTGTTTTGCAAGTCCCCTTATTTACTCAACCCTTTATAGCTTCCTTTGTTGTTATTGTTGTAGTTGTTGTTTTAGATGAATCTTGGATGAGTTTCTTTATTGTTGCGTTGTCTTGTTTTGTGAATCCATTCTTAGTGGCTTGAGTAACAACTTTAACATTGTCCTTTAATAATTCATGTGCATCTTCCAAACTCAAATAAAAAGATAGCCAATAGTTAATTAGTTAACTCACGTTTTCAAATTGGAAAGTTTTCACTTTCCCCTCTCTATCTCTAATAAAGAGCCTTGAATGCTTTGTTTTGTTGTTGTTGTGGTGTTGTTTTGCAAGTCCCCTTATTTACTCAACCATCTATGGCTTTCTTTGTTGTTGTTAGTTTATTTTTGATGAATCTTGGATGAGTTGCTTTGTTTTTGTGTTGTCTTGTTTTCTAAATCCATTGTTGGCGGCTTCAGTATTAATTATAATGTTATCCTTTATTTTATACTATCCATTGTAAATTTGCAATCATTCATCTATATGTTTCAAACACAAACAAAAGCTTAAACTAATTCTTAATTAGTTGACTCGTGTTTTTAATTTTTTTTTTGTATTTGTCCCTTAAGGTTCGAAACCGTTAAAAGGAATGGTTTTCAAATTGGAACTGGAATTTGGGGCTCGTGTGCAACAGCTTTCGATCTCAGGTTAGATTTGAATCTCGTTTGATAACGGTATGGGCCCTGCTTGTATTTTTATATGTGTAATAGATGTGAATTTTTTATTTATTATATTGACTACATATTTGTGTTCTCATATATGCATATGTATATTTCTCTTTGTTTGCGCGTGTGTGTGTGTATACATACACACACACATACACACACACACACACACGTACACACAAACACACACACACACACACACATATACATATTTATATGTATATACATACATACATACATACATACAT
>JACYFF010031956.1:22001409-22014630 GCA_017589665.1 Selenicereus undatus
ACACACACACACACAGATATATATATGTATATATACGTGTAAGGGAAAAACAATTTTAATATTTATAAACCCCAAGTGCAAGGTGTATCGTTGAGTACTTGGGGTGTCATCCGTAGGGAGTTGTGTTTCCTACTACCAAAACTTACTGAAGCGTCTCGAGCTAGGCGAAGTCGAAGGGGATAGAAAATAGATCTAAACAACTAAAGCGAAAACGAAAGGACTATGATTAGACCTAAGATGAGCCAAGTAATCAAGTCTAGCCCTCATCCCAAGTTACGCTAGTATTCAGATATGGTCAGTTGCATCATTAAAATCTCACAAGCCCTCCCTCAAGGGTGACGAGCTAGTCTAATTGTTTAATTGTTCTAACATCCTATTTTCATGGGATTAGTTTAATTAAACTACAAGATTGATGACCCTTGACCTAGCTAACGACGAGACTATTTTAGTGCCCCAATCCCAACTATTCTTTCTGCTCACACTAGACAATCAACCTCACCTCTTAGCATAAGTCAATTGCCCCAAAACATGGGTGAAAGCTCTTTCATGCATTTCATCAAACACTTTGCGGGCGTGAAAGAAAACTCTAAATTCTAAGCGTAAACAAGGTAGGATTAGGGCTAAACAAGGTTAATCAGTCATCAAGAGGCTAATCACAGTCCAAGATTCACAACATAATCACTAAACAACACAAAAGATTGTAAACTAAAACATGAACATAGATAACAAAAATAAAGAGAGAAAGAGGAGAGAAAACTTATGCTTGAATCATTGGATGAACTTCAAAATCCACAAGCTTGAATTCGAAATTACAATCTAAAATCCTAATCTAATCCCACTATCGAGGTTTTTATTGGCTAAACCTAAACTAAAAACACCGAAAAATTCGCCAAGGGAGAACCGGGGAGGCCCCAAACAAAAATGCCGAAAAAGGGTTTAAATAGAAAATCGGGAGAGCGAGCGAGCGGAGGACAATGCACAGTCGTGCTAGGTGGCACGACCCCACCGTGCCATATCTCTAGCACGGTGGCGAGGTCTCCCGTCGTCCCGTTTTTTCCTACTTTCGCTGCTTTTGTTTGTCTTCGCTCCTTTTTGTCTATCTTCGCTCCTTTTTGTGGTACTTGCTCCATTTGAACTTATTTCCTACAAAACACAAATAAAACAAGTAAAAATCCTAAAGATTTAGTTATTATACGACTAAAAGTGGGTGAAACAGGCACGTAAAATTGGACAATTTATCGTCTAGCAAATACCCCTGCACCTATCTTTTGCTCGTCCTTGAGCAAAAGAAAATAAAAACTAACCTAACAACCTACTCACTGTTATAGGAATCACGGTTGCATTTAGCATATACAACAAGCCCTCTAAACCCCTTGGTTCCCCCAAGTGGATGAGTAAGGTCTAGTGCGGGTTTACAGAAGATATACCAACAAAATGTTGAAAAAGGAGAACAAACAAGAGAGAAACAAAAAATAAAAAATAAAAAACACAAAATATACACCAGGGTAAACTGTACACAATCGGACCAACAAAAAAAAGAACCCCCTAGTAACTCAAGTATTCGTTTGTACACAAGCATTATATGCATTTCAGGACACATCATCTCAAAGAATGGCATCCAGACATTAGCTTTTCACCCTACGATGCATGAGAACATTGAGTCCATCCTAGTGCCTGGTGTGTAAGTGTATCATCATCCTAACACTTTGGCTTACCAAAATCAAACTCAATCCCACCTAAATGACACAAGCTACCTTATTGACTTGCTAGCGTGGAAAACAAGCTTCTCCTGTAGCAGTATTGCCTCAAAGGGTAGCACCTAGTAGTGCATTTCTCATAGGGGTACTTGTCATTCCAAACTCTTTTCTCCGTCGCTTTTTCTTCTTTTTCTTCTTTGTCATTCCAAACTCTTGTCACACCTCCAAGGGATACACCCAGTAGTGCATGTGTTTGCTTGTTTTGGTTTTTGTTTTTGTTTTTGTTTTTGGAAAAAGGGTGCAAGCAGATACGAAGGTAACTGTGCAGTAGACAAGTGGGAGAGCCGATTACGAAAGACTAAGAACGTAAGATAATGATAATACATAAATTAGGATTGGATTGCCAAATTACAATCCGCTGTTGGGGTTAGAATCGAGGCCTAAAATGACAGACATGGGACAAATATCAGTCATGCACATTATATTTATATACGAGCTAATAGCCACGGTACCGAAGATCAAGGTTGATCAAAATAGTACAAAACTCCCTAAAGGAAAAACTGTACAAAAAAGAGAAAAACTGAAAAATTTACACAAAAATGAAAATTTTAACAAAAATAAGAATAAAAGGGTAGATGACTCGACCCCTACATCGAAATCTCACAATGTCCTCATTGGTAGTTGAGAGTCATCACCAACCAAAAAATACACAAAAACCAAAATCAAACAAAACGTACATATACACAAGCTAACTCACTCAACCAAACATAAAAACTCACAAAGCTGATCATAGCCCTCAACTGGCTCAACAGATTCCCAAGTATCACTTCAAAATGATCACCACAAAAGTACAATCCTAATATCCACAATGAAACAAAAATAAAAAGAGAGAAAATAAAAAGAAGGGGCGGGGGGGGGGGGGGGAAGAGTGAGAACGATTATACCAGGTTGGGTACTGATTGTACTAAAACTATGCTACAACGGCTTAAGGAGCATCATCCACTCCTTGTCTCTCAAGACTCGAGCTACCAACTTGGATGCAGTTAAAGCTCACAAGTGATGAAGAGATGTCTATGTATGTAGCTCATAATGATTTAAGTAAAAGAACACAAAGAAGAGCATAGCAAAGAAAATCGGTGCCCTCTTACACTTATCAAATGCCACAGAAAAGTCAAAAGCTTGATGAAAGGAAGTGTTCCATATGACTTTCCTAGGCAAGTCCTGCAGGGATGCACAATAAGGATCAAAGGAGGGGTTAGACCCTCTAATATTGCCTATGGACTCGTGAAATGCATGCAAGTGGGAAGGGACGGTGGGAAGGAAGGGGGATGAAATGGAGGTATAGTCAAGTGGTTCGGTAATTGGGTCGATATGGTCAATACTAGGCGTGAGACCAACCACCAAACTATCAGCAGACAAATCCTAGAAAGGATCCTCCTTAAGAAGTGTCTTAACCAAGATAGGTTCCTTCGGCCAAGTAGGAAAATGATCCTCCAAAACAGTAACATCATCCCTAAACGACTCACCCATTTTAACCCCATGCACTGAGCCAAATGGAAGGGAGAAGGATGGAAGGTGAAAGCACTGACGGTAGTGCCTATGGGTGTGCTAGTAGAGGATGGAGCATCAAGTGATGAACAGGTCAAGGGAGGGCTGAACTCTTCCTCTACGTCAGTGTAAGGAATATCATCAACAAAGCTGGTCTCTAGGGGAAGGGAAGACTCACAATCCTTATAGAGACTAACCTCTAGTCTAGGGGAGGCTAGATTAGGGTCAGTCACATACAATAGGCCGCAGTCCCTTATCTCACTAACAAAGTGCGTATGTTGTTCATGCATTTTCCCTATCATGGCACTAAGTCTAGCATGACACTTATCGGAGATATCATAATAGGGGCATGAATGCCCATCATGGTCAAAAGATTGGCAATAAGAGCACAACACATGAGGGCAAGAAGAGTAGTGATGATATGGGTCCATAGCATCATTAGATTGCCATTGATTCCAAGCTAGAGACTCAAACAAATCACACATGTCATCAACAGCTAAAGAATGCAAACCACCATAGCACATGGACTCAAGGATGGCTTGAGTCTTAGGTGTTATCCCCTCAAGCAAAGCATCGCATATTTCTCATTTTTCATACTCAAAAAGCACATATAGAGCACGATAATCATTCAACCTAGACGAGTATTGCCAAAAAGATTCATACTCAAACTGATTTAAATGGAAAATAGCCATCTTGAATTTTTTTAAAATTTTTGATTTTTAAAAAAAAATTTTAAACGGCCTAGTCTCGAATGCTCAAGTATATCCCAATAATGAAAAACGCCAACTCCTCGACAATGACACCAAAAAATTGTTAGGGAAAAACAATTTAATATTTATAAAACCTAGTTGCAAGGTGTATCGTTCAGTACTTGGGATGTCGTCCGCAGGGAGTTTTGTTTCCAACTACCAGAACTAACGAAAGCGTCTCGAGCTTGGCAAAGTCGAAGGGGATAGAAAATAGAACTAAACAACTAAAGCAAAAACAAAAGGACTATGATTAAACCTAAGATAAACCAAGTAATCAAGTCAAGCCTTCACCTTCCCAAGTTATGCTAGTACTTAGAGATGGTCGGTTGCATCATTAAAACCACCCAAGTCCTCTCTCAAGGGTGATGAACTAGTCTAATTGTTCTAACCTCCTATTTTCATGGGATTAGTTAAGTTAAACTACAAGATTGACAACCTTTGACCTAGCTAGCGACGAGACTATCTTCATGTCCCATTCCCAACTATTCTTTCTACTCACACTAGACAATCGACCTCACCTCTAAGCATAAGTTAATTGCCCCAAAACACAAGTGAAAGCTCTTTCAAACATTTCATCGAACACTTGGCGGGCGTGAAAGAGAATTCTAAATTCTAGCCATAAACAAGGTAAGGTCGAGGCTTAAACAAGGTTTATCAGACATGAAGAGACTAATCACAATCTAAGATTCACAACTATAATCACTAAACATCACAAAAGATTATAAACTAAAACATGAACATTGATAACAAAAATATAGAGAGAAAGAGGATAGAAAACTTATGCTTGAATCATTGGATGAACTTTAAAATCCACAAGCTTAAATCCGGAATTACAAACTAAAATCCTATTCTAATCCTCCTATCAAGGTTTTCATTGGCTAACCCTAAACTAAAAACTCCCAAAAAGTCGCCAAGGGAGAACCGGGGAGGTCCCGAACAAAAATGCTGAAAAACGGTTTAAATAGAAAAGCGGGCGAGCGAGTGAGCAGACGCTGGCGCACGGCCGTGCTAGGTGGCACGGCCCCACCGTGCCACATCTTTGGCACGGTGGCGCGGTCTCCTATCGTCCCATTGTTTCCTACTTTCGCTGTTTTTTCCTGTCTTCGCTCCTTTTAGTGGTACTTGCTCTATTTGAACTTATTTCCTGCAAAACACAAATAAAACAAGTAAAAATGCTAAAGATTAAGTTATTATACGACTAAAAGTGGGTGAAAGAGGTACGTAAAATAGGATAATTTATCGCCTAACAAATACCTCCACAACTATCTTTTGCTCGTCCTCGAGCAAAAGAAAATAAAAACTAACCTGAGAACCTAACTCACTGTCGTGGGAATCACAGTTGCATTTATCGTATACAACAAAACTTTTAAACCCCTTGGTTCCCTCAAGTGGACGAGTAAGGCCTCGTGAGGGTTTGCAAAAGATATACCACAAAATGTTGGAAAAGGAAAACAAACAAAAGAGAAAAAAAAAAATGACAAAACACAAATTATACACCAGGGTAAACTGTAAATAATCGGATCAAGAAAAAAAACCCCCTAGTAACTTAAGTATTAGTTTGTACACAAGCATTATATGGATTTCAGGACACATCATCCCAAAGAATGGCCTCCAGACATTAACTTTTCACCCTACGATGCATGAGAACATTGAATCTATCTTGGTGCCTGGTGTGAAGTGTATCATCATCCTAAGACTTTGGCTGACCAAAATCAAACTCAATCCCGCTTAACTGACAGAAGCTACCTTATTGACCTGCTAGCATGAAAAACAAGCTTCTCCTGTAGTAGTATTGCCTCAAAGGGTAGTAGCCAGCAACGCATGCCTCAAAGGGGTACTTGTCATTCCAAACTCTTTTCTTCGCCCCTTTTTTTGTTCTTCTTCTTTGTCATTCCAAACTCTTGTCACACCTCCAAGGGGTACACCCAGTAGCGGATGTGTTTGTTTGTTTTTGTTTTTGTTTTTGGAAAAGTGGTGGAAGCACATACAAACATAACTATGTAGTAGACAAGTGGGAGAGACGATCTTGGAAGAATAAGAATGTAAGATAATGATAATACATAAATCAGGACTAGATTGCAAAATTACAATGGGCTGTTGGGGTTAGAACTGAGGCCTAAAATGACATACTTTAGAGAAATATCTATCATGCACATTATATATGTATACAAGCTAATAGTCAAGGTACCGGAGATCAAGGTTGATCAAAATAGTACAAAACTTGCTAAAGGAAAAATTATACAAAAAAGAGAAAATTTGAAAAATTTACACAAAAAAGAAAAATTTTAACCAAAATAAGAATAAAAGGGTAGATGACCCCACCCCCACACCTAAATCTCACAATGCCCTGATTGGGAGTTGAGAGTCATCACGGACCACGAAACACAGAAAAACCAAAATCAAACAAAACTTACATATACACAAGCTGACTCACTCAACTAAAACATAAAAACACACAAAGGTAATCATAGCCCTCAACTGGCTCAACAAATTCCCAGTATCACCTCAAAATGATCACCACAAAAGTACAATCCTAATATCGTCAACAAAACAAAACTAAAAAGAAGTAGGGGAGGGGGGGAAGAGTGAGAACAATTATACTAGGTCAGGAACTGATTGTACCCAAACTATGCCACAGCGGCTTAAGAATGATCAACCACTCCTTGTCTCTGGAGACTCGAGCTGTCAACTCAGATGCGGTTAAAGCTCGCAAAAGCTTATCATGTACCTGTGCATGCATCTCATAATGATGTAAGTAGGAGAACACAAAGAAGAGCATAACAAAGAAAATCGGTGCCCTTTTATACTTATTAAATGCCATAGAAAAGTCAAAAGCATGATCAAAGGAAGTGTTCCATATGAATTTCCTAGGCAAGTCCTCTAGGGATGCACAATAAGGATAAAAGGAGGGGTTAGACCCTCTAATATAACCTATGGACTCATGAAATGCATGCAAGTGGGAGGGGACAGTGGGAAGGAAGGGGGATGAAATGGGGGTATAATCAAGTGGTTCGGTGCAAATTGGGTCGATATGGTCAATATTAGGTGAGGCACCAACCACCAAACTATCGGCACACAAATCCTCGAAAGGACCCACCTTAAGATGTGTCTTAACCAAGATAGGTTCCTTTGGCCAAGTAGGAAAATCATCCTCTAAAATAGTAACATCACCGCTAAACGGCTCACCCATTTTAACCCCGTGCACTGAGCCAAATGAAGGGAAGAAGCATGGAAGGTCAAAGCACTGACGGTAGTGCGTATGGGTGTGCTAGTAGAGGATGGAGCATCAAGTGATGAAGAGGTCAAGGGAGGGTCGAACGCTTCCTCTAGGTCAGTGTAAGGAATATCATCAACAAAACTCGTCTTTAGGGGATGGGAAGACTCACAATCCTTATAGAGACAAACCTCTAGTCGAGGGGAGGCTAGATTAAGGTTGGTCCCATGCAGTATGCTGCATTCCCTCATCTCACTAACAAAGCACATATGTTGTTCGTGCATTTTTCCTATCATGGCAATAAGTCTAGCTTGACATTCATCGGAGATATTATAATAGGGGCATGAATGCCCATCATGATCAAAAGATTGGCAATAAGAGCACAACACATGAGGGTAAGAAGAGTAGTGATGATATGGGTCCCTAGCATCATCAGATTGCCATTAATGCCAAGCTAGAGACTCAAACAAATCACACATGTGATCAACAGCTAAAGAATGCAAACCACTATAGCACATGGACTCAAGGATAGATTGAGTCTCAGGTGTTATCCCCTCAAGCACAACATCACATATTTTTTATTTTTCATACTCAAAAAGCACATATAGAGCACAATAATCATTCAACCTAGACAACTATTGCTAAAAAGGTTCATGCTCAAATTGAGGTAAATGGAAAATAGCCATCTTGATTTTTCTAAAAATTTTTGATTGTTTTTTTTTTAATTTTCTAAACAGCCTTGTTTCGAATGCTCAAGTAGATCGCAATATTGAAAAACTCCAACTCCCCGGCAACGGCACCAAAAACTTGTTAGGGAAAAACAATTTTAATATTTAAAAATCCCAAGTGCAAGGTGTACGTTGAGTACTTGGGTGTTGTCCACAGGGAGTTGTGTTTCCAAGTACCAGAACTAACTAAAGCGTCTTGAGCTAGGCCAAGTTGAAGGGGATAGAAAATAGAACTAAAGCACTAAAGTAAAAACAAAAGGACTATGATTAGACCTAAGTTAAACCCAGTAATCAAGTCAAGCCCTCACCTTCACAAGTTATGCCAGTGTTCAGAGATAGTCGGTTGCATCATTAAAACCACTCAAGCCCTCTCCTAAGGGTCATGAGCTAGTCTAATTGTTCTAACCTCTTATTTTCATGGGATAGTTCAATTAAAGTACAAGATTGACAACCCTTGACCTAGCTAGCGACGAGACTATTTTCATGTCCCAATCCCAACTATTCTTTCTACTCACACTAGACAATCGACCTAACCTCTCAGCATAAGTCAATTGCCCCAAACACGGATGAAGGCTCTTTCAAGCTTTTCATCGAACACTTGGTGGGCGTGAAAGAAAACTCTAAATTCTAAGCATAAACAAGGTAGGGTTGGGGCCTAAACAAGGTTAATCAGCCACCAAGAGGATAATCGCAATGCAAGATTCACAATTGTAATTACTAAACATCACAAAAGGTTGTAAACTAAAACATGAACATAGATAACAAAAATAGAGAGAGAAAGAGGAGAAAAAACTTATGCTTGAATCATTGGATGAACATCAAAATCCACAAGCTTGAATCGGGAATTACAATCTAATATCCTAATCTAATCCTCCTATCGAGGTTTTTCTTGGCTAAACCTAAACTAAAAGCTTCCGAAAAGTCGCCAAGGGAGAATCGGGGAGGTCCCGAACAAATAAGCCAAAAAGGGGTTTAAATAGAAATCGGGCGAGTGAGCAAGCGGAGGCCGGCGCACGGCCGTGCCATATCTCCGGCATGGTGTCGCGGTTTCCCGTCGTCCCGTTTTTGCCTGCTTTCGCTGTTTTTGTCTGTCTTTGCTCCTTTTTCTCCGTCTTCGCTCCTTTTTGTGGTACTTGGTCCATTTGAACTTATTTTCTACAAAACACAAATAAAACAAGTAAAAATCCTAAACATTAAGTTATTATACGAGCCAAAAGTGGGCGAAAGAGGAACGTAAAATAGGACAATTTATCGCCTGACAAATACCCCCACACTTATCTTTTGCTCGTCCTCGAGCAAAACAAAATAAAAACTAACCTAAGAACCTAACTCAGTGTCGTAGGGTTCACGATTGCATTTAGTGTATGCAATAAGCCCTTTAGATCCCTTGGTTCCCCCAACTGGACGAGTAAGGTCTCGTGAGGGTTTGCAGAATATATACCAACAAAATCTTGAAAAAGGAAAACAAACAAAAGAGAAATAAAAAAAAAGAAAAAACACAAAATATACACTAGGGTAAACTGTACACAATCGGATCAACAAAAGAGAACCCCCTAGTAACTCAAGTATCAGTCTGTACACGAGCATTATATGCATTTCAGGACACATCATCCCAAAGAATGTCATCCAGACATCAGCTTTTCACCCCACAATGCATGAGAACATTGAATCCATCGTGGTGCCTGGTGTGTAAGTGTATCATCATCCTAAGACTTTGGCTTACCAAAATCAAACTCAATCCTACTTAATTGGCACAAGTTGCATTATTGACTTGTTAGCATGGGAAACAGCTTCCCCCGTGGCAGTAATATTGCCTCAAAGGGCAGCACCCAGTAGCTCATGCCTCAAAGGAGTACTTGTCATTCCAAACTCTTTTCTTCACCCCTTTTTTTCTTCTTCTTCTTTGTCATTCCAGACTCTTGTCACGCCTCCAAGGGATGCACCCAGTAGCGCTTGAGTTTGTTTGCTTTTGTTTTTGGAAAAGGGGTGCAAGCACATACAAAGGCAACTGTGCAATAAACAAGTGGCAGAGCCGATCATGAAAGACTAAGAATGTAAGATAATGATAATACATAAATAAGGACTGGATTGCAAAATTACAATGAACTGTTGGGGTTGGAACTGAGGCCTAAAATGAAAGACTTGGGACAGATATCTATCATGCATATTATATTTATATATGAGCTAATAGCCAAGGTACCGGAGATCAAGGCTGATCAAAATAGGACAAAATTCCCTAAAGGAAAAATTCTACAAAAAAGAGAAAAATTGAAAAATTTACACAAAAATAACAATAAAAGGGTAGATGACCCCACCCCCACACCTAAATCTCATAATTTCCTCATTGGGAGTTGAGAGTCATCACTGTCCACAAAACACACAAAAACCAAAATCAAACAAAACATACATATACACAAGCTAACTTACTCAACCAAAACATAAAAACACACAAAGGTGATCATAGCCCTCAACTGGCTCAACAAATTCCCAAGTATCACCTCAAAATGATCATTGCAAAACTACAATCTTAATATCCTCAATGAAACAAATATAAAAAGAGAGAAAATAAAAAGAAGGGCGGAAGAGTGCGAACGATTATACCAGGTCGGGTACTGATTATACCCAAACTATGCCACAACGACTTAAGGAGCATCAGCCACTCCTTGTCTCTCAAGACTCGACCTATCAACTCGGATGCAGTTAAAGCTCGCAAGAGCTTATCATGTGCTTGTGCATGCATCTCATTATGATGTAAGTAAGAGAGCATAAAGAAGAGCATAGCAAAGAAAATAGGTGCCCTGTTATACTTGTCAAATTCCATAAAAATGTCAAAAACATGCTCAAAGAAAGTGTTCCACATGACTTTCCTAGGCAAGTCCTCTAGGGATGCACAATAAGGATAAAAGGAGAGGTTAGACCCCCTAATATCGCCTATGGACTCATGAAATGCATGCAAGCGGGAGGGGTTGGCGGGAAAGAAGGGGGATGAAATAGGTGTATAGTCAAGTGGTTTGGTGCAAATTGGGTCGATATGGTCAATACTAGGGGCGACGCCAACCACCAAACTATCAGCACACAAATCCTCGAAAGAAGCCTCCTTAAGATGTGTCTTAACCAAGATAGGTTCCTTCGGCCAAGTAGGAAAATCATCCTCCAAAACAGTAACATCACCCTTAAATGGCTCACCCATTTTAACCTTGTGCACTGAGCCAAATGGAGGGGAGAAGCATGGAAGGTCAAAGCACTGACGGTAGTGCCTATGGGTGTGCCAGTAGATGATGGAGCATCAAGTGATGAATAGGTCAAGGGAGGGCCGAACGCTTCCTCTATGTCAGTGTAAGGAATATCATCAACAAAACTAGTCTCTAGGGGAAGGGAAGACTCGCAATCCTCATAGAGACTAACCTCTAGTCTAGGTGAGGCTAGATTAGGGTTGGTCCCATGCAATAGGCCGCACTCCCTCATCTCGCTAACAAAGCGCGTATGTTGTTCGTGCATTTTCCCTATCATGGCACTATGTTTAGCATGACACTCATCGGAGATATCATGATAGGGGCATGAATGCACGTCATGGTCAAAAGATTAGCAATAAGAGCACAACACATGAGGATAAGAAGAGCAGTAATGACATGGGTCCCTAGCATCATCAGATTCCCATTGGTGCCAAGCTAGAGACTCAAACAAATCACACATGTCATCAACAGCTAAAGAATGCAAACCACCATAGCACATGGACTCAAGGATAGCTCGAGTCTCAGGTGTTGTCCCCTCAACCACAGCATCGCATATTTCCCATTTTTCATACTAAAAAAGCACATATTGAGCATGATAATCATTCAACCTAGACAAGTATTGCCAAAAGGTTCATGCTCAAACTGAGGTAAATGGAAAGTAGCCATCTTGAATTTTTTTGAAATTTTTGATATCCTAAACGGCCTAGTGTTGAATGCTCAAGTAAATCCCAATATCAAAAAACGCCAACTCGCTGGCATTGGTGCCAAAAACTTGTTAGCAAAAAACAATTTTAATATTTATAAACCCTAAGTGCAAGGTGTATCGTTGAGTACTTCGGGTGTCATCCGCAGGGAGTTGTGTTTCCAACTACTAGAACTAACTAAAGCATCTCGAGCTAGGCAAAGTCAAAGGGGATAGAAAATAGAACTAAACAACTAAAGCGAAGACAAAAGGACTATGATTAGACCTAAGATAAACCAAGTAATCAAGTCAAGCCCTGACCTTCCCAAGTTACACTAGTATTAAGAGATGGTCGGTTGCATCATTAAAACCACCCAAGCCCTCTCTCAAGGGTCATGAACTAGTTTAATTGTTCTAACCTCCTATTTTCATAGGATTAGTTCAATTAAACTACAAGATTGACAACCCTTGACCTAGCTAGCAACGAGACTATCTTCATGTCCCAATCCCAACTATTCTTTCTACTCACACTAGACAATCACCCCCACCACTGAGCATAAGTTAATTGCCCCAAAACACGAGTGAAAGCTCTTTCAAGAATTTCATCGAACACTTGGCGGGCGTGAAAGAAAACTCTAAATTCTAGAAATAAACAAGGTAAGGTTGGGGCTTAAACAAGGTTAATCAAACATCAAAAAGCTAATCACAATCTAAGATTCACAACTATAATCACTAAAAATCACAAAAGATTATAAACTAAAACATGAACAGTGATAACAAAAATAGACAGAGAAAGAGGATAGAAAACTTATGCTTGAATCATTAGATGAACTTCAAAATCCACAACCTTGAATCCGGAATTAAAAACTAAAATCCTAATCTAATCCTCTTATCGAGGTTTTCATTGGCTAAACCTAAACTAAAAACACCCAAAAAGTCAGCAAGGGCCAACCGGGGAGGTCTCGAACAAAAATGCCGAAAACGGGCATAAATAGAAAAACGGGCGAGCCAGGGACAGAAGGCCGGCGCACGACCGTGCCAGGTGGCACGGCCCCACCGTGCCAAGTTAGCCCGGTGGCGCGGTCTGCCGTCGTCCAATTTTTGCCTACTTTCGCTGTTTTTGTCTGTGTTCACTCCTTTCTGTCTGTGTTCGCTCCTTTTCGTGGTACTTGCTTTTTTTAAAACTATTTCCTACAAAACACAAATAAAACAAGTAAAAATCCTGAAGATTAAGTTATTATACGAGCTAACAGTGGGTGAAAGAGGCACGTAAAATAGGATTATTTATCGCATAACAATACATACATACAAAGATACATACATACATACATACATACATATATACATATATACATATATGTGTATATATA